>OLKM01000615.1:11899-64399 GCA_900291075.1 Melanogrammus aeglefinus
GACCTGTGGGTATGTTATGTGGCTTACATTCTGATGTAATGTTCAGCGATGAGGTCTCATGAGGATGTGGTGGTGTTGTGGGCGGGGCTGTTTCAGGTCTGGGTCATGACAATGCCTGGATCGGCCTGAACGACCGCACCGTCGAGGAAGACTTCCAGTGGACTGACAGCAACGACCTGGTTAGACTCATATGTATCTTCATCATAATCATCGTTATCATCATCCTCTTTGTAAATGTCATTGAACCAGTTGGATGCAATATAATGTTTGGTATTGCATATATCTGCTGCTACAGAAAAATGCTTTTCCTAAATATTCCCTTTATTGTTGAATTTGTTTATTCATTCTCTCCATCTTCCATTCATTCCTTTAAAAAAAAAGAAAAAGGTTTTACTACTGGAACGAAATCCGATGGAATCCATTTTTTTTTATGTTACTAAAGCGTAAACCTTGTGAATGATGGCACCTGGCAGTCAGAGGTCACAGATCACAAAACAGACGGGTGATTCTGCCCTGCTTTCCTGCAGGTGTACGAGAACTGGAGGGAGAGCCAGCCAGACAACTTCTTTGCAGGCGGGGAGGACTGCGTGGTGACCATCGCCCATGAGGATGGCAAGTGGAACGACGTGCCCTGCAACTACAACCTGCCCTACATCTGCAAGAAGGGAACAGGTGGGGACAGCCGGCACAGTTAGCTCACCTGCATCGTTAAGACTCCATGGAGCACGAAACACACGTTATTAATGGTGTGATTAGAGAAAGGTAAACGTACACATCTGCACAGTCGGACGGTATAGTGCTATTCGTAGTAACAGTGTAGTAGTACAGCTGTAAGCTGAACTCTATAGTGTGCTGGAAGTGTGTGTCACATCTAGGGCAAGGCTGTTTGTAACAAAAATACTCGGAGAGCACTGTACACTAGAGTACACTAAACTAATATTATTTTTGCCGTTTAGAAGAAGCTTTTATCCAAAGCGGCACACAGTGATTAGTATTTATTTATTAATGAGCAGATAGGGGCTAAGCGTATTCCTAAAGGATGCTCACAGAGAGACTAGAGACTTACAAAATGGCGATCACACATTCCTGCTAAAGTAGAATTAGCTTCTGAGCTCCAGACTAATGTGAGTTAAATGCACACAAACTAATGGCCCTTCCTTTCATTAGTCGCTATTCTTCTCTCAATAACTCAACGCAAATGTATTAAATAAAAGAGAAACGGAGAGCAGTGGTTCTTAAGTCTGCCATCTTCATTGTTTGAGATCAGAATGATTGATCTCCCCCCCCCGGTGAAGGGCTGTTATCCACGCCTCAGGGCTCTCACAGTTTGATTGCTGGAGTGATTGGCTTGAAGGAATCAAAATGTAACATTTCCCACGACTAAAAAATAGCCTCACCCTCTTTCCTCACATCTTGTCCTACTTTTTCATCAACAGTCTACCAAACCTAAAGATCAGCCAAACACTCAAAAAATTGTCCAAACGGTTTATGATGACCAGGGACTGCACTGGTCATCGCAATCGCTCTTTCCTATTGGCTTCATCTGTGCCAAGTGATGTCACTCGCCATTCAACCTCTGATAAGTGCTATCTCTTGGCACCGATGTGAAGTGGGCAAATATAAAAGGAGCATGTGGTCTGTGTGTGGGGAAGGGTTGAATGAGACGAAGGGTTGATGTCAGAGAAACAAGCAGAAACGACTGTGAAAGGGTTAAGTGAAAGGAGACGAGGAGGGGGCTGGGGGAAGAGTTATATCTATGGTCCAGTTCCTCGGTGGTCTTGGCTGTGGCCGTTTCTGGCTACAATACTGCAGAGCCGGTTGCTTCCCTATCGCTAGGCTACGGCCCTGACACGCCACCCGGGATTCAGTAGCAAGCCTGCCCCCTAAAGCACGTCCCCTGCAGTACAGGCCTCCCAGCTGGAGCTAAATCTGTCGAGATCTATAATAGATAGTATATAATAATGAAAATATTGTTAACTGGACTAGTAATTAACTAGTAGCAATAGCAAATAAATTGTGGCTGTGAATATGTTCTCCATATTTACCTTGAATACACCATTCATTTTCACATGATAACTATCCTTATTTTATTACTGTCCTGTTGCTCTAGTCTTTTTCTTGTAAATTCAATTGTTTGCGTGTCTCCTGTCTGCCCTTATTTGGCCAGTGTTGTGTGGCGCTCCGCCTACGGTGGAGAACGCCCATTTGATTGGCCGCCGAAGGTCCCACTACGACATCCACTCAGTGGTGCGCTACCAGTGCTCTGAGGGCTTTTACCAGCGCCATATTCCCACCACTCGTTGCCGTGCCGACGGCGACTGGGAGCGTCCCAAGATCATCTGCACAAAGTGTGAGTGGCATACTGAGCGATCGCTCTTCCCTGAGATTCAAAGTGTAAAAGTTGCTCAATGGGCCCACATTTTTGTGAAGAATCGGTCAGGCAAAAAAATCAAGGGCAACATACCCCACCAAAATATCTCATCTGGGACAGTTAATAAATTATTTTATCTCCTTTTAGTCCCTATCAAAAACTGTTAAAGATGTCCAGTACATGGTGAGGTCTAGTGAATAAATGTATTTGTTACGATTGAATTGAATTCTATTTGTGTAGCCCTTAATCACAGGTACAGTCTCAGAGGGCTTAACAGGCATTATATTTATGTCACCCCCCTGACCCTAGCCCCCGAGAGGGCAAGAAAATAGCGCCTTAATTAGCAAGGAAAAAAATCTTGAGGAGGAACGCAGAGTGAGGGGTCCCTCCTAACAGGGATGATCAAGAGTGCAATGGGGGCCATAATTGACATACATACATACATAGATGTAGGCAATGTATGTACATATATGTAACATGTAATAGATCAGCGCATAGACGGAAGACGATGTCGTACCTCTGTAAACAGGTTTCACATACCGTACACCATAGCCACTCTACTCACACTCTTGCACAATGTCTGCCCATCCACCCCCCCCCCCCCCCCCACACACACACACACACACCTTTCAGCTCGGAGATCCCACCGCTACAGACGCCACCACCGCCAGCACAGAGAGCGCCGCAGCCACCGGCGGCACGGCGCGGAGGGACACAGAGCCAGAGAGGACGCCCACGACAACTACTGAACCCAGTCGTACCGGCCGCCCTCGAACCACCACCCTCCACCCACTGACCAACCACCACCCATAAAGAAAGACAATTCGTCCTAGTATAACACCCTAATGGTTCCATTCACACATCTAACGCGTTTCAGAGAAGAGAATCCCAGGGTTCCTCTTGTTTTTCGCTGTCCATCCTGCTCGCTGTTCCTCTTAACACCTTTCCCCCCCGCTGCTCCTCCTAACTATAGCCGACTGAGATAAGGTATTTTGGAGGGGGTTTCCTTCCCTGCCTCCCACCCGCTGGTCCACATGAACACTAAACTGTTGAATCTACCGTTTTAATGCACCACGATGTCTAATAATCCGATCCATCCTAAACATGTCCATGACTAACTACCCGTCCCACTGAGAAGCTGGTGACGTCTCGTGCGCTTGCCTGTGCGTGACGTGTGCATGTCAAGAGGAGATGGTGAGAGCGGTTTAGTGGGTGTTTTATTTTGACGTTTTAAGTTGACTTGTTCTTAACGGGAGAAAAAAATTAAAGATATTCATCCTAGCAAAGCACACAGATGTATTCGATGCAAGATGGCTTACGGTTCCCATAACCCTTTCTTGAGATTTTCGTACGTGTCGTAATGGTTATTTTGTTTTCATTGAACGCCTGAATAGCTAGCTTTATCCTTAGTATATGTTTTTCTAACATTTGCTATATATTTGTTTACTTTGTGCAATGTATTTATTATTAACCGTTTGCTAGTGGATAGGTTTTTATACAGTTTAACATTTGATACACCGCTACACCATTCATACGGTCAATAAGTAACAACACGGATCATTTCATTTCTACTGATTTGTTTACTGTACATACTGCATTGTTATCTATTGCAGCTAACAGTTTTTCATCACTGCAAGCACTCAACTGAATTAGACGATTTGACAATATGGCTTAGTCCTCGAGTACATTAACAAATTCCCAAGATAACTGCTGACTGATCAGAAAAGCTGGACACAAAGCACTTCACTTGTTGAACGGCTAGATTGAGATGATACCCAGACTGATACCCAGACTGATGATAGGTGCCAGGACTGATGCTCCAGTCCCTTTGATAAAAGGATCACTACTTTTACTTTTTTGGTGTTCTTATGATTTATTTTGTCCCGCTGTTGTGTTTCATTCTTAATAAAGATGGAAAAACCAAGACTGAAGTTTCCAAAGTTTCATTTGATTAAAGCTACTCACTCGACTTTCACTCGTGGATGTCATTCTGCTAGTCCAATTATGAGGAAGGATTCATTTGATCTATTTACTCAAGATAGAGGCCTTTGTGAAGAATGATCTAATTACGTTCAATACTGAGGGTAAGAAACTAACAGTTAGTACAGTATTAATTAAGGAAATGACGGGTAACACAATTTACAGTGTCAGTATCATGTAATATGTTTGCTAGCCCAACTAAAAATAAAACGGATGACAAATGATGAATTGGTTGTAATATGTAATCTTTTCTTAAAGTCTTCCCACATCTAAGTCATGTTATGATGGGAGTTGAATATTGGTCTTGTCTGTTGCAACCGGAGACCTTCCATATTTCAGCTCATATCAGTTTGGGGTTCAAGGGTCAGTTAACTGGGCCATAAGCCTGGTGTACAGAGGTCAGGAAGACTTCCCCAGCCTCCAATGAAAGCTTGACAACGGTGTGAAACATGCCAATTGTGGACAGTTTCATTTTATCTTTAAACTGTTCTTTTACCCTTTCAGGATTGTGAAGTGTTATCTTTAAACGAGTAATGATCAAGGAAGCTGATTAAATGAATGATATGAATTAACTAGCACTAGCTTGTTCTAAGTAGAGAAAATATTCTGTGAGTTGGTAAATAAATAGTAATCCTCAATGTTTTTATTTTTTTTTTTTACAAATACATATGACAAAATGACATATAGACTGAACTTCTGTAGGATAAAACCTACTTGGGAAACACGTACCATTATCTTCCTTATCTAAAACTCTACTTCTAAGCCCTTAAACGGTCACACTGCTCCAGAGGTGAATCTCAAGCTCAGTGACCTGATTTGGACTTGGTTTGCTCTAGTGATGTGTTTGATGGAGACAATCTATGCATCGTCTCCGTGGTTTACTAGGGACCTGGTGCGAATCAAACCCTTTTCCCAAAGAAGATAGCGAGGTGTCTGTGCATGAGTCACTTTAAAGCTCTGTCGGCCTGGCTTGCAGTCATCAATTGTGTACACACCTTTTCAAAGTCCAGTAGTCCATGCAGGGAGTGTTGAGTGACGTGACATTGATTCTGAACAGTTGACACAGGGAGAGGAGCACTATTCCTCAGAGGACTGGCCCTTTGTCACAGCAAAACCAAAGGTCATATGCATCTGAAGCGTTCAAACCACCCGCCTCTAGTTCACATGTTAGTTCTTCTTCTTCTCTGCATTGGTCTGTGCCTGGGTGACATGCTTCATGAAATACGTGGGGTAGGCATAGCAACGAAGGGCCAGCAGGGTGGGTAGGGCGACGTACAGAGTGTTCAGGACAACGACGGGCCACCACTTGTCAGCGGGGACTCGGTAGGTGTACGGAGTGCGGCGGTGAAACGACGCTCCGATGTGGCACCACTGGGCCTGGGGAGGTAATGAAAGGGCGAGATGGAGAGGGAGATGATACTCACTATTTGCAATGAGTTAGGTATTCTATTCTTTTGCAATACTGAAGCTAGTGTTTTTTTTTTAAATAGATAAACAGTTCTGTTGAAACCACTGGAATGACTGAAAGGGAAAGGGGACCATGGTTACCTGGGTCAAGGCTCCAGCCAAGAGTAGGGTCAAGTCTAGCATCCAGCCGCATCCAGGCCTGCTCAGACCGTAGATGCAGGCCGCCAGCAGGGGCAGGGCGTAGAACAAGTACACCAGCATCTACCACAGGAAGACACAACGTAGGCACAGTTCATGCATCTACAGTGACCACCATCAGACCTGAGCTACTAGCTTAACATACAAAGAACGGTGTGTAACACTTCCCGACAATGCCCCAAATCAAACCATTGGCCAGAACTTTAGAATTGTATACTTTTAGCAGGAGAGAAGTTGACCTATTTATAATGTTGGGCAATATTTCCACACTTTCCCTTCTATGTTAATAGAAGGGAGAGCTTGAATTTGTGTGATCCACGGTTAAATGAGTTCAGTGTAGTTGCGCTTCAGTCTCCACGACAACGTAGCTGCGCATATAATCAAGTGAGTGACAAACTCATCTTCGAACGTGTCCAGGGACACGACATTAGTTCCTCCCCACCAAAAGTGTTTGTGTTTAGCTTCTAATGCAACTTGAGCACAGCTTCAAACTACTTAAAATGATTTGCTACGCTGATGCAGCCGCATTATTGGACAGTTTTTTGTCCCAAAGTGACTTGTCATTAAGGCAGGGGTTGGGCATTATACTCAAGGGAGGCCAACAGTTGGGGCAGCTGGTGGCGTACAGAACCGAAGCCAGTACCCTTTGACTCAGAGTCAAACACCTATGCTATCGATTTGACTGTTTCACTGTCACACCGGGGAATATCGAATGCCTATCCGTTGTCCAGCTTTGGTTTGCTTGGAAACCCCTCACCATGACCCTGGGGAAGCCGACGGGGTCCTTGAGGTAGGGCTCATACTGGTAGATGTACGTGAAGCAGGCGTCTAGAGGACAGTCCAACACCACCTGGTGGGGGGGGGGAACACAGGAGTTAGGGGACGTCCAGCCTCCTGCTCAACACAAGCAAAAAGGCTTGTGTGTTTGTTTACTCACAAAGCCCCTGAAAACAGTGAAGGCCACGGCAGCCAGCGCGGCAGACACCAGGAGCGCGTCGACAGGACGGGACAACAAGAGACTCTTATTCTGCTCCATGGCAACCTAGGGAACGTTGGTAAAACGTTGAGTGGCAGTGCACATGTGTTTTGGGCAATTCAAAATGTACCAACATATATTTGACAGGTCATATTCACCTTGTCTGCGGGGATGATTGGCATTTCCCGCGGCCTACTTAAAAGTAGCGAGGCAGCCCAAAATGGCACCAAGAAGAATGGGATGTTCCTCAGAAACGCAGGACCAATGTTTGAGCCGTATTTACCTGGAAATGAACGATTTATTCAAATCAGTGCGGTGCTTGAAATTGATGATGATAATGTTGTTGTAAGGTCAGACTGAGTACAGGTGAATACTGGTCTGAGTACAGATTAATACAGGTCGAAGTATAGATGAATACAGGTCTGAGTATAGACTAATACAGGTCTGAGTACAGGTCTGAGTACAGATTAATACAGGTGTAAGTATAGATGAATACAGGTCTGAGTATAGACTAATACAGGTCTGAGTACAGGTCTGAGTACAGATTAATACAGGTGTAAATGTATAGATGAATACAGGTCTAAGTATAGATGAATACAGGTCTGAGTACAGGTCTGAGTACAGATTAATACAGGTGTAAGTATAGATGAATACAGGTCTGAGTATAGACTAATACAGGTCTGAGTACAGGTCTGAGTACAGATTAATACAGGTGTAAATGTAGATGAATACAGGTCTAAGTATAGATGAATACAGGTCTGAGTACAGGTCTGAGTACAGATTAATACAGGTGTAAGTATAGATGAATACAGGTCTGAGTATAGACTAATACAGGTCTGAGTACAGGTCTGAGTACAGATTAATACAGGTCTGAGTACAGGTCTGAGTACAGATTAATACAGGTCTGAGTACAGGTCTGAGTACAGATTAATACAGGTCTGAGTACAGGTCTGAGTACAGATTAATACAGGTCTAAGTATAGATGAATACAGGTCTAAGTATAGATGAACACAGGTCTAAGTTAGATGAATATAGGTCTCACCAACGGCCGTTCCAGGAATCAAAACCAGCTGGTTGGCAATGGAAGATCCCGCCCACAGTAAACCAAGCTCACGATAAGACTTCCTGTGCAGACAGGGTGGTATATAGGCAATAGTCAGGTTTTATAAAAGGATGTCAGTACTGGACCAATGATAAATAAAATAAAGCAGCAGTTGAGAAAATACATTGAAGACATTGTTTACCCTTTGAACATTCTGTGAATAATGAAGAGGAAGACGACAAAGTGGACCACACCATCCCAGTAGCACATCAGCACCGAGTAGGCTGTGCTGAGATGGGGCTCCCCCTGCAAGAACAACAGATCAACCCATCAGTACCTCAAAGCCCTCCTTCTCTCTGTGACGTTAAAGGGTGCAACCATACGGGCAACGACGCATAAGGACAAATGAAGGAAAATGTTGACATGGAATTAAAATGAATGTGAGGGAATAGAAGACCTACCATCTTAATGTAGAAGCCCATGAAACCCTGAATGAAAGCATCCTGCTCTAAGGCGTTGGTGAGGGCCATGAAAGAGGTAAAGGAGAACGCTGCAAAGACTGCACACAAACACAGACACCACAAGTAGCATCGACTTAGATTAAGTTTGAAATGAAAGCAAGCAAGATGATTAATGTTCTAATGTATATTTGAGTGTTGAGTGTGTTTGAGTGTCTGTACCATAGAACAACGGGTCGATGTTCTGCTTGTGTCTCACTGAGAGGAGTATCAGCAGAAACACTGATCCCAGGACCACCATCCCCAGTCCCAGCATTCCTAGGGGCCTGGAAGGAGCTATCGATATCAGTCCCAATTCCCAATCCTTGTTACACTGATAAAGTACTCCAATTAAATGCAAGATCAATTTGATTGTGGTTCGAAATGGTTTGGCATAGACCTAAGCTATTTCTTCCAAGTAATTAATGCCCAATCAATGTTGTTAAATACAAATTATATTTCTTCTTTTTTTTATTGTTTTTAATTATATTTGGCAAATAACTTGAAGATTCAAAATAAGAGCCTTTGCAGGACATAAACTATAATGGTAGGCTTAGGCTATAACAATCCCATTACCTGCCATTATATGTGATAAGTTATTCAATTGTTGTATTACATCTATAACTAACAAAAAGCGTATTGAAATACTAACACCATTTCAGTAAATTACAAAGACAAAACACTTACTTTTGAAGCGCAGGGATGTTGTTCATGGCATAGAAAACCCCCGGGGCCAAGAGGGGCAGTAGAAGAACGGATATCTCAGTCGGTGGCCTCATCTTACTTAACCCTGCAGAACCTTTCGGTATTTCTAATGATCTACGGCTAAAAATTATGTTCCACAAAAACTAGCATATTAGATGCCAATAGACGAATCCTCTGGCGGTGTGGATCTACTGTAGGTAAAGTGAAAGAAGTTGTAGCAGTCGCCTAAACTTCTATGATGAGGCACCGTGATAATCATGCACACAATCAATGCGGTAGTTGATTTTATTAGGCTAAACGAGTGGGTAACAAAGTTCACCGATTTTGCACACGTGGGATTTCAGTGCCAATGCAACACTGATTGTTTTGTTGTGGAGTATGCCACCCAGTGGTGAAACCGATAAGTGAAACTCATTTATTTCCAATTGTAATCTTTTCATGTGGGCCCAACATAATTGTATGGGCTATCCTATCCATAACCATAGTCCCTGTGATTAACAATGAACCTGCTGCTTTCGTTGATCTAAGATTAAGAATGCGATCCATCTGATGTCTACCTTCTTGATTAAATTCTGGATTATATAGTATTTTGAGAGAGAACTGTATTTCTGTTGATTCTTTCCATCTCATTGTAGATGAACTGAGCACTCATTGCACACATTAGCTACATAACATCTCACAGATCAGGAGACTCATTTGTGATTTACACCAGAAGCAACATTATCTTCTGTAATAAAGTGCAACTGAAGAGGATTACACGACTGAAACCCATAGACTTATGGAGGACAGGAGGGAGAGGGAGGGATATTGCTTGTGAGGGAGATAAGAAGAGGGGAGGGGGGGGGGGAGGGGGATACTTCAGGGCTGCAGGGGAGAGTGAGTGTAGTATGAAAGGTGATTCAACCCAACACATATAGCTTACAGGCACCACCACCACACAACACCCAACAGACAGAACGTATACCAGAGAAGTGTGCCCACCCTCTTCGCCACCATGCTGCACCCTCTTATGATTGGCATAGTCACCGTGAACACCAGCATGACGGTCATCTACTGGGCTTTCCTGCTCGGGGATTTCTACCTCAGGTGGATGGCCGAAGCAGCCGACAAGCCCAAGGACACAGCCAGCCCTGCATGAGGAATACCTTCTGGGACTAAAAAAAACAAGGCAGCTTTCCTGTAGAACATAGAATTGATTTTAGTGCTTGGCAGTGGACTTTTTATTTTTGTTTTTTTTCTTGTTTCATCATAATTGGCAAGTGCCCAGTTTGTTATCGTTTTACAATATTCTATGTTTGTACTGAATGGAAAGGATTTCAGCCAAACAATGAGGAAGGAGTCACCCCAACAGGTAGGCCTGATTCACGTTCTCTTAATGCCATCAGGGGGTTCATTGCAAACCGTTCAATGTGAAATAGTCATTGCTGAATTCTTCAAATGTCTCCTTCTCAATTGATCCATACTCATTTGATCACTTCTATAGCTAATGTCCATACTTAGAACGGAGTCGTTGGTGTTCCAAAGTGGGTTCTGGTCACTAAAGACTCTCTCTCTGCTGACTCAGTCCAGGGGCTTTGCTTGAGACCAGACTGTTATGAGTGTCCCTCAAATCTCCTCAGGGATTATAAGAGAACATCATCAGCAGCGGAAAAACAACAGCGACATCTTAACCCTCCCAACAAGCCGATCTGCCGAATGCTTGGAGAACACTCACTGCTTTTTTTTTTAGCTTTATCTTTAGGTTGACAACACAGCATGAGTATAATTATTATGCGAGAAGGTGCTGAGGTGATGCATCCAAACGTAGTGGCACACACCTTCTATTGGGGCCTACACCCAGTCTCCTGGTTCATCCTCATCGTTAACGTCAGCCTCGGCGTGTTTGAATGGACCTACATTATTTACAACATGTGTTTCAGAGATAAGGAGGTGGAAGACGAGCAAGAGAAGGGTGAGAGGGGAGAGAGGGGAGATACGGAAGAGGAAGACGATGATGATGATTAAGAGGAGTCTTCGTCCAAGGGAACAGGGGAATGGGGGAATCGTACAATCATCCGAATTTAGTCTTTCAGCTTTTCTCACACTTCACGGCGACATGCGTGTTACAGGCTAACCACGGTGGGTCCCGCCTCCTGTAACCAAGATCTTTCTTTAACTCCTCTGGATTTATATTTATGATGTATACATCGCTTTTGCTAACTTCAACACTTTCTGGTTGGTCCATGGTTTCTTTCAGAACTGCTAGCTTAATAGAGATCTAACTTTGCAATTCTGTTTTACCACACCCAGCCAAGCACCGGACACCTCAGGTCCTGATCCCAGGTCAGTAATCACAGTCTCCATGCACTCGCTTCAAAAACATCTCCCACAACATGTTCCTGTGTGTTTTAGCCGCCATGCTTCTGCATCCACATGTTTCCAAGTGCACACCTAATTGTAAAACTAATAATTGTGTGGATGTAAATGCCCCTCCAGCTGCTTGTATTTGCCCTCAAACCTCTCATACTCTTAATACTGTACTATGCTGGGTAATAATACATTTTTTATCCATACTTCATTCAACGTCTACCGTATATATTTAATTTCAAACATGTCGGTATAAATATCTAATATGTATTTTGTATAAATATTCGTATTTCTTATGAAAACAACAACAGGGTGTGCATATGATGTAACCAAGGTTATCATATACGTAAGATGTATATCCCTATAGGTTGGCCATGGAGATCCTTAAGCCTCTTCCAGCATATTACTGTCCAACGCTCCCATCTCATATCTCTAATCCCAGCCGATGGAAAGCTGATATCTTCCACCATGACAACCTCAATCCTATTAGCCCTCCCTGTCCCATATACCCTCATAACACTGCCCTCGCCCTCACCCCCATGGTGTCTTATGTACCCTCCTCCACACCCCCCTGGTGTCCTATGTACCCTCCCCACCCCACCCTCTCCCTCACCCCTCTGGTGAATTATGTACCCTCCTCCACACCCCCCTGGTGTCCTATGTACCCCCCGCCCCCCCTGATTCCCTACAGGAAGACAGATCAAACCCTACCTCCCAAAGACCTGTTTGGAGAATTGTGGGGGTTTTGGGTCGAGACAAAAGCTTAGACCCACTCAGCACAAGGATCACATTCATGTGTGCTGATCTACGTTCGTAGGCACAAGATTATGTTTATTCCTCAATGACATACTGTAGTTACTGAAAGACCTTCCCAAGACATCTTCCATCAAGGCTCCATCCTGACCATCCGTCCGCCTCCATGCCATACGCCAACACCATGTGTCAAATCAAAATGTACAGTAACAACTCTCCACCCTTACTTTCAAAGTGTTTGCAGTTCTAACGTAAAAAGGAGCTGGGCGAAACAATTTGTCTTCAATCCGAACACATTTCATCAGGCAGCAGCGGAGAAAGTGCATGAGATAAAGAGAGCAAGAGAGCGAGAGAGAGCGAGAGAGAGAGAGAGAGAGAGAGAGAGAGAGAGAGAGAGAGAAGAGAGAGAGAGAGAGAGAGAGAGAGAGAGAGAGAGAGAGAGAGAGAGAGAGAGAGAGAAGGAGAGAGAGACTCTAAATGCCCTAAAGGTCCAGGTCTCTCGGCCCTGGTACCGTTCTGCTTCCCCATTCAAAGGGGAAGAAACAGGCCACTCTCTCGTCACACTCTTCGAGTCGGGGACCCCCCTGGGTCCTAACCATGGACCTGCTGCGACCCACTTCTGCCCCGGGGTCCCGTGGGGCGGTCCTGGTGGCCAACCTGACGCGGCTGGTGGTGTCGGAGCACCGCAGGCTCCTCCAGATCTCCCAGAGGGCCACGGAGGAGCCCTACTTCATGGACTACATCCCCCCGGCCAGAGACGCCATCACTCTTCCGCGCTATGTAGCGTACATCCTGGTGGGGGTGGTGCTGGTGCTGGTGGCCACCTACGCTATAGTGGGCCACCTGATTAATGACCTCATTCATGACCTGGCAGGTAACCCCACCAAGAGGCTGTTGTTGTTGTTGGTGTCTCCGAAAACATGAAAACTCTCCGTCCCACCGATGTCCCCCCCCCCCCCGTGTTTGCCGTTCCGGTGACCCTTTCTCTGGACTCCAACCTCTTGGTGTGTCATCACCCCCTCAGTGCCCCTGCACGGCTCAGGCCCAAATGGAGCCACAGTCGGTGGTTGTTTCCTCCTTGTGAATGTCTCTTGTTATGGTGCATCTCTTTTTTTTCCACCATGGTGTGAGCACCCGTGGTCCCCTCTCCCTTGTCCTTTTTTGAACTCTACTGTTGAGTGGCCACTTTTATCCAGCCCGTCTTGCAATGCCATGACTGCCCTGATTTATTTGCATTGGTGGCCCCAGAATCCATCCCTACCCATGACAGTGCTAAAGCCATGGTCGTATGGTAGCATATGAACGTTGACAGGGTATTATTACTCACAAAACATTAATTAAACATGAATTATTCCTCCTCCTTGTCTTTTTTTATAGACTGCATTCTCGGCCCCAAAACTTTGGAGGACGAGGACGTAGAAGCTGAGGGCGTGGACGTGGAGGAAGAGCACTGCATTAGCATACACAGACGGGTGGAGATGGAGGAGGAGGTGGAGCAGGAGGAGAGAGAGGCGCTGCTGCTGCTGCCGGGGTCTCACCTGCGCGAGAAGGCAGGAACTAGCCCTGCACCGCGAAGCGCTTTGGCATGCAGCTCTAGAGAAACAAGGACATCTGCTCATAATGTGGGGTTCTCCTGCCCAGTCCTCCCTCATGGCACATCTCTCTAAGTTATGGGAGGGTTAAAGGTGTAGCGATGGGTCTCTTGTTTGTCTAATCTAACACATAAAGGTCGCTTCTGTCTTGTACTGTTGATGTAGTGTTAATATGCTAACATGATATTTAACAGCTGTTTAGTTTGGTTTGGCGTCCCCTAGCTTGGTACTTAAAATGCGAGAATAGATTCTGGGCATCGTGCTAAGCAGTAGCGCCTGAAGGTAATTTAACTTGAACCATTTTCTAAATGAGACCTCATTCTAATTTAATTTCACATTAATTTTTTCACACCTATTTTCACACCTTAAAAAGGAAAAGCTGTTTCAAGAAGAATCCAGTGTTTTTTTGTTTGTTTTTTCTACTTGAAAACATTGTAGTTCAACAGTCAGTTTCACATTATGTGAGGAAAAAAATGTGGTGAATATTCCTTCAGGTTAGTTCCGGTCAATAAATGTGAAATAAGTTGTTGTGAGAGTCAACCGGAAAGGTTATCATTTATAAATAAAACATTGCTGTTAGGTGTCTTTTAATCAATGTAACCTGGAATGTTATCAAGATGTCACACAATGCATTACTCCAGTAAAGAATTGAGCAACGGAAGTGGATGGTGTACGTGCATTTCTGTCTGGTGTACTCTAATCTCTTTTACATGTTGATGTCAACCAAATGCAAGGTATTAGTGCGGATGTCTCAAGGGCAGTAGTTCCATTTGTAAATTGCAATGATTGTTGTTTGGTAAGCTACAACCTCAGTCAGCGTTACACAACAGTTGGCCATCCGTTCAACTTCATTGACATAACATAACACATGGTCTGTCGAGAGAACGTTTTGAGCCGATCTATCTTGGGCTTACACCTGCACGTAGAAATAGATTTTCATTGCTTTAACGCAGCTTAAATAATTGCTCTTTATCTCATTGATAAACCCGGCTCACAGATTTGTTTTACTGACCTTGAGTAGCTCACCTCACACTCATGCTAATCTGTCGCGCACCTGCATAGCCCACAGCCAGCCTTACACCCAACACAGACACAGAATGATCACAAGGAAACTATAATGAAGGGTGGAAGATATGTGCACAAACATTTGAATTGCGCTAAATTGGTGAGTAGCAGTAGTACATAGTGTGACTGCAGCCTAATGAGTGAATACAGCCGTGGTACAGTTTTGTGACTCAGTGGATTAGAAGAAGCTTTGTCTGTTCTGCTGTACAGGATCTCTATAACAGTACCGCTACATCAGGGTGAGTCGTTCTCAAATTGTTTGCAACCCTTGTTAAAGTCGGTACTAATGCATTTCATTTCAGGCAGTCGCTTTAATAAGTTAGTTGGTTATTTGAGGATGTAGTCCGCATTGAATCTCAATTGAGTCTCAACCGAAAATTACAAGTTGCAATAAAATGTGTGGGACAAAAAACACTAAAATCTATAAATCTATAACTCCTCCATCTGATAATCTGACATAAAACAGGATGTAAATATAGTATAAAAACCCACTAAGAGATGTCCCCTTCTTACTTTATTCTTACTTTTATTTATTGTATTTTATTTATAGTTTTCAATTTTATAATCATGTCTTTTATGCTTGTAATTTCTATTGCACGGAGCACCTGGAACGAAACAATCCCCCCCCCGGGGATCAATAAAGTTTTCTGATTCTGATTCTGATTCTGAATCCTGGATACTTACTAAGGGACTGCTAGTACATAACGTAACATAATATAATTATAGAAATGTCCTTTGTATTTGCTATGGGACTTCTGTTTTTACAAGAGTTAATGTATATACTGTAATATTAAAATGTACGTATATATTTATCATATATTTTGTCTCCATTTAACATTGCACAGAAGCAGCGCTGAGCTCCTCTGTTGCCACGGGCTGAGCAGCCATGGACGTCACAGAGGACAGTATGAACGTCCACCACCGGGAGGACGACGGGACGGTGTACTTTGAGACCTACGTCCCCCCGGCCCGGGACGCCATCTACCTGCCCAAGCACGTAATGTACTTGCTGATGGGCTCCTTCATGGTGGTCGCGGTGCTCTACGCCATCATCGGCCACCTCATCAAAGACCTCATTCATGACTTTGCAGGTAGGCCTATGCTATTGGAGTGCACGACACCACTGAAATACCAAGCAGTATTGACCTGTGCTTTCAATTGCTATTGAATTATTGTGTCCCCCTAACAAATCAATCCACACCCCTTTCATTGTAATGTGTGTTGGTAGATAATGGGGCTGGGGCCAGGGTAGTGTCTGATCAACCCTTGTCTGCAGTCATACCTGCTCCAATCACACATCTGAATTCACTTACATTCCCTTCAGATGAATTGTCTGTTAAATGACGGATGATGCAGTAGAACAGATTGGGTTCTACCATCTACTGCTATTGACTCTGCTCCTCGCTATCTTTCTCCCTCCGTTCCCCTCTCCTCCCGGCCCTCTTTCTACGTTTCCTGGACCAGACTGGCTGTTTGGAGAGCAGCCTGAGGAGCTGGTGGTGAACTTTTGTGAGGCCAAGGATAAGTTCATGGCGGACTGGTGTCCGGAGACTTCTCCAGAGCTGGAAGAGATGGCCCGGGCCGAGCAGATCAAGGTGGTCCTGGAAGCCAACGAATACTCCCCTGCTATCTGGATCATATCGGACGGTGTTGAGCCGAAACCGGCCAGGAAAGGACCACGTGTGGCATTTGGGGCAAAAAGTTAGATCTGGGGATGTTTATTTTGAATGTTTTTATTATGCTGTCTAGCTGCTCATATTATTGCTGTGCTTAGAACCTTGCTGTACCAACAGTGATGTATTGTTTCACCTTCTTATGACAAATGTACTGATTGTAAGTCGCTTTGGATAAAAGCGTCTGCTAAATGCCCTAAATGTAAATGTCAATTTAAAACATGGACGAAGGGCTTTGAAGGCTTGTCTCGTGGACAATGAATTGGTCATATCACGTCATCCAGTGGGCTTCAGGGGTATTACATCTGATCAATTTACCTCCAAACTCATACACACACGCGGTCCCTTCAAACAAATCTGATGACGATTTCTTGAAATTTTCTTCATGAAGATACATTAAGTTTGCAATGTACAACGAACGTACAACTCTGGCTATTCTATGCAATGGTTTTAGGCAATACTTGATGTTGGTTGAATATATATGAATAAATTAAACAATCCGCCATTTTTTTAGCAACCAGACAAAGAGTGTAGGATTTTTTTTAAATTTATTTATGTATTTCCTCATCCGAAATATGCCCCTCAATTCCTTTACCATGTTTCATTGTCATAAACTCAGAAAAAGCCATGCACTTAATGCTGTGTGGACTATTGCTAATTACAAACTAAATTCAAATGAAAATTTGAAAGTAGGCCTATGCACCTTTGATTACTATAGGCCTATTTGAACAGGATACATTGATACATCTTCATTATTTTGATCTGTAGGCATATTGAAAGAAAATGTTTTACCTTCCTTTACTGCCATAAGGGCGTGCTAATGACTTTAGATTTCAAGTCACACTATTGATCCTATCATTAACCAGACCATGCGGTCATGATTGCGCGTCATTCATGACCTCGATGAGGACCTATATGTTCATGGTTTATTTATGTAAGGACTTCATTGTTCCATACAAATTAAACAATTAGCTTTTCTTTTCTTTCTATCTTTGTAGCCTAACAACGAGGTCGTCTTCTTACACTGAAAATGTATAGGCCTACTCCTAATAGATTAACCTTTTTTAAATATATAGCCTAGGCCTATATGTATCCTATATATTATCGATGGGAGGCGTGGACCCCAGTTTCGCTTTACCTCTGAACTCCCCACTATGGGACAGCTGCGCCGCAGGGGGGCTGTATGGTAAAGGAGCCAATCTGTGAATACCCCCACCGCATCTGTTTTATTTCAGGGCGCTCATCTCCACGTCTCCTCAAAAGGGTAGGCTAGTGGTGGCTGTGTTATCGGCCATTGGCATTTATTCCTATGTTTGATATCTCCAAAAATTACCAATGGACGGGTGATTTAACAGCCGGGCTTTACCCGCAAGGTTGCCCATTCATTTTAAGAATACATGGATTGGACCTCACCGCCAAGCGAAGCCTGGTGCGAGCTTGACACTGCAAGGTAAGCTAAAGATGCTATTGTTTTATGCTAGGTCCAGTAAATATATATCTGTCAAATACATAATTCGTGGTTGATGTTAGTGATAACGTGAATACAATGACTGGTGGTGATTTCAATAATGAAGGGATAGGTCGGTCGGCATTTAACGACGTGCTGTTCTCATAACGGTACAGGAAGCCAGCGCACGCTCCTACACAGCGGCCTCATCAGACACTAAGAGGAGCTCGTGTCCCTAACCATACATTGCCTGGCATCATTTGATGCACCTGGATTTAGGTCACTGTTGACAAATAACTCGGAGCCTACTACGTTACACGTTGCGGCACGGCATGTCACCAAATTAAACCTATTCTAGCTGTTAATGCAGTGTGTTTTTGTTTGACAGTGGTGGATGCTGCTACCAATTGCGACACATAGGGATAACGCGCATGATCTGTCTTTAATTGGGTGGGCAGGGCCCGGGAGTCCTACAGCAGGAGCAGCCCATTTAAATGTCCTGCTGCGGCCATAGCCACTTTGATTCACTTCCATATGATTACTGGTTGAATGATGGATGAATAAAGTTCTACTTTATTTTAATTATATTAAACACTTAACAATGTTGTGTGTTTGAAGTTTCAAAGCATTAGCTACATTCTTTAATTGCATTTTCGTTGTAATATTTCAGTCAAATTAAAGTGAAAAATTACTTCGTGATTGACGTGACAGAGATGCGAATAGGCATATTATTATGTGGTGACGACCAGGGTTTCCCGCCACTATTTTGTCAGATTATTTACCCACCTGCCGAATGAAAAATCCTATTCACACACAGCAGCTGCCTTCAGTCATGTGAAGCATGTTGACGTGCCCCTGCTATTTCAGATACTCACTGAAAATACTCAGGGGGCGTTTGTGTGTGTGTGTGTGTGTGTGTGTGTGTGTGTGTGTGTGTGTGTGTGTGTGTGTGTGTGTGTGTGTGTGTGTGTGTGTGTGTGTGTGTGTGTGTGGTGTGCTTGTTGGCCTTTGTCTTTATGTCGGCACTCTCTATATGGGTAAATATCAGTATTCTGTGGGTCAGAGTGTGGTTTTCAGCTGTAGAAGAATGAATGTAAAGTGTGAAGAGAGGTCTGCTCCCTCCTGGCTTCTCTTCTCCCTCCAAATCGTTCCTCTCCCCTACTGAGAGTCTCTAGCATGTATTGTGATTCTAACAAGATCTCATGCAGTTGCTAATTAGATAGAGATACATGTTGGGGCGGTGTAAATGTTGGATTGGCTTCACCAATTTGAATGAGCATTCCTGAAGTTGTGCTTTCCCTTTTATGCACTGCACTGTTGCCTGTACTGTGAGTTTAATTTATGGGATAACTGTGTGATTTTGTGTATGTGTGCGCGTGTTTGTGGATGAGAGAGTTGAAATTAATTATTTGTTTCGCTTGTGTGTGTGTGTGTGTGTGTGTGTGTGTGTGTGTGTGTGTGTGTGTGTGTGTGTGTGTGTGTGTGTGTGTGTGTGTGTGTGTGTGTGTGTGTGTGTGTGTGTGTGTATGTTTGACAGAGACAATTTATTGAATTAGGACTGTGTGTGTGTGTGTGTGTGTGTCTGTCTGTCTGTGTTAGTGTGTGTGTGTGTGTGTGTGTGTGTGTGTGTGTGTGTGTGTGTGTGTGTGTGTGTGTGTGTGTGTGTGTGTGTGTGTCGTGTGTGTCTGTGTGTGTGTGTGCTGTCTGTGTGTTAGCTGTGTGTGTGTGTGTGTGTGTGCGTGCGTGCGTGCGTGCGTGCGTGCGTGCGTGCGTGCGTGTGTGTGTGTGTGTGCGTGCGTGCGTGAGTGTGTGTGTGTTGTGCTTGTGTGTCTGTGTGTGGGCCTTTGTCCTCCCGACCTCATTTGGTGACCTATTGTCTTGTCCCTCAATCTCAGTGACGTGGCCGTGAAACTCGAGACTCTACCCAAACCTACAGGTCACATGACAGGTAAACCACATAACTACGTGATGTGACGACAACAGTTACATATTTGCATGCTCAAATGATGGTTTCACATATTAATGTATTTATATATTTATTCATGTATTTGTATATTGTTTCCTCTTCAGATTTGTGCAGTGATGAAGCAGAAAACTCGCCTCACCTTCAGCTCCACACTCTCAAGCAGTTTGAACAGGTAAATATGTCCCTAAACACTTAAATCATGAGTTGTAAAGGCTTTTTTTTTAACGTTTTTCAACCTTTTTTTTAAACTAACGTTTCCTTTTTAACTGCCTTAATGTCATGGTAGGGATGCAGCCTCATTCGGTGCGTTCACACCGAAAGACACATTTGTCGCCTGTTCAGTAACAGTGAGATATCTTAGACGCGCCCAATGGCGCCCGCTAGTGGTGTAATTTATTTGTGTCGCTAATCTACACGCAGTTGTTTTCGGTCTTCATTGCTGGATATCATTGATGAGGTAACGACTGACCACTATGTTTCAGTATAGAAACCAGTCCAGTCAAGCACTGAATTCTGTCTATGTTGTTTTCTAAATGATGCTAAGAAAAGGGTTTTGACACACTAGTCCTTTAGTGATCATAGTAATAAGACCTCAGCCCTCAGGAATGTGTGTTGAACACATGCTATTGTAAACAAAAATTTGGAGGGTGATCTGGTCCGTCTCTGTCATTCATTTATTTGCATTCCTCACAAGTCGATACTGCAAACAAAAATACAACGAGTTAAAGTGCAGGTTAATGACAAGACATGAGTGGGAAAAAACTTGCCAGTTATTCCTGAATCGTTCGTGTTGTTCTGGAGATAGAATTGGAAGTTATTTAAAACAGGAGGTGTCACGACTGCTCACGCTAGGCTCTGTGTGTGTGAGTGTGTCTGTATGTGTGTGTGTGTGTGTGTGTGTGTGTGTGTGTGTGTGTGTTGTGTGTGTGTGTGTGTGTGTGTGTTGTGTGTGTGTGTGTGTGTGTGTGTGTGTGTGTGCGTTTGTGTATGTATGTGTGTGTGTGTGTGCGTGTGTGTGTGCCTTCTGCTGAGCTGAGAATGCTTTTTTAGAAGCCGACGTTCGGATGTCTAATTTCCACACCCTGCCACCCGGCACAAAGACACACATACACACACATACACACACACACATACAAACATACACACCAACACACTCCAAAAGATTTGCTTTCGCTGCCATGCGTCAGCGGGACTCCGTAAGCGGTTGTGTACAGGAACATCGCTGGCAGTAGACTCCGGCCTGCAATTTGCGTGTCTTGTTGTTTGAAAAAAAACAAACAGCCTCCATGATGTCATTCCCTCCGTTATGTGGAGATGTGTGAGATTCTGGTCCACTGGCCCATCCTCTGTTCTGCATTATTTAGGAGGCAGGGTGAAATCCAACCCATCTCAACAACAGATACACTGAATACAACGGAGAATCCCCGAGCGTTTCACACGTCTCTCAGGTTTAGCTTTAGTACCAATGCTGTCATGGGTTGTACTGGTCATCTAAAGGGGCTCACCAATGTGTGGACACAACGTCCTCACTGTCATAGACTCAATCGAAGGAGACCCAAAGTAAGCATCACGGTGTGAGTGTTAATGTAAGCGCTGCGTGGTCAATCTACACTTCTGTTTGACACCAAGTGGATTCAAATGAGACCAAATTGGACGTCTCTGTCTGGCTGCATTTGAATACACGCCTAGCACCACCAGCACGCCACTCTCTGTCTGCACAGACCTTATTTCATTGCTTCGGATAGACTCTTAACTCCCCCCCCCCCCCCCGGCCTTTGCCTGGCTCAATGTTTAGTCATTATGCCCATAATCCCCTTTTTTCCCTTCGTTATGTCATGGGATACATGGGCAGGGAGCCACTGTGCTGGGAGATCCAGAACACCTCTCTATTAATAGCCCTGTACCCGAAGGCGAGCCACGGAGTTCCAGGGTCTCTCGTTTCGTCCAACCTCTTCCTCCTCTCCCTGTGGACTCGCGTCCTGAGAGCTGCCTTGATCGCTTTCCCACCCACGCCATCAGTGCTGCCATCTTTATGATAGCATGTTGGCCTAGCCTTGGAAGACACCGGTATCATACCACCGTGACATGTCATTACAACCTTAATGTCATCGTATGTTTCTTAGCACGTCCCTCAGTCGAGCTGGTAAAACTTTGATGCGCATGCGGAGGGAAGTATAGTATGAGATGCCGCATTGATAGGTCGATTAGTGGATCGAGATACATTTAATTGATTTTGATACCTGGTTTTAGTTGTTTATTCATTAAAGATAGCGGCTGCTTAGAGAATAAAATATGGTTGCTTTTCTCAGTTTGACATATTCATAAAATCCATGAATTTGTAATTGAAGACATCACTTTGTGCGATGGTAAGGTAAAGAGCATAAGTGATACATTATAATAAGAAATAGTGGAAATTTAAAATAAATTGTTCGATTATTTGTAGGAAATAATAGTTAGTTTCAGCCCCAAATGGTCTGCTATCTGCCCAGAACGGTACAGACAAATAGAAGACCCACCAGGACACCTTGAGGTACCACATATTGTCTGTAGTAGAGGAGAACAAGCAGCTGAGTGGTTTGGCTGAATGACGCTTGGGTGATTAGTGCTGTGATTGTGTAAGGAAGAGGATGGCATTGACACTTTCAGCTGTTCAGTCGCCGGGATCACACTCCTTTGCACACTATGTCTACGTGATATTGACTTTGTGTGTGTGTGTGTGTGTGTGTGTGTGTGTGTGTGTGTGTGTGTGTGTGTGTGTGTGTGTGTGTGTGTGTGTGTGTGTGTGTGTGTGTGTGTGTGTGTGTGTGTGTGTGTGTGTGTGTGTGTGTGCGCGGGTGTATGTGTGTGTGTCTGTCTGTGTTGGAGGAAATACGTTTTAAAGAATCATGAAGTGTAAACTGTTCTTTGCATCTGTATTTTGTAAGTGTGTTTTGTGTTTGTTTTGTGCTATTTGTGTTTGTGTTCCTTACATCTGTGCACTGTGCCTGTATGGCCATTTGTATGTATGTGTCAGTGTGCTTGTGCATGCGCATTTTTGCGCATACAAACACGCACACACACACACACACACACGCATTTTGTGTGTGTGTGTGTGTGAGCGCTGTCCTCTACCGCAGGGGGCGTGACCTCACCAGAGTGCCCACAAGCACGCCTCGATCTCTCTTACCTCTCATAGACCTGTCCCCTCCCTCCTCTATCCCTCCCTGCCCACCCTTCCCTCTCCCTCCCTCTCCCCTGGGCGTCTGGGATTCCCGAGGAGCCGTCCCTCAGTAAAATAAGCCTGTGTGGCGTCCCCCACTCCCCAGTAGACCACAACCCACCATGGAGCCGACATGGACTCAGCTCTGACTACCTGGGCCGCAGAGAAGCCCTCTGCGTCGCTATAGTGGCCCCTATACACTCCTGGGTGTCTGTGTGTGTGTGAGAGAGTGTGCCTGCGTGTTTGTGTGTGTATGTTTGAGAATGTGGAGGAGAAAGTTAGTTGTAGTGTGATTTTTTTTTTTGCAGTTTGAGCATTTTGTGGCGACTTTTGTGAAGAACCTGCTTTTTTGAGATTGTTTTTTTTTGGGGTGCTTTTTAGTTTATTTTGTGTTGTGTTGTGAACTAGTGGTTTTGTGATACCACTGGCCTGTTGGAGCATGGTGATGTTCTCCTGGGCAAGGAGATAGCGTAGTCAGCGGTTACCCTCCCTGAAATGGACATGTCCTAACGAGAGACACGGCCCCTCTTTGATGGCCGCCGTGTCCACTTCGTCACCCAAACCGACTTTTTCCCACCCATTACGCGGCCGAGAGGCATCGGCGCCTTGTGAACAGCCATGTCTAACGGGTACCGTACTTTGTCCCAGCACCTCAACGACCTGAAGAAGGAGAACTTCAGCCTCAAGCTCCGCATCTACTTCCTGGAGGAGAGGATCCAGCAGAAGTACGAGGAGAGCTGTGAAGATGTCTACCGCACGGTGAGTCCACCACGGTGGTCCATCTCTACTGCTGTTCGGTTTGAATTGTATTGTCTTTCTTGTATGCTTAACTGGAACTGGGATCATGTGCTTTGTCTAGTTCATTGAGTAGGTTGTTGTTTGTTGGGCCCGGTATTACATGTCACGGACAAATACATTCAGTTTGCCATCATTTTAATATATGTTGAGATCATGGCTCGCCATGTATGTCTAATTCTGGCACGTTTCCACCCAAAATGTAATTATACAAAATGCATGGTTAGCCGACATCTTTTAGAAACTAACGTAAAAGTTTTCCCCAGTAACCTGAGGTATAGCTGTTCCTATAATTCATCCAAATGACCAGGCTCCAGAAAAGGACTTTCACTTTCTGAACCTGGAAGGTTCCACCACTGGAGTAACAGCGACGTGACTGCTGGTCAACGGGAACAAGCAGTACAGTGGTGGTCAAGTTGGGTTCTGGTGACAAGAGGGTTATTGGAGCTCATGTTTAAACATGAAATTGATGATGTGGTTGAAACGGATTTTCACGGTTATTGTATCAACGGCTTTGTTATTGCGTTGCTTCCACTGTTCATTATGTTGTGTTGACCCGGTTGTCACGCTGATGTACTGGGGATGTGCTGTTGACCATCCATGTGTTTGTTTGTTTGTGTTAGCAGAGTTTTGCTGTCAACTCTCACTGTTGGCACTGAGATTTAGTTTTCATTCATCTAAACAGTTAGACAACAGACTAAATCTGGGAGGGCATGTGTGTTATATTTACGAACATAATAATAACACGGTAAAGCATGTGTGTGGACATTTTTGGTTTGTGTTGGGTGTGTGTGTATCTGTGTGTGTGTGTGTGTGTGTGTGTGGGTGTGGGTGTGTGTGGGTGTGTGTGTGTGTTGTGTTTGTGTGTGTGTGTGTGTGTGTGTGTTTGTGCGTGCTGCTTTGTGGGTGCGTGATTGTGTGCTTGTGTGTGTGTGTGTGTGTGTTCGTTTGTGTGTCTGCGTTTATTTGTGTATGTTTGTGCGTGCTTCTTTGTGGGTGCGTGATTGCGTGCTAATGGGTGTGTGTGTGAATTTGTGTGTGTTGTGTTCCCCCTTGTGGATTTGTTCATATGTGTGTATGTCTGGTTGACTAGAAGAGCCTATAATGGTACTCAGCATGTCAGCTGTTAGATGTCTGTATCCATAAGCCAGACAATATGGAAAACTCTTGATCATTAAGCTCTCCTGGAGAACCTGATCTCATCATGGGCTGTTGGTGCAATCGCTTGTTATTATGTTTACACATGTGAATGATCAAGCATGAAAACCAGATTGGTATTGGATTTAGATGAAGATTTGACTATCCTACCACCTAGCCACAATAGAGGATGCTCTGCAACTATGCTATACTATTCTCTTGTGTTACTTTAGGTGGATGAATGCATGAATTGCATTTTGGAGGAACGAAACGCTAACGAAAAATGATACAAACGTAATGCTGCTTTTAATGCATTGCAGGATTGGATTGTGTAGGCTGATCAGAGTTGCATTTAGTCTGATGAAGAAGTACCAGAGCTAGTAGTTCCTTGATAATAGTCAAGATAATCCAAGTAAAGAGCCAACCAAAAAGAGTCACCAAGTAAAGCCAGAGCCTAGTCAGAACTACCCCAATCCAACTCATCATGAAAGCTTGTCTTCAGCTTATTTCAGTACTAAGTGTCCTCGTAGTGCGTGCAATACGAGTGCCTACATGCGTGTGTATGAGAGTTTGTGTGTGCCTTCATGCGTGTGTGTATAAGAGTGGTGGGCATGCTGATAACCCCCGGGTCAGTATTAGTATCAGCTGCCTGCGTGGTTATTAGGGGCTCTGTTGCTGAGGCCAGAGCAACCAGGATGAGAAATATAGCAGGTGCACGACACACCAGCAAGAGGCTAAATATAGAGCTGTTTGTGAGCTGGAAGACGCGCTCTATCGCTGTAAACCCACAGCAGGGCAATGGCTATGGTTTAAAAAAGGGTCGTCCTACAGGGATGAAATTATAGATATTAATAATTATACCAGCTTTCTGTTGGAGTGATGTGCTATTGATGTGGCTGTTTAGGGTTAGGGTTTTCATAACATAGATATTAAATGGTTTATAACGACCGAATGCAGTCAAATAACAAAGTCCTATTTTGACATTTAAAACACTTGTTGTGCAACGACCGTGCAAGCCTGGAGCCTGTACACACGCACAGCGCTCAGACAGACTGGCCGGGCCTTCCTGAAATATTTACACAGTGGTGAGAAGGGGGGGGGACGTACGTGCACAGCATGGCAGTAAATGTGCAAGCCAGGTCACGGTGAACTGCAGACAGGGCAGTTAACGCTCAGACAGTTTGACGTACAGTTCTCCCAGCGCTGCAGCGTTTCTAGTGAGAGGGACGAGGATGTGAGCGGGAAAAGCTCTGTGGAGGTGAGGTGGGATAGTAGCAGACAGGTATGGGCTGGGGCTTCAAAAGGAAATCAGAACCAAGGGGAAACCGAAACGAACGCAGGAAACGAGAGGCCTGGCAGACTAAAGGAAAAGCCTTTCAACCTCCAGGATGAAGGATGATAAAAGCACCAGAGCCAGCTGTCTGAGTCGGTCCGGGTCCCACGGGCGGGCAGATAAACGGTGCTCTCCTTCGTGTCGGGTGGGCTGGCTGGCACGGAGAGCATGAGCCCCCCAGCCACCATTTTCATCGTTGCTAATCCTACGTGACAAAGTTCAGTTCACCCCCCCCCCCCCCCCCCACCGATTGCCCCCCACAGGCCACTCCTGCCCCCCCCCCTCGCAGGACAGTCGGAGCAGGTAAACAAGCTGGAGGGGGGGTTTAGCCTTTCACTCTGGCACACATGTCTGAGCTGCCCTGGATTCCCCAGGTCTAAATATACCAGCGATGGCAGCACGGGGAGATGCATCCCACTGGAGATACACTACACCTACGGGCTTTGGTTTAGAGGTGTACAGCAGAGGGGGATAGATGAAGAGGAGCGAGAGAGGGAGAGAGAGGGGGGAACCACGTAGTGATAGAGGGGGTTGACTGAGCGTTCTCAGCAGAAAGACAGTGTTAGCAATAAAACAAGCTGGCCAGAGTTAGGACTGCACCATTAACACTGTTGTAAATGTGATGACTGTATGCATCTATGGATGCACATAATCATGTGATAAAGGTCAAAACAGGTTAATATTTTTTTTTTGTAATGCACCATACAGTCAGATAAATATATGAAACCAGTAGAATAAGAAATGTGTAAAAAGCACACGCACAAAAAACCGGCCAGTTACCAACAATACACAATTGTTGGTCTTATTCTGTATTGTGTCCTTTTCTAAAGTCCATGAGCATTAAGGTAACATATTTATCATAGTACATTCCAGTTGACAGGGACAATGGGCCCTTGATCTGTTGGTAACCAACAATACTACTCAAAAACCATCACCTACTTATTATAGTGTTTGCCACCAAGCCACTTGTTTACTTTATATTTTTGTGTATTCCATTTAGGAATTATGTCCCCACAGAATGAAAAAATGCTTGGCTGAGCTGATTTGTTGATGATGAATTATGATGATGAATGAATGATTACGATGATGAATTTGTGGGGCTAAAGATGAATTTCAACAACAGTGGACGATGAAGATCTCAATCAATTAACGAGGTGATGTTGTTCTCTTCTCTGGTCCCAGAACATCGAGCTGAAAGTCGAGGTGGAGAGCTTGAAGCAGGAGCTTCCAGGAGAAACAGCAGCATCTGGACAAGGCCCTGTAAGTTTTTTTACGAGCGGAAACAACTAGAAAGATGCCCTATTCATCTAAATCATACCCCAAAATAACCTCGTTATCTTTCTTATGGGAATCAGCTCTCTCACAAAACACAAAACTAGAAATACATACAAATGCCATGTTAAAGCAGTTTATGTTCTGGCCAGTAAATTCCCTAGCCTCTTTCCGTATTTGATATCATTGGTTAGGTGCTACATTATTCCAAGACATGTATGGAGATGCCTGTCTTGAGGCAATGGTACATGACAAAATCATGTTCTAGAATACGTTGGTCTACTCTAATAGTGCAGTAGAAATAATAATAAGACAGCGTTTCGCATACAGCTAAGAAAGTTATTAAAATATTGGCGTTTGTACGTTTATGACAGGTGGCTGTGTGTGTGTGTGTGTGTGTGTGTGTGTGTGTGTGTGTGTGTGTGTGTGTGTGTGTGTGTGTGTGTGTGTGTGTGTGTGTGTGTGTGTGTGTGTGTGTGTGTGTGTGTGTGTGTGTGTGTGTGGGACTGTTTGGCAGTCTGCTATGTTTCCATCTGTGGGACTAAGTGTGCCTGAATCAGAGCTTAGTCATGATTCTCTGTAGGGCTATTATCTCAACACCTCACCTCTCTAGCAGGACACAGTATCACACACAGCAGCTGGGACTGATGGCGTGCATGTAGACAGCCATTAATGTTTGCGTGCACATACACTCACACATACGGTATTATATAATCCGGTTCAATCACTGGCAAAAGACCTGAGCAGAGACAAACAGGTGTGTGTGTGTGTGTGTGTGTGTGTGTGTGTGTGTGTGTGTGTGTGTGTGTGTGTGTGTGTGTGTGTGTGTGTGTGTGTGTGTGTGTGTGTGTGTGTGTGTGTGTGTGTGTGCGTACCAAATTGGCAGAGCGATTTGGCGAGCACACAATAAACAAATTCTTACGATACCAATACCACAGACAAGACAAGATAATCTCAGTGAATCCACCTCCATCACCAAAGCATTGACACCTTCACCAACCATCCCCCCCTTGCGCCAGGTCGATGTCTATATCATGACACCGTCTCATTTCTCTAGGCCTCAATGGAGCCTGTGCTTGGTAGGCGTGTGTTGGGATGTATCTTTGAAGCCCTGAGTATTAGACACTAATGGAACAGAGCAGCACCTCAGATGTGGGAAAGACTAAAAGCCTAGGGCTTTTTTGTCAAAGGTTTGTATACATGCGCTTATTTGTAGTCTGTAACCTTCAAACGGAGGACTAGGGTTCAGGCGTCTGTGAACAGATTCTGCCCTGTTGGGGAGTCCTTGAGCAAAGCCCTGGCTAACTACAAGCTTTGTGGGCTAACCCTTCTTTGAAGTTGACCACGGCTGCGACTTCTGATTGTTTTCATGGTTGCTTGAATTCCAATAATCATTGACGTCAACAACGGTAATTGATTCTTTAGGTATCCAAATGTGGGCATCTTGACAGACAAGTGCTTCCAATCAACAGAACAGTTCTGTTTAGGGTCTATTCCTATAGAACTATTGATTCAGCCTTCATGATATTCAAAATTGAAAAGTACTTCCTGAGTCAAAGACATTGAAAAATAAAAAACAAATGGCCTCATGGTTCCAGACAGAGGTCGTTTCATCAGTACAGATGCCCTGATTATGGAGGTCATTGTTGTAATTAGCTGAAGGATGCTGGTTCCTTTTTCTGCACCAAGACTGTCGCCGGGCCAGACAGTAGTTACTAAGTAGCAGGCCGATCCTAAGATATTCAAGTTATTTGAGCCGCTGCATGTGGGCGACAGTTTAAAAACATACGGAGAGGGACTAAAACAGACTGGACGGCGACAGAGCGGCGTCCACGGGTGTGCGCCATTCTTGAAGCGGGAAATTCCTGGGTTGACCCTGTCAGCCAACCGACAGATGATGTACATTATCAACACACTCCTCGGGAACGGGTCACGCAAAGCACGGCATCCTGTCAGTTGAAAGGAATTTCACATTTTGCAGTGAATCTATGAATGACCACGTCTCCCGTTGGGGGCTGACACATTGTGTTCACACTGGTACCACAACCAGCCCCCTCACCCCCCCCCCCCCCCACCAACAGACCCGGATGGGAGCCAATAAAAATGTACACCCAGGGTGTGACCACGCTCTATTTGTTGCTTTGCTATAAGTAGGAGCTGCTACTGTGTGTCCCGCCATGAGCTATGACATCATGTCGCCTCTTGACTCACACTCGAGTCAAGAGTGTCCCGTAAACAACCCAGAGATGACCCATGGCTGACCACATGTCCCATTAAAGATCTGCCCTGAGCGTGTGAAAGTGTGGGTGTGTGCGCGTGCGTCTGTGTGTGTCTGTGTGAGTGGGTGCAAGCGCGTGCACGGCTGTCCGTCTGCCTGTGCGCAAGTGTGTGTAAGTTGTTCGAAATCAACGCATCCATTTTTAGAAATATTCATCGTTTAAATGAACCAAAAAAAGACACAAACATGATGCATTAGGTGATGACACGCCCGTCTGTTTCCCGCCCACTAGCGAGTCAGCGGAGAACCTGACCAATCACAATGAGGCAGAGCTGCAGAGGCGCTGTCAGGAGCGACAGCAGGAGATCAACCACATGCAGGAGGTGCTGGAGACCAAGATTCAACTCCTGCAGGAGGTCGGTGCACGCCCACTCAGGCAGCTGGGCTCATGCTACACAGAAATACTTATGATCATCACAAACCATAAATATATATGCATATAACATTTAATATTTTGTAATGTATACTCATATTTATTTGTGTGTGTGTGTGTGTGTGTGTGTGTGTGTGTGTGTGTGTGTGTGTGTGTGTGTGTGTGTGTGTGTGTGTGTGTGTGTGTGTGTGTGTGTGTGTGTGTGTGTCGTCCAGGAGGCCCAGCTAGCGAGGAGCGAGGCTGAGCAAATGGCCTCGCTGGCTGGGTCCCACTACCTCTCCTCGCCCCTCTCAGCAGACATCCCCATGGAGGACAGCCCTGAGGACACACGACCGACGGGCACCCTCCCCCAGTCCAACATCAACAAAGACATGTGGGGGAAAAACTAAAACAAAACCGAAACAACGCATGGAAACAAGTCTTAGCTCTGGGTGTGAGGTGAGTGTCACGTCTCCCTCACACCCCCCCCCTTGTTGTCGGTGTCCTGCAGGCTGATAGAGCAGCTGATGTCGGAACTGCGCTCCAAGGAGGGCCTGATGGCGGAGCTGACTGGCGAGAGGACGGTGCTGACGGAGAGGGTGGAGGAGCTTGAGGGCCAGGTCGAGGAGCTGTCCTCCTCCCTGCTCCAGAAAGACAAGGATGTGGAGGTATGAAGTGATGTCCCTTAAATAGTTTACTCACCTGATTCTGAACTCAGTGTCGGTGGCTTTGAATTAATGTCCCCTAAAGAAGGGACAATATTAACGAGAAGATCCAATAGTTTCACGCCAATCCAGGCCAACTCTGATCACAAACAAATGACCTCTTGGATAAGTATTCACTTTGTCATTGACATTCTCTGAAGAGATCAAAGAACTATCTTTATCAATCCATCAATCAATAATATCGGATATAGTGATTCACTCTCCTGTCATGAACATTCTCTGAAGAGATCAAAGAACTATCTTTATCAATCCATCAATCAATAATATCAGTTGTATTTGCTGTTGCTCATCTCTCCTGTACACCAACAGTTTTTCTTGCAACTTTCCTATCTTGTTCCTCTTGGAACATTGTTAGCCTCATAGCCATATTAGTGCTACTCTATCTTTGTTTTATGCCAGGACTCCTGGAAACAGCATAGCAAGCATTCCTCTTTGCTTATTTCAGCAGCTACTCATGTAGGCCACAAGCATTTCTCACTCATCCTATCTGCCGCTGAAACACTCACGCATACACACACATGCGTCCTTCAACACATATAACCGCTCTACCGCTGAAGTACTGACACATGCACACAAATATGTTCGCAAAACACATATACGCCTGCTCAAACTTCCCAGCGACGCTTGATCAAATTTGCGTTCTTGTTGAACACTGTTATACTTTGGTAGCACTTCAACGGTCATAATCATGTCCATTAAACATGTAGTTGGATTGATTTCAACGTTTTTCTAATCCTCTGCTCCTCTGGTTGCAGTTCTACCAGGAGGAGCTTGGCCAGGAGAGGCTGCGCATCGAACAGGAGATGCAGGTATTTGGACTCATTTATTTAAAACACCAATATGATCGCGGTCCCGTCCAGCTCAATGGATGAGTTGAGCTATGGGTAGGGGCGTTGATTCCCACTTGGCCCACCCATGCTAAGAATGTATGCAGTCTTGATAAGCAATATGTTTGCATAAGTGTTGTCCACCAAATGGCCTATATGTATTTATATGTTAAACAGATGGCTGTGGTTTGTGTCATGGCCACAGGAGACGGCTCAGGGAGAGCTGTACAATCATAGAGGAGGACGGGAGGCAATTGGCCACACCCTAACATGTGTAATTATTGAGTTGGCCATTGAGTGTCAGTACAGAGTTCCTAGAAAGGAGTTTGTTGCCTCCTGAATAATGCTATGGGAGTATTAGGCCAAAGCATGTAGGACAGAAGTATAGATTAACTACTGCATAGAATGATGAACTGGCAATGCAAACACCTCTATGTTAATATGCATTATAGCAGGGGTATTTATGTCCAGTTTTGCACACTGTCAAATTGTGTTATTTTTTTATGTACAAAGGATAATCTTTGCGTGTTTAAGAGTATGAAATATTCTGAACATACTAATATATGTTGTGCAACTGCACAATTACTAACAGCAAATATGCAGGTGGCTTTCACACTCACACTCACTTCCATTCTATATTTAAAAAATATTGGGCTTCATGATAGATAATAGTGCCAAAACTGGGTCACGAATCGATTGCTGTGCCTATTGTTCTTTTCCTTATCAGTCTGTATGCCACCTGCAGTGTATTTGCCGTATTCTACTGCCTCAATCTCTGCCCTTGAGAGTTTGATCTCTGTACTACTGTACGTTTTCTTCCAAGGGGCTTCCTCTGCCCATTTACCTTGTAAATCAGCTATGGACATGAGATGCAAATCTGCCTTCCTTTCCAAACCCACTGTTCAGATTTCAGCCTTCCAGTAGCGTGTGTGCAAGTGCGTGTGTGTAAGTGTGTTCCGAGCCGGTGTCAACAACAATTTGTATTGACATTTAATTGGAAAGATCCTATAACATTGTGAAGGCTCAAAGAGTGGATGAACTTAGTTACAGTTTTGTGTTGCACTTCCCGGCGGCGGCCCTTTTTCATCTGTGTGCGTGCGTGTATGCATGCAAGTGTGTGTGTGTGTGTGTGTGTGTGTGTGTGTGTGTGTGTGTGTGTGTGTGTGTGTGTGTGTGTGTGTGTGTGTGTGTGTGTGTGTGTGTGTGTGTGTGTGTGTGGGGGGGTGTTGGCCCACACACAAGGATTAGCGCAGGTTCCGGTTTCAAAAGGGTGGTTGTGTTGGCCTTTGGGTCACTCACGTCCAGTGCGGATATCAAATTGTGTCTCCTCAGACCGACATGGTGTAAACGAGCTCGAAATCAGTTTCCCATACGTGCTAGCCATTAGCACGTAGCACGTATGGGAACTTTCTATATTGTTTGAGTAGGTTGAGGGATGTCATGTGATGTAATGAAAGTACTTAACAATCTCTTCAAGTTAAGGATTGATAAGGACATACAATCGCTGCCATGTAGGTTATGTAATTAGAATAAAATGCAAAATACATGTTGATTTCTCTATCGACTTAATGCCGATTTGTAGATAGGCCTAATTTCTGCTCCAATTACTTGAATATGTAATCGCAAACTTGCCGCCTATTGATCACAGTCGCTCAAAGAAGGGTCTGATTTAGAGCAAATCAGTCAACATTAACAAACCTTTGATTCTCAGTCTACCTTAATCAGAACCTGGGGAACTAGAGATCCAGCCCAAACCTATGTTGACAGCCAACTTTAAATCTGTAAGTGTACAGAGTCAGACCGTTACTGGAGAAAATGAGGAGTTGCTACCTGGACAAAAACAGGCCTCTCACTGTGACTACTCATTTCCGCAGTCACAGTGAGAGACCGTGACCATCTGCCTGTTCAGCCCCCTCACTCAGTCTCTCAAAACAGAAGCTCATCATGGGAACTGAGTGCAATCCTTGTGTGTGTGTGTGTGTGTGTGTGTGTGTGTGTGTGTGTGTGTGTGTGTGTGTGTGTGTGTGTGTGTGTGTGTGTGTGTGTGTGTGTGTGTGTGTGTGTGTGTGTGTGTGTGTGAACGGCAAGCTATATGACCTATGTCAAGGCACTGCTGAATTATTTAGTGTTCTCAATCGACTAGGCACAAGGACTATTATATTAACTATTATTATAATATTCTAACTAAATTAATGAATATTTTCCTGTTTTTTTTTCTAAAAATAATTAACTCTTGTCATTTAAATATAAATACATTATTATTAAGATTTTGGGCAATTTAAGTTTTTGCATACTTATCGGTTAATAGATAGGATAGGGTGATATTTTAAGCTGTGTTATGTAGGACATAATAAAAACCATATGAGACGCGATGCTTTCGTAATATATCTTTTGGGAATGTGAAAGGCTTCCTTTTTTTGCGTAACAAAAAGTCTACCTTTGTTTTGTTTTTTTAAATTGTAACCGACTCTGTTGTTATCATTTCTTCTTTGATTTTACTAAATCTCGCGTCATGTATACATCCTCGTTAAATTTTGTAAAGCGTCACTCTAATGATTGTCAACTTGGGTTAATGTAAACTATTATAATTTCACCTGTTTGATGAGGCGTGCTGAGCTTAGCAGAATGGGCAGAAGTAAGTACTTCCGTCCCTGGGGAGGACACAGTTCTGTTTTTATCGATATATCCCCTGCAAGGCTGACGTTCGCGATGTCTTCATGTGTATAAACATTTAAGAGAAAGAGTTACCTCATTATAATCAATGAACTACTCACTATAACAACCGACATAACATAAGATGAAAAGAAAGGGTTTCTGATACCCCCTTTCCCCCTGAATGGTCTGCTCCGCCGATGCAGGTCTGGTTCAGAGCAGCCACAGCGTTATCTACCACTGAGAATCTCCGATAGGAAGAATAAAGGCAGTCCATCTGTCGGCGCGGTGTTGTACAGCGGAATAATAATTTTCGGACGGTAGATATACTGACAGGATGAGAAGCGGGGAGTTCATCAAGTTTTTGACTGTTTGGGATCGAACATTAATCGCCGTCATGACCTGGGTACGAGCGGCTCCAGTGACCGCCGAATGATGCAGAGGAATTTGTATTGCGTGTGATATCGGGAAATGCGAAGTAACTGTTTATGACGGAAGACATGGAGAGGAAGACGCCATATAACTGACCACTGACAGGACATCTTCATCCTACCTACATCCGCCGTCGCTACATGCGCCGTTGTAGGCTCTTCCTACCGCACCTGCAGAATCTCTGATCTCCGGACGATCATTAAGTCGATGCCAATCAACAAATTAATCTGCATCCATCTCAGAAACTGAATATTTTTTTATTCAGACAGCAGGACAAATTATCCTATTTAATATATGATTTGGTAAACAAGTGATTCTTGTTGGACATCGACCATACTCATTGATTATTTTTTTCTAACCGAATTTTACTTTCTTATAATATAACTATTGTTTTGCCACTATTGCCAATTATTAGTAAAGTAATATTGACTTTTATATAGGTAGGGATGTTCTACATGAGTTAATGCAGATGCAGGTTTGTAATAGATTTCAGCCTCTATCAGAAGGAGACTGTTTACTCAGACCCGGATAAGTACTGGCTCCCTCCCATCAACGGTGCTCCAGTTGTTTTCCTGCGTGTGTGGAATGCTCGACCTCAAAATGAAGGAGACCTGTCGCATCTGTGCCCGGGTGCTCTGCGGTAACCAACGGCGATGGATCTTCCACCCGGCCGCCAAGCTCAACCTGCAGGTGCTGCTGTCCTACGCCCTGGGCCGCGAGCTGACGCGGGATGGCCGGGGCGAGTTCGCCTGCTCCAAGTGCATCTTCATGCTGGACCGCATGTACCGCTTCGACACGGTGATCGCCCGTGTGGAGGCGCTGTCCATCGAGCGGCTGCACCGGCTGCTCTCGGAGAAGCATCGCCTGAGGCAGTGCGTCAGCGGCCTGTACCGCAAGACCAACGGGGACGATGGCGGCACGGGCGACCCCGCCCCGCCGCCGCCGCCGCCGGCCCCTTCGACGGCATGGTGGACATGACGGCCCTCGGCCACGCCAAGTACTGCGCCCTGCTGCAGGAAGACCTGGTCTACTCCCCGTACGAGTCCTGGGCCGACGACGGCATGGACTGTCCCCAGCACCACCACCACGCCTCCCCCCACCCCCACCATCACTCCCAGTGCCCCGCCGCCCCGGGCTCGGAGGCGTCGGCCCCGGGCTGGCACCGCTACATCCCGCGGACGGGCTGCCGCGGGTGCAGCCGCTGGCGGGTGGCCGACTCGGACTATGAGGCGGTGTGCAAGGTGCCCCGGAAGCTGGCCCGGAGCATCTCCTGCGGGCCGTCCACCCGGTACTCGGCCAGCCTGGGCGGAGGCGGGAGCACCTCCGGAGGGGCAAGAGGAGGAGGACGAGGTGGAGGGGAAGCAGCCAGTCAAAACGAAGAAGAGGAAGAAGAGGAGGAAGAGGAGGAGGAAGGCTCAGAGGAGCCCGTCACCTCCCCCACGCTGGTGGCCGGCTCCTGGAACCCCTCCAGCGAGCGCAACTCGGACAGCGAGCGCACGCTGGCGGGAGGAGGGGCCAGCTCCCGCTGCTCGCTGGGCTCTTTGGAGCCATCGGACGGGGACGGAGGCTCCACCCCGGGCCTTCCCCCGGACTACCCCGACCAGCGGAGAGCAGACTCCCTGTCGGAGGAGCACCCGGGGGTCCCTCTCGGCCCGGCCCCCTCGGTATCGGGGTTTTCCCTTGCCCTGTGCATGCTGCACAACTGCTCCCCGTACCGACCGGTCGAGAGCCCCAAGGGCTGCAGGCTGCCCGTGCTGCTCCGACAGAGCCCCAGCAACGGAGGCCCCCAGACGGACGTGTTCGAGTCCCCTTACGGGGCGCCGGACGGAGAGATGGAGATCCAGTACCACATGGCTGAGCTGGAAGCCCCTCATGGTTGGGCTGGGCGGGGGGAACGCCAGTGGCGTGGACCTGGCGGAGATGGATGATTTGTGGGAGGATGTGTATCATGAGTACCCCGCTCCGAGGCCCCACCAGGTATAGCAGCTCGGGAGGGCAAACGATAAGCTCCACCACGGTGTCTCTCTCTGCAGGATAGGGCTGCAACAGCAGCGTGGAGCACATTAATTGCCTATCACGCCTAGGTCTGCGGTGTTCTCAACCGCCATCTCAGCTCTATAACAATTACCGTCTCCCCTCTCCTTGGTTAATTACTCTGGTAATCCTGCTGTCACCCATCGAGATCCAGCCCACTGGCAGTTCTTTGAAAATCCCGTTCCCAGGGATTTTTTTTGTGTGCTGTTTTATTTCAGCTTAGTTGCCTTAGTTGCCTTTGTAGAAGATCTGTGTGTCTCTATATATTGACTGGGATACATTCTACCACTGCGGCTGGTTTATTCTAGTGAAACCCATTATCTACCCCAGAGTTGAAACAGTCAATTAAAATGTTGGTTGGTATTATATGCAGGCAGGTTTTCATTTCTTGTCAAACAGTGCATTCAGGTTAAACAAGTTCGTACAGCACATGACAACATCCTTGGACAATTACAATGAGGCTTTTGACGCAGCCAGAAGACATTTTCAAACTTTCGCTTTGACATGCTATATAATAGAGTAGAGAAGAGTACTACTATACACTTGGCATCTATTTTTCTGCTAGGTGTGTGTGCTAGAGTATTCCCCCAAAATAAACAATCCGCTTTTAAATTATCTAGAATTAGTATAATAGTGATAATGTTAATAATAATAACTAATGAATAGTTATCATTGCATGAATCAAAAGCTAGTCTACAAAGGACTGTGCTTATCCAGTGACAAGGACGGTAGGAACTAGGTTGGATATGGTTGGACATAGAGGCAAAGGGGCTTGAAAATTGGCCTATATTTCTCTTACTCAGAGCCCTGGAGGCACAGTGATGTCGCTTCACACTGCCATCTCTCTATTGGTGCAGCTGCAGTGCTCACCAATACCAGACGTGTTGCCCTTAATTTACATGTAGATAGGTATTACATCCAAAATATGTATATCCTGAAATTAGCAGTTATATGGTACCGTTTTTATATCCACTTACTATTGCATGTCCACAGTGTTTTACAGAACCACTATATTGAGTAATATAGTGGTTCTGAATGCTGTGGACTGTTGGGATTCAACCACACACAATTGCACTTGAATCAATGCATTTATGAACTGATTATGTCAAAATAGTAGAGAGAAGGAGGAAGCAGGTCATACTCTGGCAAACACAGCCACCCACTCATGCAATGCCTCAAGACACTAGTGAAACACGGTACAGACATGAACAAGTCGAACAAGACACTCAATACTTGTATTTTGAATGTTGAGAACATCTGATCTTTCCTTGTGTTTTGCATGAAGGCTTTGGTCCATTTCATTTCTTTAAATGACTTACACAGCATCACCGCCGACCCACATAAGCGTCTCCCACAGAGCTGGGGCAGAGAAGGACGACCACACGATGTAAAAGCCCCAGCGTTTTAACCGTCCCCTTCTGTGGGTGTTGCAGAGTCTGGTGGAGGAACAGCAGAGCCAGCTGAACCAGTATGAGTGCGCGGCCGGCCAGTGCGTCAGCGAGCTGCAGAAGGCCCAGCTCCAGGTGCACTCCCTTCAGGCCAAGATGCAAGAGGGCGAGGCCAACAACACGGTACAGTGAGCCTCACCCTCCCCCAGCCTCCCTCCAGCGCATCTCAACCTGGGTATCTGGTTCACCAGCTCTCGGCCGCCGCCGGAGCCTGATGCTAGCCGCTGACGTGACCTCTTTCCTCCGTCTCAACAGAAGCTGCAGGAGAAGCTGAACGAGATGGAGTGTGAGCTGCGCTCCATCCGCCAGGCCGCTCAGTTCCAGGAGAGGACCATCCAGGGGCTGACGGACTCCATAGACACTAAAGACGGCGAGGTACGTTTAGTTTGTACTGGGACGAGAGGCCACAGCTCTGCAGGAAATCTTCAAGTGTACTAAGCCAAATGCATGTGTGTGTGTGTGTGTGTGTGTGTGTGTGTGTGTGTGTGTGTGTGTGTGTGTGTGTGTGTGTGTGTGTGTGTGTGTGTGTGTGTGTGTGTGTGTGTGTGTGTGTGTGTGTGTGTGTGTGTGTGTGTGTTCTTTTTTCTCCAGGCCCAGGATCTGTATCAGCTGATCGAAGGACAGAACGCCTCTCTGTGCAAGCTGAGAGAAATGGCCCACCGTAACCAGCTCACACAGGCAGAGGTGAAGCCTCGCACATCATGTGAAGCCAGGGGCAACTCAAAACACACAAGACTGTAGAAGTCGCATTCCTCCTATTTAAAGACAATGGCCTCGTTGACAATCGGGAGAGAGAACAGCTGGACGAGAGATGTAGACACCGCTGTCAAAACCATCTGGAGGTGTGGGTACGCCACCTCCAAATCCAGGATTGGCATCTAGATTAAATCTCTCACTGAGCTCATACGTCACTGGCCGTCAACCGATGTAAAGCAAGGTGGGAGGGGCGGGAGGGGGGCTAGTCTTGAGTCTTGTGTCTAATGTGAACAGGGACTTCATCCTCAGGCCAACGCAGTTTAAATCTGTGTGTGTGTGTGTGTGTCTGTGTTGGGTGTTCTATATCTCTACATCTCTCTCTCTCTCGTGTCTGTCTCCAGGCCCCAGAGGGCCCCATCATGGTCCAGGCCATGGCCCACCTGCAGGGTGAGCTGGTGCGGGCCCAGAGTTCCCTGTTCTCCCTGGGCCTGGAGCTGGAGGCCAGCCAGAGGAGCCTGCGCCTCAGCCAGAGGCAGGGGGAGGACCTGGCCCGCTTCAAGGAGCGCCTCCACTCCGACCTGCAGGTGGCGCTACAGCACAGAGAGGTCACTGAGAAACACAACCAGGTTTGTCATAGAGGCGCATCACCCGAGTGAGAATTCCCTGAATGAATGAATGAATGAATGATGAATGAATGAATGAATGTGAAATGAAAAAATCGGGTGTCTTTGATTTCGTCTCAAAGTGGACGTTCTTCACCTCTCATTTTTCTGTTACTGCCGTGACCTTTCCGTGACCTCAGGACCTGCACAGCGACCTTCAGCGGACGCGGGCGGAGCTCCGGGAGAAGGAGGCCACCCTGAAGGAGGTGGAGGTGGAGAGGCAGGCGGAGGCGCTGGAGAGAGAGCGGAGCCTCAACGCGCTGCAACACTCACTGCAGGCAAAGGACAGGCAGCTGCAGGTGAGCACAGCACCCCCACAGGAGGACCCCCACAACACACACTGAAGCCCACATGCTGGATGGCTTTCTATACTTGGGGTTCATGGGAACACCATCACAACAACGTACAGTGAAGACATGAGCACTGCCCCGGACCGACCCCCCCCCCCCCCCCCCCCCCCTCTCCTGTCTTCTTCTATCCTGTAGGAGTACTCTGAGATGCTGGAGTCCCCAGAACCCTCCAAGCCCAGGGACGCACTCTTAGAGAAACTACGAGAACGCATTAGAGAGCGAGACAGAGCTCTGGAGGTGAGGAACACACACACTCACACACACACACACACACACACACACACACCACCGCACACACCACACACACCACACACACACACACACACCACACACACACACACACACACACACACACACACACACACACAGACAAACGTATACAGACCCAAACTTATACACTGCTTAAAAATTCAGAGCCGGCCAGATCTGTAAATGAACATTGTTTACCCTTAAGCTTCGTGTCATCCTTACGTTTGGTGCAATACTTAAACATAGCCTTGCAGAAGGAGAGGAAAAACAAGCTCACATAGAAACAGTTGTCCAGTGGGGGACTGAGGGAGTGTTTGCCGAGGTGCTCATGTCCCCGTGCTCCCCGCAGCGCTCCATCGACGAGAAGTTCCGCTGTCTGGAGGAGCGCGAGGGCCAAGTCAGCAGGCTCCAGCTGGCCCTCCGGGAGAAGGAGCGCGACCTGGAGCGCCTGCGCTGCATCCTGTCCAACAACGACGAGACCATCACGGTACGGACAGCACACAGCACACGCACAAGTGGCAGTGCTGAATCATAGACGGCAGGGCAATCAAACGGACACCGCACAGTTTAATACACAGGACATAAGTAGTTAATTTACAGTACATACACAGGACAGTACATGAACACGGCACATACACGGTTAATACACAGGACATAAGTAGTTAATACACAGTACGTACACAGTGCATACGCAGTACATACATAGGACATACACAGGACATAAACAGGACATAGACAGGATATACACAGTTCATACACAGGACATAAACAGTACATAGCCAGTTGATACACAGTATATACACAGTACATAGACAGTCAATACACAGTACATGCTCAGTACATACACAGTTCATACACAGTACATGCACAGTACACAGACAGTTCATACACAGTAAATACACAGGACACAAGCAGTTTAAACACAGGACATACACAGGACATAGAAGTGTAATATCACAGTACGATCCAAATACGTATTACTGCAGAGTAGCATGATACTATCAGTGGCAGCACTACACACAGTACATGTAGAGCACATATAGAGTGTCAGCTAAATGTCACGTAATGTAATGTAATGTTCCTGTGTGGGGGCCAGCCTGGAGTCCCATTAAACCGAGCACCTCCCCCCTTCCCCACCCTGCCAGAGTCTGGACTCCCTGGTTCGAGGCAAGGACCTGGAATTGGAGCAGGCGTCGGAGGCCTACAGGAGCCTGCAGTGGCTGCAGCAGCAGAGCCAGGAGAAGGAGGGCAAGGCTCTCCGAGAGAAGGACACGGCCATCAGCCAGCTGCAGGCCGCCCTGCAGGCACGCAGCCAGGAGGCGCAGGTAACGCACGCACAGACACGAGACACACACCACATAATGCACCACCCACACACACACACACGACGACACGCCGCTCGAAAACACAGCTTGGGTCCATACAAATGGCCAATACCTTGTTGGCATTGTTTGCTGTTAAATTGATCTTGGTGTTCAAAGCTAGTGAAGACCGATCCAACTGGTAATGTGGACTTAGATGTGGGTAAACAGTTAGACTTTTGTCTGTCTGTGTGTGTTTATGGTGTGTCTTCATTGTCTGTAACTGTGTGTGTGTGTGTGTGTGTGTGTGTGTGTGTGTGTGTGTGTGTGTGTGTGTGTGTGTGTGTGTGTGTGTGTGTGTGTGCTGTGTGTGCTTGTGTGTGTGTGTGTGTGTGTGTGTGTGTGTGTGTGTGTAGGAGCTGCGGGCCTCCCTGCTGGCCCGGGTCCAGGCGGGTCCCGTCGAGGTGGTGGAGGACCTGAAGTCCCGCCTGGCCCTGAAGGACCAGCTGTTCCAGGAGCTGCTGTCGGACCGCAGCCTCCAGTCCCACCAGCACCAGGCTCAGCTCCAGGACCTGCTCAACACCGTCAGCTCCAAGGACCAGTACCTCCAGGTATAGCTCCCATGTGCCCCGAGGACTACTGCTACTGCTGACACATTGACATTGACTTTAGCAGACACTGCAAAGGAATACCATTTACTACGACTATGATGACAACGCCTAGGAATTGTATGAGTACCTCTAGGGCAACCACCAGAATAGCAGTATACTGCTAGTACTCGAAAAAATACTTCTGCCAGTACTAATATTACTGCAGATAGTACTCCTGCAGCTATAAGACTATAATTCCGTTTTAATTCCGAAACAAATTAAAAGTTCCACGTAAAAATAGCGGAAGAATATCAGCGGGACTAAATAAGTGGAAATGGGGCCAAATAAGTGTAAGCGTGCTGTAACAACTCGATTACACCCAGCTCGTTACGCTCTAATAATAGACACAATGGGGGACGTGTACGGCAAACCATGTTAACCTCCAACCCTTTCCTCGCACTCTGTCTTAGGACTGCTCTGATAGGCTCTCCCAGGTGATTGGCGAACGAACGAGCCAATTGCAGGAGCTCCGCAAGCAGCTGTCCACAAGAGACCGGGAGCTGTGTGAGCTCAGGCGGGAGAGGGAGCGGGAGATGGGAGGAGAGACTGAGCGGCTGCAGAGTCTGCTGAAAGACAAAGAGGCCTTTATCAAAGTACGACAAACGATCTATCTATAACAACATCATGACTCCATCTATGAAATGTTCTATCTATAATAACTTTTTCATGAGCTAATGCGATCTGCCTTTCAAAATGTATTGAGCATCCCAGCAATGAATGGGTGGATTCTGTGTATTACTGCTTCAGGAGCTGATGCAGGGCCAGGAGGAGGCCATGGAGTCCTCGTCAAAGGAGGGAGAGGAGGAGAGGAGGGCTGTGCAGGAGGAGCTGCAGCAGGTGCTCCAGAAGGAGAAGGAGGCGCAGGTAGCTGTCCCTTGAGCACTGCTCGAACATCGCACGCTCGTCACCACACAGTGTACAACACAGCAGACCACTTGAAAGGGCATGAGGGGATAATTACCCACGAGGCCTTCAGGGGCTTGCTAAGTGTGCATTCTGATTCGATACGTTTGATGCTTGGTAGCATTCTGAACGCATTCTCAACATCCCTGGCTCCGGCAATTACTCTCCTGCTGTTTCACAATCTAACAACTCTCTCTCTCTCATTCTCTCTTCTATATTTTACGCCGACAGAGAGAGATCTCTGCGTTGCAAGTGGCCTTAGCTGAGGCACAGCAACAGGCCCATGAGGCCATAGAGGGCACTGATCACCATGTAGGTCAAAAGGAGAGGACGTTCCTCCATCTCCATCATTGTTGAATGGTTGTTGTTGTTGTTGTTGTTGTTGTTGTTGATGTCTCTAATGGGTCCATCTCCTGACCTTCTTGCCTCCCTCCCTCCCTCCCTCCCTCCCACCCTCCCCCAGCATATCCTCCAGCAGCTGCAGTCAGAGTACTACGACCTGAATGATGCCCTGCGAACAGAGAAGGCGTTGTACCAGAACCTCAGCCACAAACACAGCAGTGGAGACAGGTGGAGAACCACTAACCACGCTCTGTGTCCACTCCCAGGGGCGGGTGCATTGCATTAACTGTTTCTATTGTCCCATACCGTTTGTTTGCATGTCCTGTCTGCAGCTTTTTTCTTTTCTTCTTCTGAGATTCATCTCTTTGTTTCTACCACACAGCAGCTCAGAGAAGACCCAGGCTTTGCACACAGAGCTAGACTCTGTGCAGGCGCTCCGCGGACAGCTCGAGGAGGTCCTGGCCAGGACCCGGGGCATGGCCCTGGCACTGGAGAGGGCTGCTGAAACGCGCTCTGATTTCGGAGGTGGGGATGGGTCCGGTGTGGCCCCCAGGCCTGAGGGGGGCGCTCACTAACCACCGTGTGAATCCTTGTCCTAACCACAGCACCACTGAGAGAAAGGCACTTTACATTCTAAATGCCTTTGCCTGCAGATAGGGGGTTTGGCCGTTTTGGGGTGACTTTATTAACAGTAGGCAATCATTTTAAATATAGAATTATACAATTATAATATATGCATTATTATTATTATGTAGAAATCCAAATAGCAACTTTCACGCTGCAGGCGAAGTGGCAGAAGCTGGATCTGAAAGGAAGCAAAACTCGTGACCTTTATTTAATAATGTATTTCTATGTTATGTCAATAATTTTATATTGTTGTTTTGCAAGCTGCCTGTGTGTCGCTTTGATGTGGAGTTTTTCTGTATTGCCATTGTTCTGTGCTCACACATGTCTTACCGCGATGTCAGTGAAACTCATGGCTGAGACTAGGTGTCTGAACATTATCTTTTTTTTTTTTGTATTGCTGTCCACCATCTCTGTGTACATACTTAGCCTAGGACCAATTAACACAATTTCGAAAGACTTCAAGCCATTGGCTCCCTAGAGACCTCCTTATTCGCTCTGGCTCTCTGTAAGGCCTGTTAGCTCTACATGGGATGCTATGCGTTTAGATAAAGCAGCATGTAGGTAGGATACGGTGGGTTTATGATAGTACTGGGTTTCTTAGCTCCCCGGTTGCTACTAAATATATGGCATTCCCGTGAATATCAAAGAATTGCACCAAGTCATGTTCTTGGCATTTTGCTGTACCCCCAATAGTATCCTTTCTATAGGCTAGTGGTATAAATCGCTATTCCCATATCAATTCCAGTAGTTAAGAATGTTTTAAGATGTCCTGCCAAAATATAAATCATATTGGGGAGATTGCACGCCTAGATCTTTCCATTGACCTTCGTCTGGATCTTTGCTAGCCTTGAAGATAGACCGTCTTTGCTACATTCCTTTTGTATTCTAAATTCAAAATCAAATAAACGTGCCAGCTAATTCTGTCAACAGCCCTTTTGCTATGGCTTTCTCGTGTCTTTAATTAAGAGATATTTCTCCAGAAAATCTCATCCCTTTAGCGACCCGTTGGTCCCTTATTACCCCCGTCCCTGAGTACTACTCTCTTAGACTCTTTCCCTATCTTTTAATATACATCCCTGACTTCCTTATTTTCCCAACAGTCTATTTGTCCTCGACCTTGTCCCTGACCCCGTATACAAAAGCATTTGCACATACACACACACACACACACACACACACCAAATCACATTGTCGTATTGTAAAAAAAGATAGGGACTATCCAACACACATCAATCATTGGTAACATTACCAATTTGAATGCACATTGTCACTGACTTGAAATTGCAAAGGTCATTCACTTCACATCCCATAGTGGCACAATGTCTACCTCATGCATGGTATTGTGGCATGCCCTACCTGTTCACGTGCCGGTTCTGATCTGTGGTTTTGCAATGACTACACCTAGTCTTGAAAATACAGAGCAAGCAGTCTATGAAGTATGTCTAAATGTATTCACTGGTTACCCTTGAAAGCATTGGTCATCAATGCCAAAGGGTTGTAAAGTAAATAATCCCACCCATTGCCTCATTCATATGCTCATAAATATGAGATTACCATTCACTACTATTTCAAATAGAATCTATAAACAAAATCCTCAGAGGACATTATAAAACACAGTGGCGCCACCGACATTTTATATGCACGCAATAGGAATAAGCTTTAATTAATAAACATGTCTTGAGTAGATTATTGTACATTCGATGATATTATACCACAACATGTACATTTGTGGCCATGTACTTACAATTAATCTTTCCACTCTAGACGTGTGTGTGTGTGTGTGTGTGTGTGTGTGTGTGTGTGTGTGTGTGTGTGTGTGTGTGTGTGTGTGTGTGTGTGTGTGTGTGTGTGTGTGTGTGTGTGTGTGTGTGTGTGTGTGTGTGTGTGTGTGTGTGTGTTTTGGTGTGTAGTTGCCATTCACATTCCATTGGCAGTCTGCTTCCTGGTGGCCATGTAGTGCTAATACAAGTTCATCCAACAGGGTGTGTGTATTTATCTGCTAACGTGTCCCTTCAAAGGCCTGTTGAGTACTCAAGGTTTACACGGCAGTGCGGTACATCAAGCAGCTGTTTATGTTTTCATCCAGATCAGGAAAGTGTGACTATGGTGAACAGCGCACAAGAAAGTTTTACAAAATTATAAAATGGAAATCTGTCTCCCTCTCTCTCTTTCATAGTCTCTCTCTCTCTCTCTCTCTCTCTCTCTCTCTCTCTCTCTCTCTCTCTCTCTCTCTCTCTCTCTCTCTCTCTCTCTCTCTCTCTCTCTTCTCTCTCTCTCTCTCTCTCTCTCTCTCTCTCTCTCTCTCTCTCTCTCTCTCTCTCTCTCTCTCTCTCTTTCTCTCTCATGCTCTCTTCCACTCTCTTTCTCTCTCTCTCGCTCTCTCTATCGCTCTCTCTCTCTCTCTCTGCCTTCCTCCCCTCACAAACACACACACACACACACACACACACCCACTCTGTGTGTGTGTGTGAGTGGTGGGCCAGGCATCTCCTGTTTTTTGGCTGGCTGGTAACACATGACATAACATTTCCCTTCGGTCCCATGACTTCAGTCGAGGTAGTTCCGAGCAGTGGGGGGGAGTGTTGGAAGAACGGTTTAGGAGGAGTGTTTCAGGAAGAGTGGTGCAGGAGAGTTGTTCAGGAAGAGTGGTTCAGGAGAGTTGTTCAGGAAGAGTGGTTCAGGAGAGTTGTTCAGGAAGAGTGGTTCAGGAAGAGGTGAAGCGGAGCGAGCATAAAAAAAACAATAACAGCAACAACAAAGTCATGATTTTTCTAAAATGTACTTTTGTGTTTTCCTTCTGTTCCTAGAGCTCAGCACTGAGGAAGAGGGGGGCGACGAAGAGGGCAGCAGTGATGAGTTCAGTGACAGCATTGAGGACGACGATGTGAAAGTGACGGCCAAAAGCCTCGGCTCTACTCCGGTAAAACCACTCATCACTACGGCCTTTTTCCTTCCCGATGCTAACCTTTTGTATTCAGACATGCTGTCCTTAATGTGATTGTACACAAGACCCCCAGTGAATCATGTGATTAAACCACAACGCCGGCGTGGACACGGCTCTATTAACAACACGACCCGCCTAACTCCCATCTCCATCCCTTCTGAGAACAGGGGGCGCCGACCGCGGCACCGCTCCACTCCGGGGGGCCGCCGCCGCCCCTGGAGACGGGGGCTCACAGCCAGCAGGTTCAGCAGTTGGAGGAAGCCAAGAAGACGCTGGAAGGGGAGCTCCAGGTCATCCACTCCCAGCTGGAGAAGGATGGCTACTCCTCCCTGGCTCAGATGAGGTGCTCGCCCACATCCCCTTTTATATACACTTTCTTCAACCTGTGAAGTAGAGCGAATGTTTGCCGTTGCAGGGCTTCTGTAGGCATCCCTCCAGAGCTAGAGGTCGAATCCTGACCTTCTCATTGATGACACGTGTGTGTCACTTTGGATGGAAGCGTCTTCTAAATGTGTCCGTACTAATCAACCGTGGCTGGTATCACTACCAGCTTCAACTCTTTCTACTTACAATTTACACTACATTTTACACTTTAGTACACCTAATAACCTATTTATTACTTGCTTCATTTTATTTTATTATTATTTATTATTGTGATGCTGCTCCTTATTTTTACCTATTCTTTACGTATTTTTTATTATTTACTTTATCTTGTATTGTTGCTGCTATGTAGCTTGGTTGAGGAACCAAGCCTAAGAATTTTACTTTTATTGTACTTGCATAATAAGGAGATAAGTGACTGTGATTGTGACTGTGACTGTGATTGTGATTCTGACTGTGATTCTGACTGTGATTGTGACTCACTGTGACTGTGATTGTGATTCTGACTGTGACTGTGATTCTGACTGTGATTCTGACTGTGACTGTGATTCACTGTGACTGTGACTGTGATTCTGACTGTGATTCTGACTGTGACTGTGACTGTGATTCTGACTGTGACTGTGATTGTTACTGTGACTGTGACTGTGATTGTTACTGTGACTGTGATTGTTACTGTGACTGTGATTGTGACCGTGTGTATGTGTCTGATGACCAGGAGCACGCTGCTGGGCCTACAGCAGGAGATCCAGGCCCTGAAGGGAAGCCGGGGGGCCGCGGGGGCTGGGGGGGCCGGGGACCCTGCAGGGTCGCCCTGCTGGTCTGCAGGGGGCTATGACGAGCGGGAGGAGGAGGAGGAAGAGGAGGAGGAGGAGCAGAGGAGGAAGCGGGGAGACGAGCCTCAGGCCGCGGCAGGAGGGTGTGGAGCGCCGGGTGTGAGGAGTCCGGCGGACCGAGGGGCCACAAAGCCCACCCGGCCCAAATCTCTAGCCCTGGAGACCCTGCTGTCCCAGTACCAGCCCAGCCAGCGGGAGAAGGTAAACTCTGTTTCTGAAATGGAGTTTCACAATACAGCCACTAAAAATACATGTTTCATACCCGTACAGATAAGGAAATATTAACTCCAATCCAATAGAAGTGTGAAACAATTCTGATGTGTTATAATGTCCTTTTTTGGAGGCAAAGGGAAACACTAGTGAAAGCAGGCTCTGATCTAGAACCTCATCTTTGAATCAGATCGGTCTCCTCAGCCATTGGGTGATTCTGTTGATAGAACAAACTCTGCAATGATGACTTTGAAATGTTTATGAAAACAGTGCAGTGCTGGCAGACCCCTCTGGCCCCTCTCCTCTCTCTCTCTCTCTATCTCTGTGTCTCTCTCTCTCTCTCTCTCTCTCTCTCTCTCTCTCTCTCTCTCTCTCTCTCTCTCTCTCTCTCTCTCTCTCTCTCTCTCTCTCCTCTCTCTCTCTCTCTCTCTCTCTCTCTCTCTCTCTCTCTCTCTCTCTCTCTCTCTCTCTCTCTCTCTCTCTCTCTTGCGCTCCAACAGTTCCTTTTATTCAAGTGAAGTCTGGTGTCTTGGTGATGCTGTGATCCCCTCCTAAAGTACATTGTTTGCGGTGTCAGGAGGCGAAGGCTGCGGGGGGTCCGAGAGGCGAGGAGGTGGGGGGCTCCTTCTGGGAGCTGGTGGAGGAGGGTCTGCGGGAGCAGGCGGCCGGGCTCCAGTCGGACCTGACCCAGAGCCGGCAGCAGAACCGCGAGCTGCAGGAGAGGCTGATGGTGTCTGAGGCCACGGTGCAGGCCCAGGCCGAGCAGCTGAAGGACTACCGGGAGCTGCTCAGTGAGTCCCAATGGGAGGGGCAGCACACGGGGACCAATAGGAACACATAGAGAGACATGGCGGGGGGGAGGGGCAACACACGGGGACCAATAGCTCAGTGAGTCCCAATGGGAGGGGCAAGGCCACACGGGGACCAATAGGAACACATAGAGAGACATGGCGGGGGGGAGGGGCAACACACGGGGACCAATAGGAACACATAGAGAGACATGGAGGGGAACACGGGACATAGGAGAAAAGAGAGACATGGCGGGGGGGAGGGGCAACACACGGGGACCAATAGGAACACATAGAGAGACATGGGAGGGGCAACACGGGGACCAATAGGAGCACAAAGAGAGACATGGCGGGGGGGAGGGGCAACACACGGGGACCAATAGGAACACATAGAGAGACATGGCGGGGGGGAGGGGCAACACACGGGGACCAATAGGAACACATAGAGAGACATGGCGGGGGGGAGGGGCAACACACGGGGACCACAGGAAGCATAAGTGCTATAGAATGCAGAATGCAAATACACACACATACTGTACACATGTGTTAAAGCACAATTATAACAGGCTTTTAAAATGTCTAAAACCTATAGTAACTCAAGGTGTTCATAACATTATGGCAGATAGAGTTTCGGGAGTCGGTCTGGCTTTTCGTAAACATGTAGAGGGGCAGTAAGGTGAACCGTGTGTCCCGTCCCCCCCCCACCCCCAGCGGAGACGGCGGTGCAGCAGGCCAGTAAGCAGGTGCAGGTGGACCTCCAGGACCTGGGCTACGAGACCTCCGGCCGCAGCGAGAACGAGGCCGAGCGGGAGGACGCCAGCAGCCCAGGTGACCCCCACCCCCCCCCCCCCCCCCACCCACTACATCAATGTCCTCCCCCATGAGCAGAGAACCGTCCGTCTCCTCCTTCTCTCTACACATCCATCTTTATGATTTCCTCCCCCCCCCCTCCCTCTCCATCAGAGTTTGATGACCTGGAGATGTGCACCTCCCTCTCCCACCACACAGACTACGAGGTGGGGAGTGGTGGTGGCGGTGGCGGTGGTGGGGGTGGCTGGTACGCTGGAGACCACCACCACCACCACGGCGGCGGCGGTGAACACGACGACGGCCGCGGCGGGGAGGGTTATGAGGCCTGGGAGGAGCCGCGAGGAGGAGAGGCGGGAGGGCTGTCGAACCGGCAGGCCGCGGCGGTGCCGGCAGGGATCGGAGGTATGAGGGCCTGGAGGAGGAGGAGCTCGAGGAGGAGGAGGAGGAGGAGAGGAGGAGGAAGGGAAGGGGTCTGTCAGACACCTGGTCCAGGACCTGCGGGCCCAGCTGACCCGCTGTCACAAGGTGATCCGCGGGCTGCAGCTGCGCGTGCGCTCCCTGTCCACCACCAGCGACTACGCCTCCAGCCTGGAGCGCACCCCCCGCAAGGTAACCACGGAGACGGGCCGCTTTGATTCTGCCGGAGGGCACCCTGCTCTGCTCTGTTTTGGGAGCTGTCGTCGTGAAGGGGTTCATGGAGGTTTAGGCCCAATCCCAATCCCCTTCAAAACAAGAGGGAGGGGTAAGGGGTAGAAATGGGATTGGGCCCTAGGCTCATAGCCAAAAGGAACCGTTATTGGGTCGATTGCTATCTCACGACAAAGGATGAGTGACAACACACAGACAGGCTCGTATTACAACAGAACGGGGGTACGTTACTTCAATAAACAGCAGAATCAGGGGTGGGCAATCTCCCTCCTCGACCCACCCACGCTCAGAACGGGATGAAAGCTTCCCCTAGTGGGCTGAGGCTGATGGACGGGGGGGCTACAGGGCAGCAGCTAGCGCCTGATGCCCCCCCACCACCAACCCAGCCCTCATGTTCCTGTGCTCCTGTCAGCAGGTGAACTGGGCCTTCGAGGCGTCCCCGGCCCACGACGGCGGGGAGGACGACGAGGGCTGGGGGTCGGACACGCTGGCGCCCCGCCCCCGGCCCCGGCCCAGCAGGGAGCTGCGGGAGCTGGTGTCCCGCGTGGCCTCGCTGGAGGCCAAGCTGAAGAGCTCCAGGCTGGAGGCCAAGGGCCAGGGCGAGGAGGGGAAGTGTGCCACCTGGCCGGGGTAAGTGGAGCGAGGACAGAGGGGTGGTGGGGGGGGGGGGGGTTATAAATAGTCTGTGGAAGCAGAGCAACGCTATATTTGGTGTTCACAGCTTTTTGGTTTACATGGTGTACAGTGATATTCCTTTCTATAAAGAGCGACACTTCAGGTCATTGGTTTTCCGGTCAATTCCGTATTCTAGCGTTCTCACTCTTATTCAGTGCGCACCGCTCTCCGCCTCCACAGGAAGTACAACACTCTGATCCAGGCGCAGGCCCGAGAGCTGTCCCACCTCAGACAGAGGATGAGGGAGGGCCGGGGGGTCTGCCACATCCTCACCCAGCACCTCGGGGACACCACCAAGGTAGGCCCAGGGCCACGAACACAGGGCCCATCACACTCCAACCCACTAGGGAGAACGTCGCTCACACACGCCCTGTTTTAAAAATGCATCCGTGGAAACGTCATTCAGATGTTTTGTTTCATAAGTGAATCATCGTAGACTCGGGGGATGTTTGTGTGCGTCCATGCTCCATGCTAACCCCCCCCCCCCCCCCCCCCCCCCCATGCCTCCCCGTCCCCGTCCCGTCCCCCCCAGGCCTTTGAGGAGCTGCTGCGGGCCAACGACATCGACTACTACATGGGCCAGAGCTACCGAGAGCAGCTGGCCCAGAGCACGTCGCTGGCTCAGAGGGTGGCCACCAAGATCAGCGGACGTGAGCGCGCGCGTCTTCTATTAGCACCCGCAGAGAAAAAACACACAATTTTAGATGTCATTGATGTTGATCTCATGTCTTCATCTATTTCATGTTTGTTTGTTTGTTTGTTTGTTTGTTCGTTTGTTTGTTTGTTTTCACAGGAGATCGCGCAGAAGGTCATGATGATAAGACCGGCCACGAGTTGCTGGCCTTAAGGTGTGTTACAGCGACGGTGTGTGTGTGTGTGTGTGTTGTGTGTGTGTGTGGGTGTGTGTGTAACGGTTGCATGCGAAAAAA
>OLKM01000615.1:66899-136899 GCA_900291075.1 Melanogrammus aeglefinus
TAACTAAATATAAATCATGAGTAACATAATTGAATCACAAAGAAATCGGATCAAACGTAATATTAGGTGGGAACAATATTCACAATTATTAATTCTGTAGACGCTTTTATCAAATGTGAAATTATTTTGGGATGCACCTCATTAAAGAGCGGGTCCAGTAGAATGTCTTGCTTAACGATGTCTTATGGTAGACTATAACCCTGTGGGTTTCGAACCCCACTCGCCCTACACCCCACTTCTAGACCCCCCACCCCCTCCCTTTAACCTGTGAGTCCCAACAGGCCTGATACCCCGACCCCCTTTCTCTTGGCTCCAGGCTTCAGGGCGTCTCTGTCCCCGCTGCCGCCCCTCGGGGCCCACGACCGCCACCCGCTGGCCTACAGCCCGCTCTCCCACCACGCCTACCAGCCCTACCCGCTGGGCTGCCTGCCCGAGGGCCACTCCCTCAAGTCGGACTCGGGGCTGCTGACGGGCGGGGCGCTGTGGGACATGGAGAACGGGGCCCCGCCCGTGCAGGCGGGCTACCCCGGAGGCCTCAGCGTACCACGGCGACGGCAGCCACGCCGGTACGAGACGCCGCTGGGTCCTGTGAGAGAGACGACCTTTAGAGATGTCTGCGGGGGTCAAGTGCGGGATTTTAAGATATTAGTGATCCAGTGTACTCGTTGTATGCTTATGTTGTTATCATATCCCTGCTCATTGGACACCTACTGGAGTCTTACCCCTCCCTAGGAGAGGGGTCTCTCCTCGGTGGTGTTTATGAAGGGTTCTTCCCGTTGGGTGTGGGGGCGTTCCCTTGTCCTCCAAAGGGTCCGGGGTAGGGGTGTACTGGGGGCCTGTGAAGCCCTTTGAGATGACAGCTGGGATCAGGGGCTGTAGGTATCTAATGGTGCTGGACGTTTGACGTAGTAGTGATGGAGCGGTGTCCTCCCCCAGGAGCGGACCTGATAGAGGAGCACCTGAGGGAGGTGAGGTGTCTGCGCCAGCGCCTGGAGGAGTCCATCAGGACCAACGAGAGGCTGAGGCAGCAACTAGAGGAGAGGCTGGCCTCCCCCGGCCGAGAGGGAGGCAAGCCCCACACACATACTGTACACACACACACACGCACGCACGCACGCACGCACGCACACACACACACACACACACACACACACACACACACACACACACACACACACACACACACACACACACACACACACACACACACACACACACACACACACACACACACACAGACAATTCACACTTCAAACACACATAGTGTAAGCACACACACACACACACACACACACAAACACACATAGTGTACACACACACACATACACACGATTCACACACAAACACACATAGTGTAAGAAAACACACACACACACAAACACACATACTGTACACACACAAACACACACATACTGAATACACGCACACAAACAAACGCTAAAAACAAATACTGTTTATTACACACAAACACACACACACACACACAGACACACACACAATACATCAAATACAGACTATTACACACAAACACACACACACACACACAGACACACACATAAATACATTTATATTCAAGTGTTTTTCAAAAGAGTAATAACAGTATCATACATACTTACAACAGTAGTTGTAAGCATGTCAAATCTATCCATAAAGGGGTTTCTCTTCCTTTCCAGGGGCGTCCACTAACATCTACATCCAGGGGCTGGACTCTGTCACCCAGCTGTCCAACGAGATCCGGACCCTGAAGGAAGAGAACCTGGCGCTGCAGTCCCGCCTGCAGGCCAGCTCAGGTACTGCGCCGGCTCATTTCAAAATCCCTGTCCATTCAAATCGGCTCCATCCTGATCCAGCTATTAAACCACATCCCTCTCTCCCTCTCTCCCCCCCCCTACCCCCCTGACCCCCAAGACGCGTGTGAGGAGGCGGCCCGGCTGAGGGAGGCGGTGCTGGCGGGCCACGCCCGTCTGAAGCAGGCGGAGCATGAGGCGGAGCAGTGGAAGGAGGAGCTGAGGAGGCTGCAGAGCCACAGCCAGGAGCAGGGCGTCCAGATCCACAGCCTGAGGCAGGAGAGGCAGGCTGCGCTGGAGAACAGCAACAGGTGGGACGCCAGGGGCCCTTCACACCTGGGGGGAGGCTGCTGCGGACTACTGGGTTGAAATGGAGAATTAGCAGTTTGATGTTTATTTATTTGTTATTAATTGTAATTTAATTATTATTAGTGTGGTTAAATTGCAAGCCGCAGCATTATTCTTTTTATTGATGTATTATTATAATCATATTTCACATTCAGTACTTAAAATGCAATATTATCCATCGACAACAACATTTCTAACGAGAAAAGTAGATAATAGCCATGATGCACTACAAAGACCAGATGGTACGCTACAGATGGGTGACTTTCTTTAATCAAGCACTAGGCTAAATTATGACAAACACACTGTTTGAACTAACACAATATAAAGCTGCCTGTCAGCTTAAAGTTGCTGCCAGGCAGTATTAAGCTTCCATCAAGGGACTTCCCCATAATGGAAGTCTCTTTCTTGGATACACTAAGTTATTTCTCTAAGCCAGCATGTGTCTCCTGTGTGCTGTAACCCCCCGCCCTGTGTGTCCATGGCTCCCAGGCTGCAGCACGAGGTGTCTCTCCTGCAGCAGCAGCTGAGTGAGAGCAGGGAGCTGATGCACTCCCTGCAGAGTGAGCTGCAGGTGTACGACCGCGTGTGTGGCGGCACCAAGTCCGGCCAAGGTCGGCACTCGCTCCCCGAACAATGTGTACTTTAATCATGTTGACCGTCCGGTCGTATCTGTCGAGAATCAACAGTCAATTGCATCCGCAACTATAGAAACGAGAAAGCAAATAATAATTAGCCTGAGTACCAGCCTCCGTAGTGACCGCTAGCTCAAAACAATCGCTTGCTAACCAAGCGATGTTTTTTGAGCCAGCGGTCACTAGGGAGGCTGGTACTCAGGCTAAATACTAATTGAATACGTTTGTGATTACACATGAGGACATTTGTTTTTGTTTATAATATATTCATGATGCTAACAATTGAGACGTCCATGGATGCTTTTATCCAGAGCTACTTACATTATATTTGTCGATTTATGTGACATTAGGGTTAGGCGTCTTGCGTCTTTGGCATATTGTCCACAGATCAGACTGTGGTCATTGGGGATCGACCGCAAACAGCATCTAGTCTCGTTCATTTAGCTTGCCTTTATTGAACAATTAAATTCAAACCCACCGGCACCAACAGGAACCCATATGAGAGACGTGTCACCCCCTAAAGGGGAGGGATCGCCCACTCTGAACCAGTGCTTGACTGACGCTCCCTCCTCGCCCCATCGTCCCCAGGCTTCCTGTCGGGGGGTCCGGGGCTGCCCCTGGAGCTGGGCGAGCTGCTGGGGGAGGTGAGGAGCCTGCGGGCCCAACTCCAGAGCAGCGTGCAGGAGAGCAGCGCCCTCAAGCAGCTGGAGCTCCACAAGCAGCTGGAGCAGAAGCTGGGCCTGGGCTCACCGCGCACGCCCTCCCTGTCGGCCCTCACCGCCAGCCCCCAGAGGGACAGCTTCTACCGCCGGCAACTGCTGCACGGTGAGGGACGCAGGGCTGGTCCACAGGCAGGCCCAGAGACAGACAGGCACTGGGATAGATAGGTTGATAGACAGGCAGGTCGGTATTTAGTTGCATGAAGAAATACTCACATTTGTGGATAATATACAAAGTCCCAACACACACACAAACATATTTGCGACATGTACTGTGTGCCACACTGATTCACGTATATGCCGCCGAACAAACACCACACACCGGCTTGCTTTGCATACATACGTCAAGCTACATTCCACTCAAAGCATGTGAGGGCACATGCATGGCATGTGCATGTGCTTTACTATGTGACATGCTAACTTCTTACCCCTAGAGATGGTGGGTGCGTGTAGATATATGAGTTGCATTGCTGTCGTGTTTGAGCCCGGCGTGTGTGTTGCTGTGTGTGTGTGTGTGTGTGTGTGTGTGTGTGTGTGTGTGTGTGTGTGTGTGTGTGTGTGTGTGTGTGTGTGTGTGTGTGTGTGTGTGTGTGTGTGTGTGTGTGTGTGTTTTTCCAGACCCGGCTCCGTCCCCTCCCGTCCGGGACATCGGTCTGTTTAACTGTGGCTCCCCGTACGGGCCGTACTCAGACCTGGACGACAGCCACAGCACTGCCAACGGTGTGGCGCTTTAAACTGCCCTGCTAGCCCCCTCACTGGGTGTACAAAGTTTTAACACATGCATCGTGGAACCTTACTGTGCTGCTATGGCGTTTGGTTGTATTACTATGCTTACTTACAACTACACTCACTAGCACACACTTCTGTTGTTTAGGAAATAAGAGCTATGGTTTCTTAATACCATTTTACATAAATAGAGAAAACAAACCAACTTGTTCTCCTCCCTCCCCCCGCCAGCCCCACTGCCCCTGCTAGAGGAGCCGTTTGACCCTCACTCAGAGCTGGAGGGCGACGCCCCTGACGGCTCCTTCGCCAATCGGAACGGCCGCCACGCCATCGGCCACGTGGACGACTTCAGTGCCCTGCAGCAGCAGGTGCTGGAGGGGCGCAGCCTTGTCCAGCGCATGGAGACAGCTCTGCAGGCCTGCCTCAGCCAACCGCTGCTGCCGGGCAACCAGGAGCAGAGCAACGAGCTGGTGAGTGGCGGAGAGCTTTTGTTGCCATGGAGATGTAGAGGTGATGGGTTGATCAGACAATCTTCCCAAAAGAAGACGGGGGTTATGAACGGATCTCCTTGCGCAGGCGCTGGACTTCAGCTGCATCAAGAGTCTCCTGTCCAACGCCAAGACTCTGAGGCAGATCCACGAGGAGGCCCTCTCGCTGCTCAAGATGTTCTGGAGGGCGGCTCTGCCCAGCAACGACCGCTCCCCCCTCAGCCTGAAAAAGGTTGGTTCGTTGCTATGGTTACGCCGGCACCGCTCGATGAACGAAGGCCAGGTGCACCGCGGAGAAGAGAGCTCGAGGGATATGTATTAGGATTTCCATAACGTGTTTTGGACTCGGATTAAGACAGCGGTATTGTCCATCAACAGCGGACAACATTCATCTTTGACGCAGCTCATATTTAAACATAAAAACACTTCATATTCATCGTTGGGACATAAAAGAAGTTTAAAGTGCAACATGGCGGTGTGCCTGGGAACACGAGTGACACAAACAGCAGTAGGAATGAAGGGGGATTGTAGTAATGTGTATATGTGTGCGTTTGTGTGTGTGTGTGTGTGTGCGTGTGTGTGTGTGTGTGTGTGTGGTGTGTGTGTGTGTGTGTGTGTGTGTGTTGTGTGTGTGTGGTGTGTGTGTGTGTGTGTGTGTGTGTGTGTGTGTGTGTGTGTGTGTGTGTGTGCTCCTACCCGCACACAGGAGCAGGCCATGCAGGAGGAGATCCTGTCCCTGAGGCTGCGCATGTCAGGAGCAGGAGGAGGTGCTGCAGGGAACCATCCAGAGGCTGAGGAGTACCAACCGCACCAAGGACCACATGGAGCACTACATCGTCAACCAGCGTGAGGGGCCGGGGCCAGGGTCTACACTGGGGGAGGAGAGGGTGGTCCCAGGGAGGTCCTGTGTCTACACCGGGGAACGGAGAAGGAAGGATCAGTACACACAAGAGATTATGGTTAAGGTTCAATACACTGATCACTGATCGGATTGAAAATGACTTTGGTGCGTTAGTTTAATCTAAAAATTACTTATTATCTACTTTAAAGTGGGAAAACTACACAAGGCTAGAAAACCATATTCATATTTTTTTCCAAAGGAACAATGATGTAGAATCAAGTCGTTATAATGGGTTTTTAATAATTATCTATAAAGCAATCAAAGCTTTGCTGGAAGGGTAAATTGTGTTCTAAGCTGTCCTAGTGCGGACTTGTTTCCATGTGTTTACGGAGTGTCACATGCACTGTTCTTGTGTTACCACAGTGTCAAGGACTCGTGATGTGATAAAGAAAGCAAGGACAAACTTGGAGGTAAACAAGCACGGCCCCCCAAAACGCGACACCCAGCCACACTGTGTTTTCACACGTGTCTCTGTATGTATACACCCCCGATAGGTCCAAGCACATTGTGTTCCTCGCTCCTTTGTCTTGTAATATGTTGTATTAGTGTGTATTTGTGTTGTGGACTTTATTATTCCTGTTTAATTTGCCCCCCCCCCCCCCCCGCTAAGCCTGCCCTCCCCTCCAATGTGGAATTGTCTCCTCACTTCTTGTCTTCCTCCTCCTACTCTCCCTGCACTCTACCCACCCAACCTACCTGTCCTACCTGCGTCAACCTCCCTCCCTCCCTCCCTCCCTCCCTCCATCCTCTCTTGTCTCTTGAACCTCCAGAAGAATGAGCAGAGGCTATCCTCTCTAAGCCCCGCCTCTTCCACTCCTTCTGCTGGTAATTGTCTGACGCCTCGTAGCTACGGCAACGGGTTGAAGTTGATCCGTGACATGGTTGTATTCCCTTAGCCAGGTTTTACAAATGTGTGTGTGTGTGTGTGTGTGCGCGTGTGCGTGTGCGTGCGTGCGTGTATGCGTGCGCGCGTGTGTGTGTGTGTGTGTGTGTGTGTGTGTGTGTGTGTGTGTGTGTGTGTGCGTGTGTGCGTGCGTGCGTGCGTGTGTGTGTGTGTGTGTGTGTGTGGTCACAGACTACCTCCACCTGAATGTGCCTGTTGTTGTTGTGCGGTGGCTGACCATCACATGGGCTTTGCCATCCGTTTGGGCTCTTACCGGGGAGTGCTGTGCGTTAATGGATGTTGATATAGAAAAAAGGCTGCTGCTTTCATACCTAGCTGTTGTTCATAAGGACCATGTTTCTTATCAGGCTTTCTGTAGAAATAATCTCAAAACATTTGATTACTTTAAACAAGAATTGAAATACCTTAATTCTAAAAAAAACTGTTTCAATGGATTTATTGTACTGAACTCCTGGTCGACCAAACATCATCACATACATTGGTTCAAGACGTCAGAGGGATTGAACTGCACTGTTTACAATAAAGTACTCAAGAGTTGAACTCCTTCACTCTTTAACATCAAGGACGTTCAAACTGAGTTTTGTTTAAACATGCACATGTGTCAGGGATTTGAGCAGCTTTTCTAATGTATTTTTCTTCTGCTTCTCATCTGCTCACAGTGACGTTTTGCTCCAAATCACAAATTAACATCACAACACAATAGACTTCAGACCGGCTGCTAACCTTTACCCATGAACCGGATTCAGTGAGATCACTCCTCCTCTTCCTCCTCTCTCCGTCCTCCCCCTCTTCCAGCTGCGGACCCTAGGCCTGCTGGCAGAGAGAGGCGCCATGATTGGAGTTTCTTGAAGACCAGCGAAGCCTCCGGCGTTGCCATGGCTACAACCAATCAGCGCCCAGTGGCTAGAAAGCGCGGCAGCCAATGCCTTCTTGAGACTCTGACTTATTAAAAGACAACCAGCCTCAACGCTAGCGACCTCTGAACACCCCCCTGCCCCCCCCCCAATAACAACAGCCAAGGCCCCCCTCCCTCCCTCCCTCCCCCCTCCTCCTCCACCCTCCGGCCTTACCTCACCCCATCAACCTCTCCTCACCCCCTTACAGACACCACACCCCCCCCCCCCCCCCATCCACCTCCCTAAACACCCAGACGAACTTTAGAGTGCCTCCATGCCTCTCACTCAACCCCCCTCACACTACCACCTGCCAAGCCATTATATTTGCAACTTGAGCCATATCCACGTCCCAACCCCCTCCCCCCTCGGGCCAACCCCCCACCTGTCCAACAACCGTACATCTATTATTGTCTTTGTGTGGAAAAAAATTCTACAGTTTGCATTGTTGTGAGAGTAACAGATGGTCTTTGCGATGTGCCTCCGGTGGTTTCAGTGACGTACTACGTCCTGGGCTGATGCGGATGAAGGTAGAGGGAGGGTGCACCCTCCGTTCCGGTCTGGAGCCAGGTGGTTTTTGGGTACTTTGGTTTTTGTGAAAGCCATGTCTAAAAGCCATGCTGGTGTCAGATCTGTATCGAAGGGCATCCTCTCCTACCAGCCAGACAGCCGTTGGATGAGAAAAGGGTTAATGCATGTTTACTCATGGCTTGTTGGAAGGATTTTTTACGTACACACACTCACAAGTAAATACACACATACATGAAATACCTGTGCAAACATGACAACATATGATCACTCAATCGAAACACAAAAAAATTGGACCTCAACTTTTTACTGCCACAAAAATGCAAGTTTACTCCTTGTGGCGATTTCCTTAAGGAAGACATTTTTGCCAGTACAATGCAAAAAACATTTAAACCTACAATGTATCACTGAACACGTGAAGGAATGTACACAGTTGTGCACTGCTGAGCTCAGTATTTGTGTACTAGCTGTATTAATATATGGTGAGGGCTGATGAATGTTTTACTTTTTAGCCATTAGCCAAGTGTTCTCCTTGAGAACCAAGTAATGGTTCCATTTTGGCCCCTAGCCATCTCTCTTTGTGGCCAAAACAATGAATCCATTGCCAGATTTGAACTCATATCCCAGCTATGATGGCGTTTGTCCATCTGCCTGGTAGAATTTAGTAAACTTGTTTTGTTTGGACTAGGCCTTAAGGTTAAGGGCCGAAATGGAACCGGATCGAACCAGTATTCAATCTCCACCGAAAGGAGTCCTCATTGGAGCACGTGCAATACTAACGTTTATCGAATGAACAAGAAAAAAAACAACAGTTTGCTGTTTTGTTTTGCTATATCTTAGCCTGACACTGAAACGTATTTATTTATACACATGGTAATGTTAAGACAACCACCCGTGCAAAATTGTACGACTCTCTCTGTCGCTGTGTTTTATTCTGCAGTGATGACCGCATGACCGTTTTCTTTTGGAGAGCAACATACCACATATCTAATTGTGGAGCAGGGGAGCACCGTGGCTTGCCAAAGTTTGAACTATAAACTCCTTAATTTCATTTGATTTGCCTTAACCATGTGAAGGACAAACACGAGTCGTACCAGACTATAGGAAGTGAGACTATTGCTAAAAACCTGATGACATTTTTGTCTTCTTACAGAACCACAGAGAGGGTAACCGTTGAAAAAGAAAAGAAAAGCTGCATGAGTTCATTGAGAACTATGTGACAGAAACTTGCTCCTTTAATGGACCAAAGCTTGACAAAGTATTTGTAGTTATTGTTGCGTTTCCATGGCAATGGCAAAAGATGTTAATCTGTTCTAATACGTTTTACAAACTTTGGCATGCTACAGGTGGGACCATTGTTCTAGTGCTGGTTTAGTGGTATCAGCTGTGCTGTTGCAGTGTGCTTAGATGTGTGATCTTGCTGTACATTGTTATTGCTATTGTTTTGCTGTAAGATAGCTGCTTTTGTTGCCTTCGTTATGATTTAAAAGTTTGCAGTTTGGAAAAAAAAATCAATGCCAAACTTTGCTTCGTGCAAAGTGTTATACCTGGGTAGCTGTGCAATAGCTTTACGACACACCTGCTTTTATTTGATGTTAAACATCAATGTTTTAAGAATATGTTTGAGTGTATTCACTTCTTTGATTTGTATGATTTGTTAGGAATGTATGTTAAGAGAATTGTGGCTTTTTAAAATAAATCCTCCCATAGGCTGTATCACGTGCGATCACGATCCATGCCTTGATGTAATGCCCCTTGATCACAGTATTAACGGAAACATAACAAGAGGGCAGTGTTGCTTCGCTTGCCTTTAGCTTGAGTCTCGTTTGCACAAGATGCGAAGGTAGGAAATGGCCTTGAACTAGCGCTTTGTGTTTATCTTAGACATAAAACTCAAAAATAGGTCTTGTCTGTGCTCCGTCAGTTTACCCTAACCCTGCTTATAGAAAAGGATATGAGTAAATTACCAAATATTTAAACATAAAATGTGAATGGTTATTTGGTGGAAGGTAAAACCATTAAGAGTTTCAAAGAATCTTATCGATTCATGTTTCGACCAGTTTTTAAAGATTCGGTCTCCACCTTTTTAGAGCGTAAACAATGCCTTTTTGATAGTTTGTTTAGAGGGAAACGTAACGGCGTATGAAACAGTGTATTGATAGTTCTGTTTGTATATAGTACTTTTGACTGATGTGATTGGAAAGCAGCTTTGTTTTTGTAGCAAGAAAGAGAACTAGAATTGCCGAGACAGGACTTTGGGTCGGTCTCTGATGAAAGTAACAGTGTGTTGTGTTTACGCATCATGAAAGGTTTTCTGAAGAAATAAATAAAACAAAAAGGGAAATGCGTGTTCTTACGTTACCCTGCACCAAATACAGAAGTACACGCCGGTTGTCAGTTTGTCCACAGAGAGTGAAGACTTTCTGCATCGTTATACATACCAAAGGATATTGAACATTTTGAATTATGCTAGTTACTTTAGTAAATTTTTTCAAGTAACTCAAAGATAATTTGGGTTCATACAATATGATCTCTTTAACACAAAGTGAATAAGTTAGTTTGATTTATTCGCAAACGTAAAAACCAGTGCCCTAAAATTGAAAACAAGTTATTTGCATTTTCTATAAAGACAAACATAAAACGGTTTGAAAATTCTGTTTTGGTTCAAGCTTCACAATATCCCCTCCCCACACCTTAAATTATTTCATTCTGAGCAACCAACTAATCAACACTTGAAGTCAACCTTAAAGTGATGTCCTAGTCATTACGAAAACATTTGTGTTGTGTGTTATTTTCACCAACTTCATAATTAGGACCCTACCGGAAATTCCTCCAAACCGATGATTATGGCACTACAATAGACAAAATTGAAACACTGTGCTGATAAAAAAAAGGGAGACATTTCAGATCTATCACAAACATGCATTGTCTTTTCCATCCTTAACAGTGCCAAATAATGAAAAATATATCCATCTCAACAGTGACAGCCGTAGCAAAACTTGGCATGATTGCCTTTAGTTTTGCACGACTACTCAGAAAGAAAACATCAATGTTGGTTGTGAGAAAACAACATTGATATCAATCAACACATGCATATAGCTATAGCAACACAAACTGTTTGCGTGCTCAAGCCACTTGATATAAATATACATGCCAACACTTCAGTAGTCAAATACAGTACATCCTTATGGACAATCTTTTTAAACACAGATAAAGCACAAAAAGCATTGCAAATCTTAACATCTCTATTTTTGAAAAACAGAAGACCGGACTGCAGTCCTTCCAACCCCTACAGTACAAGACTTATAATGCTGCATAGTTGAACGGTTGAGTCAATGATCCTGCGCAGGGGATGATTAAAGTGCTGGCAGCATAAGGAAACGATGAAGGCAACAGCTGAACTAAACCAGCGTGGTGCCTGGGACCTAGATTCCACTAACACCAGTCTGATTAAAAAACTAAAAAAGGAAAAGGAAATACTCTTGACTCCCCACGTCCAGTTCTATTGCACTGATCAGGCAGCCTGCAGCCTCTGTGGTTAGTTTGCTGGCCTAACTATTAACCCTCCCTTTCTATGGTATTCTGCTAATGGAAATGAACAGACTTTGGCCATGGTTACACTTGCTGTTTCAATGTGAGCTTTAGGATCTGATTACACCATTCAAACCACATTCTGAGGTTGCTATGAACCCATTATCGCCGTTCCTGTTGAGAAACATCACTTCCTTCAAGTAACGGCTGCAGTGTGTCGGGTCTGAATATGAAGGACACTCCTCTATTGTATAAACTTAATCTCAAAAACACAATCAATAAAGCTGGCTGTTTCTATGTATCTCATAGGGAGATGCATAGAACATTCTCTTAATCACACTCTTTCATCTAAACAATCTTTGTCCACAAGAGCATGCACTGCCCCCCCCCCCCCCAAGGTGACCAAAACACACAAATACACATGGTGGTGTCCCTTAATACCAGTTAACTGTAGACCGTGAATCAATCCTCATTGTACCTTCTATCCAGCCATGAGTGAAGAGCAGGCTCTGCATTGCCAATTGCTCCACTGACCACACTCTATGGATCCATGTCTTGGCCAATGCTATTTCCTGCCCAGAGGCCTTAGAGGAGAACAATGTGCCACTTCTGTTCTGACATTGTCTGCTCATCGACTGGCTTTAAGCTTACCCGTAAACTGTTGCTTCAGTGTAATACTTGGCTAAATGCGATGATTAAAGAAGTCAGTGGATTCCACACATGCAGCTGTAGACTGTGCCAAAGCCAAAGCGGTTGAGGTTTTAGATGGGCTTGTACAGCAGTGAGGTCACATACTTCTTCTTGTATCTGTGAGTGGCACTTAGCACCATAACCCCATCCTGAAAGGCAAAGGGGAACAGAAAGGGAGTTTTGTTATTCTAATGTATTAATGGGTATGCAAGGAAGAAATGTGCATCATGAATGGCTTTTCAATGCTTGACCCAATGAATTCCCACAAATCCCACTCCCATTACTATGCAGCCTTGCGATTGTGCACAGACTTCTGGAGAGCGGTCTGTACTAGACCGTGGTAATAACCATATGCTCAGACAGTTTATAGAGGAACGATGAAGCAATCGTTTGTCCGGCTCACCTTTATTGACAGGGCGTAAAGGTGATTCAGCATGACGTGGTTTGGTTCTGGTAGCAGTGCGGGGTCACACTGCGATGGTGAGAGGGCACAAGACCAATAGAGAGAGAGAGGGTGAGTAAGAGAGGTAGAGAAACACAGATAGAAAGTTTAAAGCTACAGTGGAAGGGTCAAAAAGTCAGATAAAAAGCTGTGGAGCGAGAAAGGCCAGCTCACAGATATGTTGGTGTCCTTGTTGAGTATGACTTGGAGGAGGTGAGGGGGTAGGATGGGCGGGGCCTTGAAGCGCTCCTCGGGTTTGAAGACGTAGTGCTCCTGTCCGTAAGGTCCTGGCGGGGAGCTGGATAGATCTGGAATCGCCCAAATGGTTCAAAAACAACACGACACCATCCCACCACCGGACAGTGATCGACTTATCCATTGTGTGATCGTAATGACAAACGTGGCGGGACCTGAACCCTATGACTGACCTGTAGTGTCGGAGCTGTCCAGGGAGTCCACCTGCAGGGCGTCGAACACCTCGAAGTCGGACTTCCTCACCTGGATCAGGTTGTTGATGGTGCCCAGCTGGCTTGTGACCACAGTCTGGAAGTAGTGGCGTGTGTGTGTCAGATGTAGCCACGAGAGAAAACAATAACTGCCATTTAGTTCATGTAGAGCATGGCATTTTTGGTCTTTGGACACGCTTAGGCCACCTCAAAACACTAAGGAACCCAGAACTAGTAGATGCTTCTGACTTCATATAAAGTTGGCTGGCTGGCTGTATGGATGTTCAAATTTCAATTACCGTACTTAAATGACTTATTTGTTCATCTATGATATGATTTGAGTAGTAAGATTTGACTGACAGTTCAGGGTACTATACTACATGAAGAAGCTGAACCTTTTAGCTGTTCCTGTACCTCTGAAGGGTCATGAACCCACTGTCCATCCACAAAGAACTTGTACTGGTGCTCTCCTTCTGGCAAGTCCAAGATGGCTACAAAGTCATTGTGGCTGAGGACACAAGAGGGACACACACATAAGACTACAAAACCAAAAAATATTGATACTTAAAATGACTGCCTGGTACGTTTATTTACAGTCACTGTTTCAGGCATTTAAAATATTTAGATCAAGATGTGAATGTAACTGTGATTATCGATCCAGTGCACTTTTACTCTCAGATCCCACATAACGTATCTTTACAGTCACGTCAAGTGTATTATGTAAACCATGTCAAAATCATCGCTCCCTTCACCTTTTATTGAGGGGGATTTTGGCTCCCCAGTTGTTGAAGGAGCCGGCGATGAAGACATCCTTGCCTCCCCCAGCCCAGCGGATGACAGTAGGCCTGGCCTGAGGGCCCGTCTTGACCAGGTCCTCTAGATCTGGGGCGGTGAACTCCTTCTCCCCTGACACCTGGTGGGGAAACAAACAGCGCCTCAGTCATGTCCCCTCTATCAGGAGCACTCGTCCCATTCCTTCCCCTAAGAACATTGTTTACATTGGTTGTGAGAGTGAGCAGTAGAAGAAGATATTTAACAATGACTCAACTCAAATAAATCTGAAGACACCAAATAGTTTTTGTCGAAAATTTCATGAATGTCCAGTCACCCTAGCAGCTATGTGGCATGTGTATTGAAATGAAAAATAAATTATTCATTCATCATAAAGGGCATGAAAAAATGATAGCTATAATGTAAAGTGAAAAACACGTTTTCATGAATTACCTTTGACTCTGATCCATGCGTATTGAAGATGTTGGGATCATCTGTGCTGTCCACCAGCTTGTTGCTGTGTTCCTGATCTTTGTGGCTACTTCCACTGTCAGAACGATGAGCCTTGGCGCCATGGCGGTCAGCGGACACCCTGTCACTTGTGTTACCCATGCCAACCAACTTCTCATGAAAAAAATACAATTACCACTATTAATAATAAGAAAACAACACCAACACTGCTGGTATGATGATATCTAATACAGAGTAGGCATTAAGCTACATTAAATATAATTAATACACGACTTACTAAAAATCTCAGCGGTCAGATGAATTTGCACGGAGATTGTTATGGCAGCTTTGTGTTAGAATTTAATTCATATATTTTCCAATGGGCAGTCGTGGTTCATATTCAACAAGTTCGACATCACTGATCATACTAGTGTACAACGCGGTTGTATCTGCAGGGTGTTAAAAGGACAGCTTGGTGCGTATCATTACATATTGATGTTCTTCCAATAAGTTGAGCTGTGTTCAAAGGAGCCATGTTGTCGCCCTCGCCCCCCCGTCCCCCCCCGTCCCCCGTCCCCACAAACTCAACACTATATACAGCTACAATATTTTTAGCTAGCGATGGACGACTCTTAGCTTCGCTTTAACATCCAATCATTAACCTTCAAGGATTTAGGCCGTCCGTACACTTGGCCAGCAAAATACTACAAACAAACTCAAACTATTAATGCCATGACAAATAAGCACCTTACCAATTGTAATCAGTTTTGAAGTTTGTTTTTATCTGAAGGCCCACCTCTACATTAAGTTCTGCAGGAATCCCCAGCTACGGTGTCTCGCTAGCACAAACCTCACGCGGGATAGCAACGCGGTAGACCCAACCATGCACGAACCATTGACAGGAACCATTGACATCCTTTTTGAGTCTTACATTTTTTAAAACAATAACCTGACCGCCTTCACTGAACAAAACAACATTGTCTAACATTTTATTTAGGGTTTGCGTTTTATTTGTATTTTAAGTGTTAAAAATACAACTTTGGAGGCTATATTTGACATGCATACACATTTACACACATTTCTCATTATGTTCTAATGATTTCAATAGAAATGGCCCAAGGGTCATTGTAGACCCTGCAGACGTCATACATCATCATACATACAGTGGTCTGTGATCCTTGATTATTCTATGAACATGCTCAACAACTATCAAAGCGATTTTACAATAGGCTCAAGAGGTCTACCTTCTCAATCCCAGAACATACAGATATTGAAAGCATAATCCAAATTTCAATCTTACAAGAAAGTGTTTTTTTTTGCTTTTTTTTTATATAAATGGGATTGATCTAGTAGCTCACATCTTTTGGTCAGTGCGACACACACTCATACATTATATAAATTGAACATTTTCTTTGCAATTCAGTCAGATACATACGTACATTCACAAGCACGACAGCAACCTGGAAGCGAATTGGTTTTCTTGAAGTTTCATGGTAACAGCATAGACATTGTAAATAAATAACACACTGCAATGAAATGTACATCTAATGTCTGAAATTGTAAACATAGTACCCAAACAAAACACTCAATGCCACAAAATGGTGACGCATTGAGTGAATTTAAGGCACATTAAATAGTTAAAAAACTTTCAGATGTTTCGCTTTGCTACACTGAATGTGTTGACATGCATTAGTAAAAATATGTACTTGAAAATGCACACACAAACAGCCAAAAGTCAAAACAAAGGATACAGAAATGATATTGATATAACCCTATTCAGAATAATTAAAATCATGTTGGATTTCTTTGCTTGTGAAGATAAGATTATCTTAACACTGTTCAGTGTTTCTGCAAGATTAATTCATATCATAGCTCATATAAATAAGTCAATAATAAAAGTTTAGTAGTCTCACGAGCATTGGAATATTCTTTCCACAAAAATAAAATGAGTATTAACTGTTGTATTTTCAGAATTACAAATATCTCATTTCATATTTTTGGTCAACACCCTGTCATCCCCACAATTCTGAGAATAAATTGGAATTACTGTATATTTTAAAACACAAAATGAGGTGTTCAAAAGAGCGAACCCGGAGCTGGTGTGATGGTGTGAATATTATTCAAATTAAGTTGAAACTACAAATGCCCCATGGACAAGCGGCAATCCGATAAACTTCCTTGAAGAAAAACAATGCTTCACAACTTTCGGATCCTATTGCACAATGTATTGGGATATTCTTTATATTATATTCGTAGATATTATTTGAGACTGCTCACAGGGGAATGGCATTCATCAAAAATGTCAACCATTTACATGCATGCATTCCAACCAAACAACCCCTGCTTGGGTTAGCAAAATTTGAAAAAAACATGATTCGTTGATGTTCCTTTTTGACAGTAGCGATAAAATGTCCAAAAAAATGTTAAATATAAGACCTATAACTTCCAATCGATTTGAAATATCACTTGGCGATCCCTAAACCAGTCTTCATGTATTCATACACCACATAACTAATGCTGACTGCAGGGATGACCTTCATAAAGTTAGGTAGGATGCCTCTGTAGAGTCCAAAGAAGCCATCTTTGACCATGATTCTCCTCACAAGCTGGCTCATAGTTGGCTGGTCAGACGGATCCAGAGTGGCTGAAGAATCAAAAAGATAAATAGTTCATAAATTGTCTCAGATCTAATGTACTCAGTCTTTTACTGTAAACTATCTAAAAGGGATAATAGCATTGTCTAATGATTAAATTGTTAAATAAAAGTTAAGTAATAAACATACAAAAAGAAATCATCCATCCAGTCACCCATTAATATGGATGACTACTTCCCACAACAATATATACCCTTGCTTGTACAGTACTATTGTGCTACCATTTAGCACTGTTGCCAAAATATGAGAACTGACCCTGAGCTTGCATGCGTGTGCGTAGGAGGGCTAGGGGGTAGCTAGCCAGCTGACCACATGTACTGGAGATGGTTCCACAGCCGAGCAAAACCAGTATACCGGGGTTGGCCGTGTCTTCGGCATAGTGGGACAACCAGGCATTCTTGAGACTCTTGAGGCGCAAGGGAATAAAGCCAATATAGAGAATTGCACTGTTATAGTAAAACAGCTTCGTAAGCAATTTGCATTCACATGGCCCATGATTGAGGGGTTGATGCATTCCAAATATTACTTAATTAAAATGAGTGCACTTTATTTTGAAATGTCATCGACAGGGTAAGCTTACCTCATACACAGCGAGGTCGATGCCAGCGTATGGAATGATGCCCAATAAGTTAGGGAGGTAGCCCTTATAGAAAGCCTTGACTCCCTCTTTGTGGAGGATGGTCTTTGCACAGTCAAACATCCCTGAAAACTGCCCTGTTTTCCTCAGAGTCAATCTGGTCTTCATTAACTTAGCAACAAGAAAAAAAAACACAGATTACCAATAAATATTTAAATTAATCATTATTACCATATTAACCTCATGAAATATTTTTCTTCAAATACAGTATATCTAATAGCAAAGGCATTGAATGCATTCCATTTCTTTCTGTTGATGTGTCTCAGTCACCTGTGTTTACAATATTCTGTGTTGTACACTCTACAACAGCTGCGTCCCCCACAGGTTCTCAAATAACAAGGAGCTTTTTCACCACACTCAGACCAGCTCTCTGTGCATTGTGTGTTTGCTTAAGTTGAACGCAGTAGTCACACCATGTAAATATATTGTAAGTAGGAACAAAAATATGCCTACTGGCTCATCTTCTATTTGTTTAGGGATTACAGCTGAAAACATAAAGCAGTAGTTGCTTAATGCAGAACTCAATACAACGATCAAAGTCTGTAAAGAATGTGTTTCTAACTTTCTGGGGACTCATCAAGATGAAAATGCAAACTGGTCAAGCCAGACGCATTATTGAGGTCATGCAATGGATTTGTAGAAAACAGGATGAAAACAGAGACGCAAGAGAAAAGAGGGATCGAACAATCCTGGAGTAGGGTCAGGATGCATCAGAGGTCTCAGAGGCCTTACCTCCATGGGGTAGAGAGCTGTCTGCGCCGTGGCCCCGGCCAGAGAGCCAGCCATAAACCTCTGGTGTAGCTCCACTTTGCTGCCCTCTGAAGACAACAACTTCTTATACTGCCGGAGACAATTCAATAAATTTTGACTTTTTAAAAATGAATGATTGATTATGTAGGTTTACGCACATCCATAAAGACACACATCACGAAAACCCCCCACAAACACACAGACTCGGTCTTACTTGCTCATAAGCCATGAATTTAATGGAGGTCTCTGGAGCGATCTTCAACACATTCACTCCGTTCCCCCTCCACAGCGAGGCGACTCCGCCCTCCCTGATCATCTGCTTGAAGCCCCCAGAGAGGCTCATGCGGTGTGTTTTCGAGGAGTGAACCTGCCGCCCACAGACACAGAGAGGCCATCAAACAACGGACACACTCAGGATGACCAACATCAACTTGTTTAAAAGGGGCACTATTTTACCACTAGGTGTGGTGTTGATAAGTCACTACAAGCCATTTACAAATCGTACTGTTTGGGACATCACACGTTGGAGTTGAACACAACCCAGATGTATTATGATAGATGAGGCTTATTGGTGGGTACATTCCCTCGGGCTGGTAGGTGGATCTGTCTGGGTCACTAGGGTTGATATATATATTTTTTTTAAATGGACTGCAATGGATAATATCACACCTGATGATAAAATGGGATGTTCTTTAACACACAGGCGACACAAGGTTGATCTGCAGGGCAGGGATGGGATTTCAATGCTCAACCTGCATGAAGACCTTCATCCGGTCCAGAGGGGCAGTGCCGGTGCGAGAGATGGCCCCGGCCACCGCCCCGGCCGCCAGCTGCTTCCACCAGATCCCAGACGTCTTCTCCTCCTCAGTGAACTCGTCTGGGATGGCCAGACTGTCGCCTATGTCCAGCACCTGGTGGGGAAAAAATGCCGCACATGACAGCTTGGGGGGAGTTGTAGAGATTGGGTCAGGTATCAAAAAAATGGCCATTCTTCCAAAAAGACATAAAGACATAAAACTCAACGCATGGCAGGTAAGGGTTATAAATATGACAAAAGATCATTTTTATGATCTTTAGGATTATTTTATTGCTATTTAGGATTATTTTATTGTTTTCTCTATTTTTTTATATGAACTCGATAGAATAGGGTTCTTCTTATTTAGGTTGACACACATGGACAAAGCAACATGAGTACAAATCAGAGTTAGATTGTCAAAGTATGTCAACAGCGTTGACGGCAAAACCTGCAAAAACACACACTTATCAATCGCAAAAACTAATGATGCTGTTGGGTTGTATATTGACAGACAGCCTTCTCCCACAAATGATACAACCCCCCCTTCTAATCTGAGGGGCCAACACTAATGAACAAGTAGGACGACTGTTAGGAAAACAATGCAGCAAGGTTCTGCTTATGAAATCCTAAGCTCAAGCTATGAGGTGACTAAAGCTATGAGGTGACTCAACCTTTGTACCTGGAGCTTTAGACTCGTTCAGATAAACTGCAGCCACATAATAGGGCCACTAGTCCTGCTGTCTACCTATTGTGATTAAAAATCGCAAACGTACTAGGTGCAACTCAACTGGAAAGACCTATAATTACAGACTTGTGAATTGTGGGATGCAACTGGGGGGAGGACACGAGAATATGAGAAATCCACTAAGGTGTAACTAAGGTGTAATTGGTCGGCTGTCAGGTAAAGACATGTTTTATCAGTTTTAGGCCGAAGGCTATTGGCCATGGTATGAAAGACTTTGTCTTTTTCTGATGGACATAGGTGGGGCTTTACCGACGAGTGTTTCCAGTAGTGTATGATGTCATCCAGGTTGTGGGCGGGGTTGAAGAGGAAGTGTTCCCGCCATTCATTCCAGTCCACCATCATGGTCCCATCGATGTCCATGCTGGCCACACACACACAACACACACACACACACACACACACACACAACACACACACCACACACACACCACACACACACACACACACACACACACACACACACACACACACACACACAATAATGAATAGACTGGATGGCAACTGCTATCGTTGTATAACGGATAGACATTTATAGATACCTCTGTAATATCTTCTGGGCATCTTTTTTGGATACAGACATGCCCAACTCAGAAAGGGACTGCTGGATTTCAGTGGCATCGATTCGTCCTAGGTTATACAAGGCACCGATATTCAACGTGCATCCTTTTATGTAGCAATATATACATTGACATACGGAATTAGGCATTGTTCGTACCAAAAAAACAACATTAACATAGAGAATTCTAAATTGTTTGCAGTGTAACGATTAGAAGTGAACATGTGTGTTCAACATGCGTTTCATGTAGGCTATACCTTACCATCGTTATTTTTGTCCAGGCTTTTGAATGTCAGGCGCAGTTTCTTCTCGTGCTCTTTAAGGTATTTAGTGAACTCACTGAAGTCCAGGCTCCCATCTTGGTTTTTGTCACCAGACGATACGATTTTCTATGAAAAAAAAAATTAACTTCGGTTTCCACCAAATCGACCTACTCCAAAATGTTTGACACACACGCGCGCGCGCGCACATCTACGCAAGTACACACGCTCACAGACACACAGAAACAGACAGCCACACACACAGATAGTTGTGGAACCTGTTTGCGCATAGTTTTACCTGTGCAGCCCCTTTGCGGAATATGCCCATAGCAGCTAGGCCCGTTCTTAATTCAGACACATCCACCTTCCCATCTTTGTTGGCATCAAGCTTGTCGAACAGCTCTTGGTATGTCTTTTGACTATCAGCATCCCAACACCGTGCCTTTCTGAGTAAACACGTATGCAATGTCTGATACATTGTGGAAAGCGTCGTGGCAATGTTGCAGCAAGATGTCCTGAGCGAGAATTTGAAGAAGCAAAGTTATCAATTCATCCTTCAAAGCGGGCGCGCCTCTAGCAAATTTGGTCTGCAACCGTCGTTCAAAATACACTCGTTTGCAATTAGCCGAATTTCTGTAAACATTCCCATACAACAGTCCTCTTCCTAGCTTAAGACGGATTGAGGAGAGTCGTAGGGAACTGCAATATTGGAGGGCGGGGCGTAGGCTACGGAGCCTTGCCCGCTACGGGAACAGCCGAAAACCAGGCAAGCGTCATCGCTCTCTTTATCACCATTTGTCTCTTTACCCCTTACAATTATCTTTTTTTGTCTTTAAGATATATTTTATCAATGCAACACCACGGTGATCAGGATAAATGTAATGTCATATCCTGTAGCCTATAGATTAAATGTCATATTTATGTCAGTAGAGGGCGACGTTTCAACATATTGAAATTGTAATTTGTATTTGTTATCCTGATTTGCAGATGTGATCTAGTAATATGTTCCAATTTATCACATTAAATGAAGGTTTCGAGTTGTTATAGGCCTGCCTGATTATTTAAAGTAATCCTACAACAATTGTTATTATGATGGAATATAATAGGCCTAGGCCTATATAATATATATATATATATAATATTATATATATATATATATATATATATATATATATTATATATATTATATATATAATATATATATATATATATATTATATATATATATATATAATATAGGCCTATATATAGGCTATATATATATCACATTTTTGTACATTAGTTCCTGTATTATAGGCCTATATAATATGATTAATGAATAACAATGATGAACACTGGTGAAATCCATCGACCTATTAAAGAAATCCCAACGATGCTAAGGATTTTTTGGTTGTCAACACTAAACACGAAACCGCCTAGTTCAAACTTCCAATCACATGAAGACTTCTCACAACGTCACATATTTCCTTCGGCCATCATGTGGGTGTTGCTCATTTTGAATGGAAGGTGCGTGCGAGTTGCGTGGTTACGTGCCTTGAGAGCCTTCAGCCGAGAGCGAGAGCTGCTCGGAGTCACAGAGCTGTCTTGAGCGACAGTAAACTGTACAGCTGTCTGCTGCGAACGTGTCGCTTTCCCTTGGAGCTGATCGATTATGTCGTTTATTCTGATGAAGAAAAAGAAGTTCAAATTCAAAGTGGTGTTTGAGCTAGACGATCTCTCTTCAGTTCCCTTCGTGAACGGAGTTTTATTCTGTAAAGTTAGGCTGATAGATGGTGGCTTTTCAGCGGAGTCCTCTCGGTAAGACACTATTTATAGTCACTAGTTGGCTTCACCGCTTGCTGTTCAAAACAACGTAATGCAATAAGTGAAAGTGTTTCTGTCTCGGTGTTATTTTTGGTTTCTAGAGTCTGAGCGATTTAAATCGGAATATCCTACACTCTAAGGAGAAGGCCTATTGTTATTTTGTCGCTTGACTGTAGGCCTATGTTATGGATCTACTTTAGAGTTGTTTAACCAATTAGAAACATTGTAGGCGTAATCATCTTTGCCATGCTCATGGGTAAGGATATAAGTTATTATTTAAAACAAGAACAAAATATAGCCTATGCATTGTCATTGAAGAGTTCTCAAAATCAATAATCAATGATCAATCAATCAATGTGTGACGAAGGAAAGGGTCCATGACAAAACATTGATTCCACCTCATCTAAACTTTTCTTCCTTTAAGCAAGAACACCTAGAAATTTTAGAAACCCTCCTGTTGATCAGAACAAAAAATGTATTCAACACAACGGCTTCTTTAATCATGTTTCTACATTATTTAAAACAAATAGGCATACCCTATGGCAAATCTTAGTCAGTCACTCTGGAAAAATAGGCACACAGCTGAAACGCATGCCAAACTTTTGTCCCTCACACGACTTTGCTATGGCAACTGCCTGGATTTCCAACTCTGTAAACATTATTTTCTGGTCCCTAATCTTGCTCAAACACAAACCCCCTTCCATTCTTGTACCGTACATTTTTGAATTGACATCCAAGATAAATATGGCAAATGTGCTCAGATTCATGATATTGCATAGGCAGAGCTGTATCTACAACGAATAATGACGTTGTGTTAACTCTTCCACGGTCCAAGTTAATCTTTCATATGTTTTAATATTTTTGCTTCCAGGGAGCCGGTCCAGGCTAACTGTGTGTACTGGAAGAAGAAGTTATCATTTGTGTGCAAGATGAGTGCCAACGCTGGGACAGGTGTACTAGATCCATGCGTGTGTCGAGTGTCTGTGCGCAAGGTAATCGGAACATGGACGTTTTGTTTGGAGTTCACCGCTAACGAAAAAAATCTATTATTTTGTATTGCATTGTATCATTAATCCCATAGACAGCATGTCTTTAAGTGGGCATTGTAACTGACTAACATACTTTAATATGTTTCTTCAATATCAGTTATATTCAAATTAACCTTTTCATTCATTTCATCATGATATATATCATCGATTATCTATATCATAGAAAAACAATAATTGCTGGGGAATCATTTTATAGCACAAAATGCATAAATGTGCGGGTTATAAGAATAAATAGACCTTCATTACAATTAAACGGTGGCATTTGAAGTCAACTGACTCACAGACCGAGAAAGGGGACTCCACTCACATGTTTTCTTGTTCTTATTTTAGGAAATGAAGGGAGGGAAGACTTTCGTAAAGGTAATGTTACAATCTTAAGCCTTTCAAAATCATTCTTCAAATAAAAACTATCGGCAAAGAGATAAGCTGGTATTCATATCACCAAAACGTATGATAACAACATGATTTGAATCATAAAAGCTTGATACACTGTGGGCAAGGGTGGTTGAAGGTCTCCTTAGTTAGGTGCGGTAAGCCAGCCTGATTTTTTGAAAGTTTTTTTTTTTACAATTCCACTTTCCGGTGTTGGTTACTTATTGCTTTTAATGATAACTTTCACAATGTTAAAAAATAACAAACCTGAAAAATACCCTGCCATTCATAATGCTTTAATAAATCGGTCTGACATGAAGCTTCCACCTAATATATTAGGGTTTTATTAATGGGTCCCCGTCTCTTGTGAACCCTTTACAGCTGGGCTTTGCCGACTTGAACCTATCCGAGTTTGCTGGATCGGGCAGCACCACGCGGCGCTGTCTACTGGAGGGCTACGACACCAAGAACACCCGTCAGGACAACTCCATTCTCAAGGTGCGCACATGTGAACCTCTACCCAGAATCTACTGGGAATTGCTAGGAGGGAAAGTATGACTTGTAATGACCCTGATCCGGTACAAGGCATTCAGTTGCTCCCTCCCTCAACTAAACCACAGTTACCCGCCTCTTGATGTCAGGAAAAATGCGAAATCAGCATTATAAGTAAACATATGAAACATATGAAGGGCAAATGAAGGGAGCTTAGACAACCGTGATGTAATGCTCATGGCAATGTTCTGGCATGTCTCTGTCTGTCATGCCTACGGCCCTGAAATGTCATTGAGAATATGTGGAACGATCCCTCAAAAAACCTATTCTCAGATATCTTACCCTTGTAAGTGTTACTTCAAACTAAAGCTGCTAAATCAGTCACCTTTTGTTACAGGTTGTTATCACCACACAACTAATGTCGGGAGACCCATGCTTTAAAACGTAAGAACACTTTGGATTTATTATTTTTTTTCCAGTATGAATATATACTGTGTTACTGCTGTGCTTTAACACTGTCTGTTTGTCTATGTGGAAATCTGGTTTAAATTTTTATACCAAAATAATATTGAGATTATGGTTTTTGAGGTGGGCTGTAGTGTTTGAGGAAGTGCTGTAGAGAAATTCACACTCCACAATCTGAATGTAGTTAGTACAGGAAGAAGCATCTTCACATCCTGTGTAATATATAATCTGAAGCACACCTAAGGGCTGATAAGACTTGGTATTACTTGTGTTACTTAGCATATTTCTTGTCAACAGGTATGGCCTTCATTGACTCATTGTTAATCAAGGCAAGCATGAGCCGGAGACTGCCCATATTATATGAAAAGATAAGATGAATGTGGAAGACATGCGCAATAGCAGGCTGTTCCCTGTAGTTATGGGGTGGTTAGTCACCAACGGCATTGCAGCACGGTGTGGCTAGAGCTTAGTGTGTCAACCATTCCGTCTTTCCTCTTCCCCTGACGCAGTAACTATTTACCCTGAACTCATTCATGATCGACTCTTTGTTCTCATAACACACTCTGTTGTCTAGGCGATGGTTAATGTGTAAACTATTAAAGGAGAAGCACTATTCTTTCAGATTATTGCTTTGCTCGAAATTGCGTGGAGGCTCAGCAGCAGAGTAAAGAGGAAAGACTGGCTGGCTCAGGCCATTCCTCCTTTATGGTATGAATGTCTGTGGAAGTATTTTTCAAACCTCCCTTTAATTCTTCGTCAGACATTCCGACTGGTCTGAACATTGAATTTATCCTTTTCTTTTAATGGTCAGCTGAGCCCTTTAAGACATTCCTCAATATAGTTATTTAGGAATGTCCTCTCTTGTGGATAAAACCGATCCTAGATTGTCAAATTATACATGGTCGGTTTAAGCCACTAGCAATTTGGCTGCTACTCTGCTGAAAGATTTACAAAAACGTTGTAGGTTGGTTTAGTCTTTGCGTGTATTTTAGTCACTGTGTGTGTAAGAATCCTCTAAATAATTAGTAAGATAATGAATGGTGTGTCTTTGCCTGCCTGACCAAACCTTCTCCTCTAAATAAGTCCACACCCCTCCCATGTGTTTTCCCCCAGGCCTGCGTCTACTGCCCCGGTCCTAGGTTTCTCGCACACTGACTGCCTGGAGGAAGCCCGAAAGGGAGGGGACGTTCACTTGCCCCAGCATATGAGTGGTGTGTACAAGTCGTGATTCACAAACCTGTTCTGCTGGTGCTGAAAATCACGTGTCACGGCCACAAAAACCACTAGCAAAAATAGAAATATAATGTCCTGATGATTCGCAGAGAACTGTTCTCATACTGTGTCATTGTTTTTCTGGATTACAAAATGAGCAAATCTGGGTATGACATTGAATATTCTTTAAAAGAAGTGTTAGATAGAATGAATATGATCTGTTTCGTCCACTTTAGAAAGCACTTCAGTCCCAGATGAACTCGTGCGCCTCACTCACTCCAGGACTTCCAGCTATACTAGCCAGCATTCAAAGATCTCAGGTACACACACACACACACACACACACACACACACACACACACACACACACACACACACACACACACACACACACACACACACACACACACACACACACACACACACACACACACACACACACACACACACACACACACACACACACACACACACACACACTGTCTGTCTGTCTGTCTGTCTGTCTGTCTGTCTGTCTGTCTGTCTGTCTGTCTGTCTGTCTGTCTGTCTGTCTGTTCTGTCTGTCTGTCTGTCTCTGTCTGTCTGTCTGTCTGTCTGTCTGTCTGTCTGTCTGTCTGTCTGTCTGTCTGTCTGTCTGTCTGTCTGTCTGTCTGTCTGTCTGTCTGTCTGTCTGTCTGTCTGTCTGTCTGTCTGTCTGTCTGTCTGTCTGTCTGTCTGTCTGTCTGTCTGTCTGTCTGTCTGTCTGTCTGTCTGTCTGTCTGTCTGTCTGTCTGTCTGTCTGTCTGTCTGTTCTGTCTGTCTGTCTGTCTGTCTGTCTGTCTGTCTGTCTGTCTGTCTGTCTGTCTGTCTGTCTGTCTGTCTGTCTGTCTGTCTGTCTTGTCTGTCTGTCTGTCTGTCTGTCTGGTCTGTCTGTCTGTCTGTCTGTCTGTCTGTCTGTCTGTCTGTCTGTCTGTCTGTCTGTCTGTCTGTCTGTCTGTCTGTCTGTCTGTCTGTCTGTCTGTCTGTCTGTCTGTCTGTCTGTCTGTCTGTCTGTCTGTCTGTCTGTCTGTCTGTCTGTCTGTCTGTCTGTCTGTCTGTCTGTCTGTCTGTCTGTCTGTCTGTCTGTCTGTCTGTCTGTCTGTCTGTCTGTCTGTCTGTCCTGTCTGTCTGTCTGTCTGTCTGTCTGTCTGTCTGTCTGTGTCTATGTCTGTCTGTCTGTCTATCTGTCTCTCTGTCTGTCTGTCTGGTCTGTTCTGTCTGTCTGTCTGTCTGTCTGTCTGTCTGTCTGTCTGTCTGTCTGTCTGTCTGTCTGTCTGTCTGTCTGTCTGTCTGTCTGTCTGTCTGTCTGTCTGTCTGTCTGTCTGTCTGTCTGTCTGTCTGGTCTGTCTGTCTGTCTGTCTGTCTGTCTGTCTGTCTGTCTGTCTGTCTGTCTGTCTGTTCTGTCTGTCTGTCTGTCTGTTCTGTCTGTCCTGTCTGTCTGTCTGTCTGTCTGTCTGTCTGTCTGTCTGTCTGTCTGTCTGTCTGTCTGTCTGTCTGTCTGTCTGTCTGTCTGTCTGTCTGTCTGTCTGTCTGTCTGTCTGTCACAATGTATCTAATAGAAAACTACCGTACCTTTCTCCCCCCCCCCCCAGGGTACAGCACCAACCACTCCCGCTCCTCCAGCCCAACAGAGCTGGGACACCGCCGCAACCCGTCCGGGGAGTCCGCCTCCACGGGCATCGGCAGTATCATGGAGTCCAGCGAGCAGCCGGGGACGGAGCGGGCCGACAGGGACAGCGGGTCCTCTCCATCCACCCCGCTCAGCCCCGGCCGTGCTGCTGCCGAGAAACCCTCCACCCCGGCCAGGCCTCAGAGGTAACGCAGTCACATCCGTCTCGCGCGCAGCAGGTTCACTCACTCACAAAGACATACACACAGGAGTACAATGTAAAGATATGGTTTTTTTTAGCAGAATAATATCGTTTCTGTATAGATGTACATGGACCAATTATAGATTTACCTCTGATACTATTATAGATGCAGGTCAAACATGATGTTTTTGGTTGGTATATGGTGATAGTTATTAATGAGATTGTGGAGATGATACCAATTTTATTGCCTCATCACTTGCCTCCAAAGTACATGATCTTATCTAATCCCTGCATAGAAAGCGACGTATTGAACCCTCTCCCTTTTTATTACAGATAAAACCGCGCCAAATGATCCCATTATGCAAGCTTGTTTCCACTATTGTATTTCATGTGACGCACCTACGCCCAGGCTTCAGCATGACTTTCCCCTCCCCCCACCCACCCACGCATCCACCACCAGGCACCCCTTCAAACAGAACTCAATGGAGAACCAGCTGAAGAGGGTGGATGCCACCCGGGTGGACGCCGATGACGTCATCGACAAGATCCTCCAGAGCCAGGACTTCAGTCAGGGCCTCCTGGACTCCAGCGCAGAGGGTACATGAATCTGTCTGATCCCTAACACGGCTGGGTGTGGCAGTCGGTAACCTGCTACGTCCTGAAATCACCCCAAGGGGGACACTGTGCTTGTGCTTGTGCTTGTGACGGAGGAGATAATCAGTGCTGTTGATTAAGCACATACATAGGGGGTAGAGTTGCGACAACATATGGATAATAAGACCATGCACTACACTGGTGTTGTTACGTAATAGTGCATTGTAGTTGGATGGTGGTATTTGTTTCTTTACGTGGATTAGCATTTTATATTGTTATTCATGTCAAATTGTCTCTTTCTCTCTTTGTGTTTGTGTTTGTGTGTCTTTGTGTTGCTACAGAGGAGGGGCTCAGGTTGTTTGTGGGTCCTGGGGGCAGCACAGCTTTGGGAAGCCAACACACACGGTATGTGTTATATGATGTAACGTACTCCGCCATAATGATAATACAAGTTCAATCTATCTATGATTTTTGTTGTATTACAAAAGGTCATGCATGTGCGGGACAAAAAGCAAGTAGAGCAGACCTTAATGCCACATGAATTCTGCATTTTCTCCAGGATTTAGAGCCCTGCTTGAAATCTGTCACACTGTGGTTCTCTTTCAGGGCGGGAGCTGGGGCCTTCGAGCAGGTGGTGATCAAGCGCTAGACTCTGGGAAGCATGTGTTTGTCAGACAAGGTGCCTAGCTGCAGATGCTCGAGAGGGACTTAGCCAACTTTAGATCCAACTCTAGCCTGACTTCAGAGTAAAAAAAAAACAACTTTCATCAGGATCTGGACATGGGGAGCTCACTAGTGTTCATGAAGTGAAAACATGTCCGGGAGCCTGCGCAAACTGAGATTAAATGTTTTTTTGTTATTGCACTTTTAACTACTGTCTATCCCTGTGCGGAAAGTGCGGAAGAAAACAGTGACTAATATGATCAAGCTATACAGGGTTTTAAGACTATTTTGTAAATAGTTTGTTACTGTTAGAAAGCACAAAGACATGGGGTATATGTACTGTTGGGTACTATTTGATATGGTAAAAGGTTTTGCTATACAAGAAAACTTTGTTTCTTCTATTGTTTGTAACTGACATGGGGTTGAAAAGATGCTGGTTTCATTTTTTTTATAAGAACCTTATACTGACAAAGATGTTAAAAGTTCCTCAACGTTGGTGAACATACGCCTACGTTGATATTGGTCTCTTGTCTGACCAAGACAGAGGAAGTAGAACCGAGATTTAGGAAGCGAGTAGGTACTTCCTTAAGCAAAGCAGTGGAGAATCTTCATTGAGTGCTCTCACTGAATAGTCTACTTGTTCACTAAATAAAATGCTGATTGGCGGTATCTCTTGAGAAGTGAGGACCCATTGAAGGGAAGGCTGGCCTTTCCTACTGTGGCATTCAAGCCTCTCATCTTTTCAGCTAGAATGGTTAAGAGTATCCATTGTGCATGTTTAGTTTCAGTTTAAACATTTTACCTCTTCTCCAAAATTCTGAAATTATAGCTAATTTATACAAAAATCATATGAGTAAGGATAGCCATTAAAAGAAATTGATGACTACCCAATTTCAGAAAGAGACCCATATATTTATTATGCAATTAATTTGTCCTGTGTAAGAATCAAACAAAGAACATGCTCTTTTTTTGCCTTGCCACAATAACAGACAAGATGTACATGTGTTTGGTCATTATCCACGGGTGGCAGCGCCCTCCGCATTGTGGTGGACAAATCTACTTCTGTTCTAAATATTCTAATGGTATCAAACACACACTTTTTTTTCAGTGCAGGAATGTACTCAGGTCAGTGTATAACGATCCCTACCACTTTCTGAAAATAATTGTATGCTATGTTTTCCTTGTGTTTCAGTGTAATCCACAGGACGTTAGTATTGGCCCTTAAATTCTATTTTTTAAATGACTTATTTATTTTCAAGGTAGTGGTTCTGGTACTTGTTTTCAAAGGGTGTATATTATTGTAGATGTTAATCTCAGTTGGCAAAGAATGACAATCCAGGTAATAAAAATGCTTTTTATATGTCATCTTTGTTGTTTACTTGCTTTGTGACCTACAACTTTAATTAAGAATAATACAACAGTAGGCCTACTTCTCTCCTACTATGAAAGTATTATTTTACACTACTTTTGTGATATATGAGTAAAAGCTTTATAGGCCTAGATACAACAAAAACGTTACATTAGTCGACTGGTGGAGGTCAAAAATGAGCCTTCCATCCTAAATTAACCTATAAGTATGTAAAGGTGTTAAGGTAAAGTATTTTAAAAAGATGCAATGCAGGAATCCAAGCGTGGTAGATAGTTTATAGATATACTGGATAGTTTAATATAAAAGTGATAGCTTATACTGAATACAGACTACTTGAAAGGCATAATTTCCAGGTTGTATAACCATATAGTAAAATATTTGACATAGGCTACTAGCCTACTAAGTGTTGTTAGATGAATTAAGAAAGTTTCATTATACAATTCGTTTTTTACTTCAGAAACCCTTGGAGAATTAGGCCTACCGACCCCATTTACAATATTTGATATATTTTAATTGTTTTATTTTTTTATTTAAAAATAACGGCGGTAAACTTGTCTAAATCCGTTCAGTGGGCGTGGTCACGTTTTGTGTCGTACTGGGGTGACGTACACGTTACGTTCAGCAACAGACCACTGCAGTACTCTGGTCGACCCGCCGCTCTCATTGCAGCACTAAGCGCCGCGCCGTTCCCGCCGTTATTTATCAGAAATACTTTTTTCAATCCATTTCTGGTGATCATTTAAGATCAAATATCGGAGATAGTTTTGATGGGATTGTAATCGGAAACCAACGCGGGGCGGGTAAAGACAGCGGCGTGGGATTCAGCCATCATGGCTAACGTCGGGAATCAGCAGCAGGCCATTAACAAGACTGCGCCTGGGAAACATGGGAACGTATTGCCCCTATGGGGTAACGAAAAGACCATGAACCTCAACCCCATGATTCTAACTAATGTTCTGTCTTCGCCGTATTTCAAAGTTCAACTGTATGAACTTAAAACATACCATGAAGTCGTTGACGAAATCTACTTTAAGGTACTGAAACCTCACTGCTAATGCTAACATGCTAATCTCGCAGCTAATGCTAGACAAATGCTAGCTCAATACGATGTAAACTACTAAGTAACGTTATTGCACTTCATTGTATCGATTTGAGTTGCTACCAGCAGTATGTCTTTCGTCCTTGTTACATCAATGGTAAATCGTTACAATTTGCACTTTGTAATTATAACCTTGATTTAAAGCCAATTGTTTAATCGTACTACCGTACCTACTGTAACACACGGCGAGTTGTGTAATCGTTTGTTTGGATCAGCCGATGTTTACAATATCGGCCAAATTATGAACTACCCTTACTTTATGACCATTACTGATTTGATCAATATTGACCCCTCTACAGGTGAATCACGTCGAACCATGGGAAAAAGGAAGCAGGAAGACCGCGGGTCAAACTGGAATGTGCGGAGGGGTAAGTGAGAAGTACGTGGTTTTTAACTTACCAACTTGAGTGCCTTTTCGTTACTGAATGGCGTGTCACCTATAATATTGCATTGGCAAGAAAGAGGCAACTGTTTCTTGTGTTATGTGCTGAGTAGAGGTGGGCTATAAGGTCGATTTTCAGTAGTGTGGTTTCTCCTAACACGTGAAGTAGCTAACAACTGCATGTTTCCCTTTCAGGTGCGTGGAGTAGGAACCGGTGGTATTGTGTCCACTGCGTTCTGTCTGCTGTACAAATTATTTACGCTCAAAATGACTCGCAAACAGGTGATGGGTCTGATAACTCACACAGACTCTCCCTACATCAGAGCACTTGGATTCATGTACATACGGTATGATTGCCTATTCATACATCCTTTTCTCAAATTATTAAAAAATAGCAGCCGGAAACATCACTCTATTTCTATATTGAGTATATATTGTTGTACCTTGTTTTAGCTATGGCATCCTTATCAAACATGTATGTTTTTCGATTAACAGATACACTCAACCCCCTCCTGACCTGGTGGACTGGTATGATGGCTTCCTGGATGATGAGGAGGTATGTCCCCACGGGTAATGATTTAATGTTTCTATCTCTTAGCAGTTAGATCTTTCTCTTCATGAATGACACGACATTGGCACGGCAGATGTTTAAAACCCTGTTCTTTCCTTGTTGTGATGCTCATAGCTGAATCTCACCTTTGTCTTCATTTGGCTAAATTCTCCTCCAGTCTGTAAAGTTGCATAGCTAAATTTGATCATTGCTGTACTGCTGGTTTAATGGGGGTGAGTATGAATGAAACAGAGAACATCTTGTAGTCCAATGTGATCTGAAGGCATGTCCTCTCTTTTTGATGACGTGTTATTAGGACTTGTTGCACATTTGAAAACCAAAAAAATAGGATAAATGCATATGGATGCATATCTTTTCAGCGCATTCAGTTTATTCTAACAATTCACTTTTGATATATAAACTTATTTCAAATCCTAATTTAACTAATGGGCTGTGCAACCAGGCCTATTATGGTGTACCAATGAAATATACATAAACTGCTCAAATGACATCCTACCAAATCGGTTAATTCCCCTGTTCTTTTCTTTAGATGCCCATTGCGCAGCAGGTGAATTGGATAATGTTTCTCAGCACTGTTGGTTTGCGTGTGTGAGTGCAAAGCGGCTGTTCTCTACCATGTGAAGTTGATTTCAGTTCGACTGGTGTGCACCGGCATACATACTCCAGTCTGTATTGACACTGTGGGCAGGATCAGTGGTAAACAACATGAGAAAGCAGATGCTGGATGATGGTATCGCATGTGTCCATTTTAGAGATGAATGGGAAAAAGGCCTGACATTCAACAACTCATTTTAGGTTGAATACTTTTGCCAACTTAATTATTGTTAATCCAGACGGGAGAATGCCACTCAGTTACGTGTAAAGGATGTGTAGGGAACATTCCTTCTTCTCCAATTCAAATCAGACACATTTGACTGATATTTGAGAGATTAAGCTAGATGAACAGAGGTGAAGTTTCAGTATTTGGTCATCACAAAAATATCTTCCAACTAAAGCAAGCCATCATGACATCAAACAGATATGTACCACCGTGGCTTACACGTGCACTAACTGCATTCTGCATGGCTCTGCCCCCTCTCCGTCCAGGAGCTCGACGTCAAGGCCGGGGGAGGCTGCATGATGTCGGTGGGAGAGATGCTGCGCTCCTTCCTCACCAAGCTGGAGTGGTTCTCCACCCTCTTCCCCCGCATCCCGGTGCCTGTGCAGAAGATGATTGACCAGCAGATGAAGGCTCGGCCGCGGAAGATCGTGGCCAAGGAGCCCGAGGTGGAGGCGGAGGCGGCGCCCGCCGAACCAGCCAGGCCAGTGGAGCGCCGCCGCTCGAGGTGACGCAGCCGGGCTTTCCCGGCTGTAGAGCTTCAATGAGCCTTTCTCTTTGATTGCTCTGAAGGCCTTGCCCTAACCTGCATCTTAACGTGTCTCCACAGGAGCCCCCGGAGAACGCCCACCCCACGGCGGTCCCCCAAACCATCTCGGTCGCCCAGCCGCCACGGTGAACGGGAGCGTCACGGACCAAGCTTCGACCGCGAGCTCGAGAGGGAACGAGACCGCCAGAGGAAAGAGAAGGAGGGTAGGGGAGATAGAGACAGGGAGCGAGGAGTTGGAGGTGGCAGTGGCGGGGAGCGACGCAGGTCCCGCAGCGACGACCGTAACCGTGAGCGAAGGAGGAGCCCCAGCGGTAGCCGGGAGAAGAGGGGCGAGCGGAGAGACAAGGAGAGGGATGGGGGTGCAGTGGAGAACGACAGGAGCAAGAGGAAGGACAGGGAGCACCACAAAGACCGGAGCGGAGACGGGGAGAGGTCGAGGGACAAGAAGAGCCGAGGCGAGCCAGATGATAGGCGACACAAGGAGGACAGGGACAGGCACCGGGAGGAAAGGAAAGCCAAGCGCGCCACCAGGAGCAGAAGCAGGGAGAAGCGGCACAAGAGCAGCCGGACAGAGGGCGGCGGGGGGGAGGAGAAGAGCAAGAAGAGGGAGCATAGCCGGGAGAGGGAGCCGCGCTCCCATAAGCAGAGCGGCAGCAAAGAGAAGAGCCATCGTCACAGAGAGTCCAGCAACGACCACGGTAAACACGGGGACCGTAGAAGGAGCCACAGCAATGACAAGATGTCCTCTTAAAGCAATATCGCATTCAAGTCCTTTTTTTTGTTCTTGATTGTTCTTGTCTTTAACACCTGCCCCACAGAAGAATTGTTGGCAGAGAGAGACATGAAAGGGCCTCATTGGGTCTATCTGTTGTATTGGTTTATGTTCTGCCTTTTTTTCACTTTTAGAACACTGTTAGTCTGATATTTGAAAAGTAATTTTAATTTTCTATAAAAATTTCTCCTGACATTCTATGGCATTGTACATAATGGGTCTGAGAAAGTTTTGTCCCGTAGAGCCCCCCAAACAAGGGGATTCGTACCACATGCTTACCCCTGATTAATGCTGTTGGGGTAATTGCTCTGTTGCATTTTGTTTTCTAATAAAATACTTTTACTGAACATGACTGCTTTGCCTTTATAAAATGTACAATCAAATACAGAAACACATTCAGCATTTTTGTTTTGCTTTTTTAATATACTTAGAATATTTCCATATCTTAAATATTGTTAATATGAAACACAGATACAGTTCTATTACAAAATGTACATGGTTAACTTAGCAAAAAGTTAGAACATTTATTTTCCTCTTGCCAAAGAGTCCTTATAAAATATTTAATAGAAATGATTCAAAAATAATTCCTGTGGCTGACGAGCTTAGACCCCGTGGAGGAGAAGGTTAACTTCCTGTTGGCTACATTAGAGATTCTGTAGTAGGCCTAAAAAATCATCAATGCCGTTTGAAGTACTGGATGGAGTAGGTTTGAGGGGATAATGCAGCATGTGAGACATAATTTACGAATATGCCATGGTTATATATTGTTTAATTTCTGTAAACTATCCACCCACATACCCATAAAAGGGGGTGGATTGTAGTGGTTGAAATTATAGACCCCAAGTCGAAAGGTTTGGGTTGAACCCAAATGTCTGCAGTCTACCTGTAGGCATCCTTGGCCAAGATATATCCACTCCATAGTCAATGTGTTTCTCTGGATAAAGTGTTTGTTAAATGATGTGATTGATTATATGGCAGGGTGAAGTACACCTAGATTATACTCTCTTGACTGGGAATCACAGATCTATAAACTACAGCTATACAATCACAGTGATTACTGTTCTGCTATACATTTAGCAGCAAATCCAACAACATCTTCCAGTGAGAGGAATTGCTCCCATAACAGAGGCCCTCTGCCCAGCCGGTGGTTCTATGCTGTTTGAACACACTGGGGCTTTGAGTAAGACCCCACAGTGCTGGAGGTCTCTGCCCGCACTGACAGACAGTAGGTGGAGTCTGGGCTGAGGTCAGTCAGGATGGTTTTCTCCCCGTCCACACGCAGGGTCTGAGTGTTGTTCTGCTGGCTGATGACCAGGCTGTAGAAGTCCCCTCCTCTAACTGGAGACCATTTGACCACCAGGACTGTCGACCCTTCCCCGATGACCGACACTATGGGGACGGGGAGGGCTGCTGCTGGGGACACGGGCCAGATGTTTTAAGATGATGAGGGTTGATTTATAGATATAGCTTAAAGCAATGTTTTAATAAAAACCTTGAATGTTAAAGATGAAGATATAGGAAGACACAGGAAGGTCCAAAAAGACAGAACAGCACAGTACAAAGTTCTACACTCCTTTAGTTCTTTAGATAGATGACCCATATACAGAGTGAATAGTAGACAGAATTCAGCCCTGCCACACTCCATTGGAGACAGAAGGGTGTGGACATACTCATCCCTATGCCCATATAAATGGGCATTGCGTGATTGCAAGAAAGAGAACTCACCCTTGCTGTTGTCCCTGAGGTCCCTCCTCCTACGTCCTCCTATCACTGTAAAAGTTTAGCCGTTATGTTAACATAATGTTGAGGTGTATAGCCGTACGCTCCCTGTATGTATACTTAAAAAGGATTTGTGTGTCACCTGTCACCGAGGTGTTACAGCTAGATCAGCTCATCAAATTAGGGATTTAATTAGGCCCTTAGGCCTAATTAATGGCACATCCATTTATTGAATATATAATATCAGGATTATTACGTTTTAGAAATAAAATAAAATAAAAGTGCAACAATGACAGGTTGGTTCCCCTTCATTAACAATGAGGCAGTATCTATCATACATACAATAAACATAAACTTCACTCTTCATCAGCTACAGCTGCATGCTGGCTTGCATGTGTGCGTGTGTCTGTTCTAAAACACAACAAGGCAGCACCTACCTCTTTCGACAGGGGCCGAATCACTCTCGCCCGCTGCGTTGCTTGCAGTGATGAGAATCGCTGCCGTGAGGGACTTCAGTCAGGCTGCAGGTGAGCTCAGTGACGTTGCACAATTGGCTCGGGGGCGCCGTCCGGTTGTCGTACACCGTGTAGTAGGTTCCAAACACAGAGGCGTACCATGAGAGGACGGCTGAGGCAGTACTGCCCGTGAAAGTCACGTTTGCAGGCGAACATGGAGCTGGGTGGAGGAAATATATATAAAAGAAGGCGGGCAGGGAATTGTTGGTTTGTTAGTTGGTGGCTTCAAGTTATTGCTGTTTTGGATGGACGTTAAACATGCTTGAGTTATTATTCAGTTGTATCATATCCAATCCGGAAATATCCTATTCGTAAAATACGTGTATTCTAGAACTAATTGAATACACAGCTTTAAACATTTCTGCAACAATCAAACCCAGCCATTTTATTTCATAAATGCATTCATACATTGACTAACATGGAAAGGCTGTGATGGAAACGTTTAATACTATTTTGTCTTGCGCATTTGAATACATTCACACTCAAACTCTCTTATCTATTTTGCTTAATCCTCTGAAGGCAAAGGCTTGGTTGGGGAAAGCCGTGTACCTGTAGTTCCATTTAAAGCCTCAGATGGCGCACTGGTGCCAGCAGGTCCTCTGCCCTGCACCGTAGCCAGGTAGGATGAGCCGCAGGGGAGGGGCATTTCAAAAATCGTTAAGTTTGTCCAATATGAAGAGAGCTCAAACTGTGCTTGGCTGTCCCCTAATATGCTGCCAGTCAAGATCAGCTGGTACTGGACATCTGGACATGCATCCTGGGACCACTCAAAATGCAGTGTCTGTACTGCACTTTCCATGGGCAACAGCTGCACCTGAAGATCTTCTGGAGGACATGGGACTGGGCCAGACAGACAGCAAATCGACTTTGAACATATGTAAAAAAGGTGTTTATACAAGTAGCCTTCTATACATATATACGTATCTACAAATATTCAGATGCATGCATGGAGGCGGGGGGTTAGGCCTCCGCCAGGACGCAAACAGGTAGAATGCAGACATCAGGGTTCTGACCCAGTACCTGTTGACTGAGAGTCAAACAGCCTAGACATGCGACTATGCTGCCCCCTACAATACTCCAATACGCTCCAATCCCAAATAGTAACAAGAAGAGCCCAATTTAACTCAACTCAATCATAGAGAAAAATGGATACAATAATAGTAATAATTGACATCATATGATATGCTTTATGAATGAACATCTCTGTGGTACCTCCTCCGGCCAGCACTGGTTCACTGATGGAGCGGTTAAAGGTCCCATCAGAGGCCTGTACTGAGAATTTATACTGGGATCCACATTGGAGGCCGTCCATGGTGCAGGTGGGCTCTGAGCTGCTGGTACAGAACAGCATGTCGCCTGCCTCGTTCTCAGCAGAGGCTGAATATCCCACCACATCCCCAATGGGGGTCCAGGAGAGCACTGCCGACTGATTGACGCAGTGGATGCTGACTGAGAGAACGTCTGGTTGGCATATCACTGACGGAGGTGAGAAGAAGGGAGAGTAGAAGATATAAGAACTATATATAACAACATATATATAGTTGGTTAGGGCGATAGTAGCGCAGGAGGTGGAGTGGGTTGACTGGTAACCGGAAGGTTGCTAGTTGCTAGATCCCCGGCCACTCCTACGGTGGAGGTGTCCCTGAGCAAGACGCTTAACCCTGACTGCTCCTAACGAGCTGACTTCGCCCAGCGTGGTTGACTCCGCCGATGATGTGTGTGAGTGTGTGTGAATGAATGGTTGTAAGTCGCTTGAGCGTAACGTTTTGTCGTACCTGTCTCCAGTTCGATGGAAGTGCTGGGCATACTGTCGCAAAAACTGTTTGAAGCGATGACACTGAAATTATACATGGCACCACACTTAAGGTCCTGCACCTCACAAGTGGAGTTTGTTGAGGTGGTACAGTTTAATCTGTGGTCCCCATCAACCAGGGACATCACTGTGTAGCTCTCTGCACCTTGGCTTGAGTTCCAGGATATCCGGGCTGAATTTGTAACACGATCCAGGGTGCCACTGATACTCTGTGGTGGGCATGGTCCTGGGGATTATATAAGGGAAAAAATATAAAGACCTAAACGGATACTCCAGATTGTTGTTTTGTGTATATGAAGGATCAATTTGAACAAAAAGAGCAAAAAACATAAGCTGCATGAATGACAAAAACTTTGATAGTGGATAATAGAATAAAGATTATCGGTAAAGACTTTTACCCTTATGAATGACAGAGCTGTTGCTTGGCAGACTAGTGCAGTGGCCATTCCTCGCCGTCACATGGACAGTGTACTCCTCACCACAGTGCAGGTCGTCCCAGGAGCAGGAGCTGGTATTTGTGATACACTGGTGGTTGTGGCCGTCAAGGCCTGTTGCCACAGCAATGTACGTCTGATTTATATTGCTGGCAGTCCAACTAACTAAACCAATACTGGAGTTACAATCCGAATTGGTCACCACTGCCTTGGGCATACAGGGACCTAGGGATTTGGAGACGGATAAGAACAGGATTTTAGCAATCTTATTATGATTTCTGGAAAACTTGCATGAAACTGAAAAAACAGATTAATTGGTGGATTAAGGTGAAAATTGGTTGACAGTTGACGTACCTGAATGAATGGACAAGCCGTTGCTTGGCAGACCGGTGCAGTTTCCATTTCTCGCCATCACATGGACAGTGTACTCCTCACCACAGTGTAGGTCGTCCCAGGTGCAGGAGCTTGTATTTGTGACACACTCGTGTGTGTGGCCATCAAGTCCTGTTGCCACAGCGGTGTATATCTCATTCATGTTGCTGGCAGTCCAACTAACTGAGGCAATACTAGAGTTACATTCCGACCTGGTCACCACTGCTTGGGGCAAACAGGGACCTAAGGATTTGACGAAGGATGTGAAGAGTAAATCACCCATTGTATTGATATCTCTGGAAACCAAGTATAACTGTTAAAGACACTTGAAATGGTGCATCAAGTCCTTCAACAATGGAAAGGTCTCATACCCATATGAATATTAGGGCCATTGCTTGGCGGACCGGTGCAGTTTCCATTCCTCGCCATCACATGGACAGTGTACTCCTCACCACAGTGTAGGTCATCCCAGTTGCAGGAGCTGGAATTTGTAACACACTCGTGGCTGTGGTCATCATGTCCTGTTGCCACAGCAATGTACGTCTGATTTAGATTGTTGGCAGTCCAACTAACTGAGGCAATACTGGAGTTACATTCCGAATTGGTCACCACTGCCTGGGGCAAACAGGGACCTAAGGATTTGAAGAGGATATGAACAGGATTTTAGCAATCTGAGTATGATTTCTGGAAAACATGCATGAAGCTGAAAGACAGATTAATGGGTGGATTGAGGTAAAGATTGGTGGACAGTTCAAATACCTGTATGAATCGGTGAGCCGTTGCTTGGCAGACCGGTGCAGTTTCCATTTCTCGCCATCACATGGACAGTGTACTCCTCACCACAGTGTAGGTCGTCCCAGATGCAGGAGCTTGTATTTGTGACACACTCGTGTGTGTGGCCATCAAGTCCTGTTGCCACAGCGGTGTATGTCTCATTCATGTTGCTGGCAGTCCAACTAACTGAGGCAATACTGGAGTTACATTCCGACCTGGTCACCACTGCTTGGGGTATACAGGGACCTATGGATTTGACGAAGGATATGAAGAGTAAATCACCAATTCTATTGAGATCTCTGGAATCCAAGTATAACTGTTAAAGACACTTGAAATGGTGCATCAAGTCCATTAGCGGTGGAAACGTCTCATACCCATATGAATATTAGGGCCATTGCTTGGCGGACCGGTGCAGTTTCCATTCCTCGCCATCACATGGACAGTGTACTCCTCACCACAGTGTAGGTCGTCCCAGGTGCAGGAGCTTGTATTTGTAACACACTCGTGGTTGTGGCCATCATGTCCTGTTGCCACAGCAATGTACGTCTGATTTAGATTGTTGGCAGTCCAACTAACTGAGGCAATACTGGAGTTACATTCCGAATCGGTCACCACTGCCTGGGGCATACAGGGACCTAAGGATTTGGAGAGGATATGAACAGGATTTTAGCAATCTTAGTATGATTTCTGGAAAACATGCATGAAGCTGAAAGACAGATTAATGGGTGGATTGAGGTAAAGATTGGTGGACAGTTCAAATACCTGTATGAATGGGAGAGCCGTTGCTTGGCAGACCAGTGCAGTTTCCATTTCTCGCCATCACATGGACAGTGTACTCCTCACCACAGTGTAGGTCGTCCCAGATGCAGGAGCTTGTATTTGTGACACACTCGTGTGTGTGGCCGTCAAGTCCTGTTGCCACACAGCGGTGTAATGTCTCATTCATGTTGCTGGCAGTCCAACTAACTGAGGCAATACTGGAGTTACATTCCGACCTGGTCAACCACTGCTTGGGGTATACAGGGAACCTATGGATTTGACGAAGGATATGAAGAGTAAATCACCAATTCTATTGAGATCTCTGGAATCCAAGTATAACTGTTAAAGACACTTGAAATGGTGCATCAAGTCCATTAGCGGTGGAAAACGTCTCATACCCATATGAATATTAGGGCCATTGCTTGGCGGACCGGTGCAGTTTCCATTCCTCGCCATCACATGGACAGTGTACTCCTCACCACAGTGTAGGTCGTCCCAGTTGCAGGAGCTGGAATTTGTAACACACTCGTGGTTGTGGCCATCATGTCCTGTTGCCACAGCAATGTACGTCTGATTTAGATTGTTGGCAGTCCAACTAACTGAGGCAATACTGGAGTTACATTCCGAATTGGTCACCACTGCCTGGGGCATACAGGGACCTAAGGATTTGAAGAGGATATGGAACAGGATTTTAGCAATCTTATTATTATTGATTTCTGGAAAAACATGCATGAAGCTGGAAAAGACAGATTAAATGGGTGGATTGAAGGTAAAGAATTGGTGGACAGTTCAAAATACCTGTATGAATCGTGGTGAGCCGTTGCTTGGCAGACCAGTGCAGTTTCCATTTCTCGCCATCACATGGACAGTGTACTCCTCCCCACAGTGTAGGTCGTCCCAGATGCAGGAGCTTGTATTCGTGACACACTCGTGTGTTGTGGCCATCAAGTCCTGTTGCCACAGCGGTGTACTGTCTCATTCATGTTGCTGGCAGTCCAACTAACTGAGGCAATACTGGAGTTACATTCCGACCTGGTCACCACTGCTTGGGGTATACAGGGACCTAGGATTTGACGAAGGATATGAAAGAGTAAATCACCAATTCTATTGAGATCTCTGGGAATCCAAGTATAACTGTTAAAGACACTTGAAATGGTGCATCAAGTCCATTAACGGTGGAAACGTCCTCAATACCCATATGAATAATTAGGGCCATTGCTTGGCGGACCGGTGCAGTTTCCATTCCTCGCCATCACATGGAACAGTGTACTCCTCACCACAGTGTAGGTCGTACCAGGTGCAGGAGCCTGTGTATTTGTTAACACACTCGTGGTTGTGGCCATCATGTCCTGTTGCCAACAGCATGTACGTCTGATTTAGATTGTTGGCAGTCCAACTAACTGAGGCAATACTGGGAGTTACATTCCGAATCGGTCACCACTGCCTGGGGCATACAGGGACCTAAGGATTTGGAGAGGATATGAACAGGATTTTAGCAATCTTAGTATGAATTTCTGGAAAACATGCAATGAAGCTGAAAGACAGATTAAATGGGTGGATTGAGGTAAAGATTGGTGGACAGTTCAAATACCTGTATGAATCGGTGAGCCGTTGCTTGGCAGACCGGTGCAGGTTTCCATTTCTCGCCATCCACATGGACAGTGTACTCCTCACCACAGTGTAGTGTCGTCCCAGATTGCAGGAGCTTGTATTTGTGACACACTCGTGTGTGTGGCCATCAAGTCCAGTTGCCACAGTGATGTACGTCTCATTCATGTTGCTGGCAGTCCAACTAACTGAGGCAATACTGGAATTACATTCCGACCTGGTCACCACTGCTTGGGGTATACAGGGACCTATGGATTTGACGAAGGATATGAAGAGTAAATCACCAATTCTATTGAGATCTCTGGAATCCAAGTATAACTGTTAAAGACACTTGAAATGGTGCATCAAGTCCATCATACGCGGTGGAAACGTCTCATACCCATATGAATATTAGGGCCATTGCTTGGCGGACCGGTGCAGTTTCCATTCCTCGCCATCACATGGACAGTGTAGTCCTCACCACAGTGTAGGTCGTCCCAGGTGCAGGAGCTGGTATTTGTAACACACTCGTGGTTGTGGCCATCATGTCCTGTTGCCACAGCAATGTACATCTGATTTAGATTGTTGGCAGTCCAACTAACTGAGGCAATACTGGAGTTACATTCCGAATTGGTCACCACTGCCTGGGGCAAACAGGGACCTAAGGATTTGAAGAGGATATGAACAGGATTTTAGCAATCTGAGTATGATTTCTGGAAAACATGCATGAAGCTGAAAGACAGATTAATGGGTGGATTGAGGTAAAGATTGGTGGACAGTTCAAATACCTGTATGAATGGTGGAGCCGTTGCTTGGCAGAACCGGTGCAGTTTCCATTTCTCACCATCCACATGGACAGGTGTACTCCTCACCACAGTGTAGGTCGTCCCAGATGCAGGAGCTTGTATTTGTGACACACTCGTGTGTGTGGCCATCAAGTCCAGTTGCCACAGCGGTGTATGTCTCATTCATGTTGCTGGCAGTCCAACTGACTGTGGCAATACTGGAGTTACATTCCGACCTGGTCACCACTGCTTGGGGCAAACAGGGACCTAGGATTTGACGAAGGATATGAAGAGTAAATCACCAATTCTATTGAGATCTCTGGAATCCAAGTATAACTGTTAAAGACACTTGAAATGGTGCATCAAGTCCATCAACGGTGGAAACGTCTCATACCCATATGAATAATAGGGCCATTGCTTGGCGGACCGGTGCAGTTTCCATTCCTCGCCATCACATGGACAGTGTACTTCCTCACCACAGTGTAGGTCGTCCCAGTTGCAGGAGCTGGAAATTTGTAACACACTCGTGGTTGTGGCCATCATGTCCTGTTGCCACAGCAATGTACGTCTGATTTAGATTGTTGGCAGTCCAACTAACTGAGGCAATACTGGAGTTACATTCCGAATTGGTCACCACTGCCTGGGGCATACAGGGACCTAAGGATTTGCAGAGGATAGGAACAGGATTTTAGCAATCTTATTATTATTTCTGGAAAACATGCATGAAGCTGAAAGACAGATAAATTGGTGGATTAAGGTAAAGATTGGTGGACAGTTCAAATACCTGTATGAATGGGAGAGCCGTTGCTTGGCAGACCGGTGCAGTTTCCATTTCTCACCATCACATGGACAGTGTACTCCTCACCACAGTGTAGGTCGTCCCAGGTGCAGGAGCTTGTATTTGTGACACACTCGTGTGTGTGGCCATCAAGTCCAGTTGCCACAGCGGTGTACGTCTCATTCATGTTGCTGGCAGTCCAACTAACTGAGGCAATACCTGGAATTACATTCCGACCTGGTCACCACTGCTTGGGGTATACAGGGACCTATGGATTTGACGAAGGATATGAAGAGTAAATCACCAAATCTATTGAGATCTTTGGAATCCAAGTATAACTGTTAAAGACACTTGAAATGGTGCATCAAGTCCATCAACGGTGGAAAGGTCTCATACCCATATGAATAATAGGGCCATTGCTTGGCAGACCGGTGCAGTTTCCATTCCTCGCCGATCACATGGACAGTGTACTCCTCACCACAGTGTAGGTCGTCCCAGTTGCAGGAGCTGGAATTTGTAACACACTCGTGGTTGTGGCCATCATGTCCTGTTGCCACAGCAATGTACGTCTGATTTAGATTGTTGGCAGTCCAACTAACTGAGGCAATACTGGAGTTACATTCCGAATTGGTCACCACTGCCTGGGGCATACAGGGACCTAAGGATTTGGAGAGGATATGAACAGGATTTTAGCAATCTTAGTATGATTTCTGGAAAACATGCATGAAGCTGAAAGACAGATTAATTGGTGGATTGAGGTAAAGATTGGTGGACAGTTCAAATACCTGTATGAATGGGAGAGCCGTTGCTTGGCAGACCGGTGCAGTTTCCATTTCTCGCCATCACATGGACAGTGTACTCCTCACCACAGTGTAGGTCGTCCCAGATGCAGGAGCTTGTATTTGTGACACACTCGTGTGTGTGGCCATCAAGTCCTGTTGCCACAGCGGTGTATGTCTCATTCATGTTGCTGGCAGTCCAACTAACTGAGGCAATACTGGAGTTACATTCCGACCTGGTCACCACTGCTTGGGGTATACAGGGACCTAGGATTTGACGAAGGATATGAAGAGTAAATCACCAATTCTATTGAGATCTTGGAATCCAAGTATAACTGTTAAAGACACTTGAAATGGTGCATCAAGTCCATCAACGGTGGAAAGGTCTCATACCCATATGAATATTAGGGCCATTGCTTGGCAGACCGGTGCAGTTTCCATTCCTCGCGATCACATGGACAGTGTACTCCTCACCACAGTGTAGGTCGTCCCAGTTGCAGGAGCTGAAATTTGTAACACACTCGTGGTTGTGGCCATCCATGTCCTGTTTGCCAACAAGCAATGTACGTCTGGATTTTAGATTGTTGGCAGTCCAACTAACTGAGGCAATACTGGAGTTACATTCCGAATTGGTCACCACTGCCTGGGGCATACAGGGACCTAAGGATTTGGAGAGGATATGAACAGGATTTTAGCAATCTTATTATGATTTCTGGAAAACATGCATTGAAAGCTGAAAGACAGATAAATTGGTGGATTAAGGTAAAGATTGGTGGACAGTTCAAATACCTGTATGAATGGGAGAGCCGTTGCTTGGCAGACCGGTGCAGTTTCCATTTCTCGCCATCACATGGACAGTGTACTCCTCACCACAGTGTAGGTCGTCCCAGATGCAGGAGCTTGTATTTGTGACACACTCGTGTGTGTGGCCATCAAGTCCTGTTGCCACAGCGGTGTATGTCTCATTCATGGTGCTGGCAGTCCAACTAACTGAGGCAATGCTGGAGTTACATTCCGAACTGGTCACCACTGCTTGGGGCATACAGGGACCTAGGGATTTGACGTAGGATGTCAACAGTAAATCACCAATTGTATTGAAAGGAAAGGAAAATTGGCATGTCAAAACAGCAGGACCTAACAATTAAATTTTCTGGCAGACATGGTGCCAGCAGATAATGGTTTACACGTAACAATAAGCCCAAACCGTAATCCAGTTGAGTTAAGTTGACAAAAGATCTATCACATGAGTAAACTAAAAGATGAATCCATCCATTTCCTTCAGGCATATGCATGTGGTGTGTGTGCATTCTAAAAATTTCTGTCCATATCTCACCAGAGTCAAAGTTAATGGCTGCACGCTCTGAACTGTTGGATCCCCCGGCAGACATCACCAGACCAGCAGCGTACGAGCAACCACAGTGGAGTCTCACAACACAGGAGGTGTGGGTGGAGGTGCAGGAGTCCATGTGACCGTCGTCGCCTATCACTTCCACCATGTAGAAGTCGACCCCATGGGTCTCGGGCCAGGAGAAGTGGCCCATGCTCGTACCACAGTCCACACGGGCTGTTAGGTTGGCAGGTGTACAGGGAGCTGAAGAGTAAAGTTAAAAGAATATGTGATGAATTTTTATATTGTATTATCCTAAAAAAATTAATTAAAAAAATAAAACCTAATAAATGTATATGATCGAGTAAGTTGATAAAGGCCAACAATGTGAGTAGCCTTTCTCCGAATTATCTGTTTAGGGTAGCCAGATAGTCAGGAATGCAACATTTTGTTGATTACCTTTTTAAGGGGGTATCCTGTCATACCTGTTTCTACTTGTATGGCTGGGCTCTCCGCGCTAGTACAGTTCCCGTCCTCTGCTTTGACATGGATGGAGTGCCTTTGTCCACATTGCAGGCCAGCAAGGGTGAAATTGGTGTGAGTTGTACTGTACGTGGAATTGGATCCAGGGACCCCTACCACCTCAGAATGTAAGGTGTACATGGCCCCATACACTGGGCTCGTATCCCACGTGACCTGAACCGCCATTGGGATGTGGGACCCAGAGGTCACCTCTCCACTCAAGTTGGTTGGTGAACACAGAGCTGGGAGAGGGAGAAACATGTGTGTTCACAAACATCACATGACATCAATCAGTTACTGTGTTGGTGCTAAGGGACCAGGACAATTGGTCAGAGCTAGTGAGTTTAACTGGATAGAGATGTTAACTGGAGTACATTGGACTTTGGAGGACAATATAATGGATTTTCCATTCAATGAGAATATAATAACAATACTGGCAATCTTAATCAGAGACAAGCGTTAACATCAAATGCATTACCATCATTAAATACGAAATAGCAGTTTACGTCCTATATGTTGGGTTACATTACCTGTGTACAAAGAAATGGACTGGCTCTCTTGGCTGGTACAGTTGTCATTGACAGCCACAACGGCAATGGTATACACCTGTCCACAGTTGAGGGAGCCCGGGATGATGCAGGAGGTGCCTGTGGCTGAACACTCTGTCCTCTGGCCCGTGCTGCTCACGGTGAAGGCAGTGTAGTTAACAGCACCCAGGCTGGCGAGCCAGGAGACCGGGACAGACGTCTGGCCACACGACTGTGTGGCTGTGACGTTGGTGGGGCTACATAGTACTAAATGAGAATAAACACACATAGAGGAAAAGGGTTTCAATTGACTCTGCAGTAGAAACAGTATCGTCAGAAATTATGAGCCTCTGCTAGCCTGCAAGCGGGCTCTCTAACCTGTTTCCACAATGACGTTGGCGCTCGGAAAGCTGACGCAGCTGAAACGGTTGGAGGAGACGGCGACGGAGTAGGCGCTTCCACAGGGCAAGCCGCTCTGGGTGCACTGCATCTCCGTGGAGTTGCAGTGCACCTGCTGACCTGTTGCCACGGAGGTGATGGTGGTGGTGTAGTTCAGCGCAGGTATGGAGTCGCCCCAGGAGACGGTGAGCTCGCCTGTACTGCAGGAGACGCTGGTCCGCACGTCTTCTGGTCTACAGGATACTGTAAAGGAAAAGGTGAAGGATGGATGAGGATGCTCTTGATTATTTACTCAAAACGACCCCAATGTCAAAATTGACAATTCATGCTTTGGAATTGAAAACCCTAGATGTGAGCAGGAGGCCAACATTCTTGCTATTAAATAACTATTCACTATTCAGTCACCTAGCTAAGCAGAAGAAAGAAGGCGGTCATATGTACCAGAGGTCATGCTGATAGCCGTGGAGGTCATGGGACACCTTCCATCGTCATAGGTAACTGTGATGTTGTACATCCGTCCACAGGGCAGAGCAGAGATCTGGCAGCTGTTAACCGTGTTGCTGGTGCAGTTGAGCCGGTGCTCTGGTCCTTTCTGGTCCTCCAGCAAGGCCATGAAGTTGCCTGTTGGCTGGCTGTGCTGCCACTCAATGAGAGCAGTGTTGGCCTCACAGTTTACGGTCGCCTGGACGGTCTGTGGAGGACACGGTGCTGGACAACAGGCAAGGAGACGACAAGGGGTGAAGATGTTGCGTGATGTTGGTCAACTGCCTCACTTTGCATTTTACCAGTCATATATATAAAAAAAATATTTGATCATTCAACTCATTTGTATGCCTGCGATTAGTTAGCAAGTATGTTGAGAAAGGGAAATAGTATTAAAATCGATATTTGATAAAGACCTGATGTCCAATCTGCTATTGGTTGGTCTCAACACTGAACAAAGCCCTTCATAGCGGCGGCCTACCGGTGGTTATGGCGAACTCGGTACTGATTGAGCTGTTGCACTTGAAATTAGTTGCAGTGAGGCTGACATTGTAATCCTGCCCACAGGTGAGCCGGTCAATGAGGCAGTTGGTGCCGTATGAAGTGCAGCTGTGCTGGGATCCGTCTCTGTGTTTGGCGGTGGCGATGTAGAACACGGCCCCTCTACTCGCCGTCCAGTTGACCCTAGCAGAGTCCGGGCTACAGTCCACGACAGCCGACACGTTGGTGGGCGAGCAGGGGACTACAGACACAATGATGACAATAGATGGAAAAAGCGGGGTTGGCAAAGTGAGGAGAGGAAGAAGCAACAATACGCCAGAGATGTGTGTCCCTTTATATTAAGGAATATAAACCAGTCGAGGGTGGCCAAACCTCCTCATGCCAGGGACTCTCTTGCTACTATGGAAGTAACTTTGTACTGCGTTGTCTCTCCCCATCGCACCAACTCCCAGTTCTTACCCGTCTCAGCAGCCTCCCCCAGCATTCGGTTGGTGGAGCATTCCTCATTGGAGGCGGTGATCCAAACGCTGAGGTGTTCCCCACACGGAAGGGAAGCCAGGGCACAGCTGTTGTTGGAGGAGCTGCAGTTGTACTGGTCGCCGTTGTTTCCCATAGCCTCCACCATGTAGTCCTGGGCACCAGCCACGCTATCCCAGGTGGCGCTCAGCAGCTGAGTCTCACAGTTCAATGTCGTCCTCACAGTGGTTGGCAAACAAGGAGCTGGTGGGGAGGAGTGAGCAGAAGTTGAGTGCATCATGGTACCGAAACATTTTCTCTTTGTCTCTTTTTGTCGCCATCGGAGGCCAGGATGATATTATGGTTGGGTTTCGATCCCCAATGCCTGCAGACTATCTGTAGGTAGCCCTGAGTATGATGCCCCTCCCTCTACCTGCTCCCAATGGCCCGTATCTGAATTCAGTGAATGTCGCTTTGGATAAAATGTACTAAGTTAATTTATTACAAAACACGAAATAATTGAACAGCAGTCATCTTTTGTTGGTGATCAATTAAAGCCATTCCTCATCACACAGAAACCACCGACCAAACCCTCAACTACTCACATGTGTCCACAAACTCGGGAGGGCTGACTTCGCTGTCGCACGTGCTGATAGCGTACACAGTGAAGTGGTAGCGCTGACCGCAGTCACTGTCGGTGAAGAAGCAGGAGGTCTCTGTGGTCCTACAGAACATCCGCTTGTTGGAGCTGTCCGTGGATGTGGCAACGTAGTATTGAGTGTTGTTGGTGGGCTGCCAGCTGAAGATGATGGCATTGCTGTTACACTCCCGGTATATTTTACGCCCGACGGGAGCACAGGGGACTTTTGAAGGGGCGGGGACAGAGGACAGAGAAAATCGTTGGAAACAACCATTCTGCATACATCTTTGACGGGAGGAATTCTATGAAGTTATGAAGACGAAAAAGTAATAATGTTAAAATATGCTCTTAGGAGCCAGAAAGCTAGAAATTATATTTGGCACATACCTTGGACATATATGATATCACACATGGACATCCCATAGGATATCACACATGGACATCACACACATATTGTTACTTTGTAAAATACTAATTTATACAACAAATCACATATACTGTCAGGGATCTGTGGACAAACAAATATCAAATGAAATTTGAAATTCCACCAAAACATAATCTAACCTATACTGAGACAAACTTCTGTGTCTACATATCATTTTGCTATAAATCAATCTCTACTTACTCTATAGAAATGTAACATAAAGTTTATCTTTATAAAGCCACATGAGATGACTCTGTTAGTGTGTCTCCAAAGTCTTTTTCCAGGCCAGGCTGATACAAGAGCTGACCTTTGAGATAACTACTTCCATACAAAAGTCTGTCAGGTAAGCCCTCCACCAGCTCTAGGCAGTTCAATAGCCTTTTCTTGTAGCCCAAGAATAAAGAACACGGAGACATGGTGATTACTGTAGATGAAATTGAACAAGATATATACTGAAACTAGACATAGCTCAACTGAAACTAGACATAAGTCAATTGAAACTAGACAAAGGTCAACTGAGACTAGACATAGATCAACTGAAACTAGACATAGATCAACTGAAACTAGACATAGATCAACTGAAACTAGACATAGGTCAACTGAAACTTTACATAGGTCACCTGAAACTAGACATATATCAACTGAACTTAGACATAGCTCAAATCAAACTAGAAATAGATCAACTGGAACTAGACTATATCCCACTTGATTAAAAGACCCAACACCCAACCACATTCTCACTTCTCACCTGTCTCAAACAGACTGGAGGTGTTGGAGATGCTCTCGCAGTCATCCGAGATGGCAGTAACCAGCACCTCGTACTCCGTCCCACACCTGAGGTTGGAGATTTGACAGGTTGTTGAGGAAGAGTTGCAGCTGAGACCAGTGCCGCTGCGGTCGGAGGCGGTGGCCCTGTAGGAGTTGGCCCCGAGAATCGAGCCCCAGGTGACGGTTGCTATGCCATTCGCACAGCTGTAGTCCGTCTCCACAATTGACACCCTCTTAATGGCTGAGTGGGAGAGAAAATAGAAAATAACCCTAAAATTAGAGACATATTACCAAATACACATGGAATGAATATCCTTGCTCTAGTTAGATTCTACTTCGATTTGTGTAATATGTGCATTTCTCCTGCACATCTGATTTATTTTATCTGTATGTTTGTTGTCGCAAACCTTAAGGCGCTCTCATTACAGTTTCCTTTGAGATTACTAAAGTCTTATCGCATAATATCAGTTCGCTTGCTCAGAAGCACCTGTACTGAGACGGAGGGAGGGGGTGTGGGGGGGTCTTCTTGGAGGTACTACTCACTATCTGTAGTGTGCGAGACATTCGCAGCTTCCCCAGCAATTCGGAAATTGTTGACGGACGACACGCCCACGGTGTAATTGGAGCAGGGCCCCAGGTCAGTGATGTCCATGGAGGTGAACTCGGTGTCCCTGGAGATGGGCGCCACGCTGTCGTCCTCGTCGCTGATCGTCACCCGGTACCGCAGCACCATGTTCACGGCGTCCCAGGACACAGTGGCCGTACTCCTTCCCGTGGGCGTCACGGTCACACCTGTGGGCGGCTGGAACGCTGCAGAGAAACACCAGGTGTGGGTGTCAACCCCTTGCGTACACTTGTATAAATAGGAACCAGGACAATATGGACCTACGTGTGGAGACTATCCTGCTGCGACTCGGGGCCCCGGAGCCGGCGCTGTTGTAAGAGATGACGAAGCAGTTGTATCTGGTGGAAGCATTCAACCCGTCCACTTGTCCCGTAACGGAGGTGAAGCTGCCGTTGTATACCTGCGTTCTTGTGGGGGCCACTCCCTGTGACAGGATATACAGCTCCAGAATCAGGAAGTACCTGTCCGCCCCCGTCACGGCGGACCACTGGAACGTGATGGAGGTGCTGGACAGGGCCTCCGAGGTGGTGATCTGGGACGCGGCCGGCACTGTTTGACACAAACAAGCACACACACATTCACACTCATACACACCATCATTAATCCATTGACTACACCTAAGATGAATGATGGTGTGTGTCTGTGTGTGTCCGTGGGTGAGCGCACGTGTGTGTGTTCATGTGCATGTGTGTGTGTGTGTTGTGTGCGTGTGTGTGTGTCCTAACCCGTCAGAGCGCGTTGTGTAACTCTGCATTGCTCCGTGTTGTCTTGTGTGGCTTTCAGCGTTACATCATAGTAGCTCCCTGGTCTTAACCCTTGCACCAGTTTCTGTGTGGCCATGGTGACGACCATCACCGGGGCCGTGTCGGTGTTGTTCACTGCACGGAGGTTCAGCTGGTACGTGGCTCCGGCCCCGGGGTACGCGTCCCACGCCACTTTAAGGGTTGCCGCGGATGGGGATGATATTGACGTTATGCTACAGCCTGCTGTAGAGCAGAGGAGAAGGGAGAATCAGAAACAGTGTTGACCATACTATTTTGTTATGCTGAGAGGTTTTTGGTGTGAGGGAAATTGGGTTGTCAGACAAAGCTAATAGGTAGAGAGTGGTATCATATTATTTAATATAATATAAAAGGGGGACATGAACCTACATATTAGAGCCCGACCGAAAAAGGATTTTTAAAGCTGATACCGACACAAACATTTGGTGATTTAAGTATCCGATATGCCGATATATCGGCCGATATATATATTTTAAAAAGAAATTCCAGAAACTTGTTACAAAACATAAACAGATTTCCCTAACACTGGTTATTTGTAGTTATTTATGAGTCCTCACTAAAATAATAAGGTAAGGTATGTTAAAAAATAAACTTTATTTTATTGTTTTATTGACACAACAGAAAAGTATGGAACCCGTAAATGGACATGGGGTAATTTTCTATTTAACGTTTCTCGTGAGCATGAGAAAGGCCCATCTCGTACGCATATCACTGACTGTGTGTGTGTGTGTGTGTGTGTGTGTGTGTGTGTGTGTGTGTGTGTGTGTGTGTGTGTGTGTGTGTGTGTGTGTGTGTGTGTGTGTGTGTGTGTGTGTGTGTGTGTGCGCGTGCGGTGCGTGCGTGCGTGCGCGTGTCGTGTGTGCGTGTGTGCGTGTGTGTGTGCGTGTGTGAGTGACGTCAGCGAGTGAGTGGACGAGCGAGGAGAGCGAGCGCTAGTGTGCGTGATCAGTTAAGTGAAGTAATGAACTTATAATGAATTTATAATGATATAAATATTCATTAATCGGCTTCTAAATGCCGATACGATAGTTTGGAAAATGTCTAATAACGGCCCGCCATTAAAACTGTCGGGCTCTAATATTAATTCATTAATTTGTATTTATTTATTTTTCTGCCCATTAAAGCTATAACTAGTTTTCTGAAACTATTTCAGAAGAAGAATGAAACCTGATGTTGTTCCATGTTCAAAGTGTGCCTGTGGCTCAGTTCTAGTGTGCCCTTGTGATGACGGATCCCTTTCAGTTCCTTTCTCGACCCCACCAAAGAGCTGGGTTTCAAGACAATAAAGTAGGCCTACTTTCGTATCGTGCCCTCTGGAAAATAGCCATATTAATAGTGAGTAAACGAATGCCATTTCCAAATGCCCCTCTCAGCACTGTGAAGACAATGTAAATCACCCAAGTTTTTATCGACAGTTACAGGCTTTTTCTGTGTTTTATTATGAATGAAATGTAACATAGGCTATAATTTGCCTTTCATCATCTTAATTGAGACCCATCCAGGAGCACACCCCACCCCATTAGCACCAACAACGTAATTACAATCGATTGAGGCATTCCAAAAGACACATCCCAAGTCTTTGTAATAATGTCACACCGGACATGACTATTGGTTGCGACTGCAGGTTTATGATCTGAAAATAAAACGACCTTGTGTGTAGTCGGAAGCCTGTTCCCAATAAGTAGTATGGAATGCAGTGCCTACACCTGGGATTAACTTTTTACAACCAAGATCCACTTTACACTTATCAGTCTCCCGAGGCCAGTAGAAATAGGAAGCCGTATTGCATGTAGACCTACGTACGTTGCCCCTTGCCAGATTTACAACTTCACCGCCAACCTTTTCCGCTCCGACGCTCTCATTCCCCGTCTCTCTCTGCCCATCACTGCTAAAACGTTACGCAACTCGTTACTGACTCTCTGCAGGCTCGTCATACATCTCGAGCCGGTATTTGCGAGAAAAAAAAAAAGGCTTAAGTGAACATTCTGTCACAAATCGATATTGTTAAGTGTCCTTATATACAATTTGAAGAATATTAAAGTCAAGTTCATAAAAAAAAATGCAGTTGGGCAAATAGGACTGACCTGTGGCCGAAGCACTGTGTATCTAGAAGAGAAAACCAAAGAACCAAAGATCAATAAAAGCACTGCACTACTGTTCTGTTAAATTATTTGAAAGGGATCTCATAGTATAGTTTTCATAGTATAGGAAAACTTTGTTACACACCAAAACACAATCATATTGATACATTAACGTTCAGACATGCATGCACTTGAAAGGCCTACCTGCATCAGAAAAGGCATGACAAAAGTTAAGTATGAATTCCATCTCTTATCCATGTTTGTTTTCCTTCCTGTCCTTGTCTTCCAGACTTAATAAGTTTAATCCGTATTCAGTAGCTGCTGGACAGCAGGACTTCTGAATCCTATGGAGGCTGGGTGCAGGTATCAGCTATATGGGAGCCAATCAGCACGTCTAAACATGAGGATGGGTATCACCTCGTGCCTCTGGGCTAATTGTTATACTGAGAAGGAAATAACTTGTATAGAACCTGAGGTGTTCTTGTGGGGGGAAGACGAAGGGGGCTCTCTCAATTTCTGATATTTCTGATATGTCTGTTATGGTTGGAAACGACTGGGTCTAGGATAAAATACTGAAACGGTCTGAGTAAAAATGAAAAGATGCATGGACATGAAGGAATAGTGTTTTTTATGTTATATTGATTATATATGTGTGTTTCATTCTGGTTTTACTGTCACAAAAAAATCGTGGAAAAAATCATCCTTACCTAATTACGTCATAAATTAAGTTTTAATATTTAACTTGTGAAGTTTGAAGATAATGTTCTAAACTGTGTGCTAAGTGTCATTTACAGTCGGTCAATTTATTGTCTGTTGAGACTTGAGAGTTTGGAATGGGTGCATATAGATACTAGCTTTACAAATAGTGAATTAATCAGAGGGACATATTTATACAAATAATAATATATGATAATTATGTATCGGCCTATAACATGATATAGTATATACAGTATATATATTATTGTATATGTTTTTTGGTTGGTGCAGATCCAGAGACAACCAGCACCAGAGGCACCACTCAATGTGGGCCGCTGCAGGCAGGCAGCCAATGGAGTCAGGCGTGCAGCGGCCTGACCGTGTGCTCGCTCAGGGAGTTTGAGCACCTGAGGAGGAGGACCTGGGCCTAGTGTTCGGCCAGGAGCCGTCTGACCTCCTGAATGTTGCACAGGGGGATTCTGAAGCACCGTGAGGCGGAGGTCTGGCAGACGTTGGCTGATCGTCAATCACGACCCCCAGGTTCGCTGTAATGTAGTGTGGGGTGGTCCTATAGGATGGCAAGAAAGCCTGTGCTTCTTATCTGTCTCTCCGTCTGGGGGAAGGTGCACGGGTCAAGCACCAATTGATGACGAGAATGCAGTGTCGTCTGGGGGAAAATGGAGATATATTTGGGTATCATCGGCATAGCTACCATTGGAGGATGCACAACAGAAGCGGAGAGGCCCAAGAAATCAACAAAAACATACATTTTATGTATATAAATATATAAAAGTATATATACTATATATATACTGTATATTTTTTTATATAGGTTGGATACTTCATCCAATCTTTATGACCTGGCTGTAAATCCTTGTGTAACCTATCCATTTCACCATATGAAAAATATTAAATAAGCAATTACTGTGCCGCAACATTACGCGTTATGTTCTCTCATGGTGAACCACCTAATCACAATAAAAACCAACTACCCTGGGGCTTTCCTGTGCACAATACACAATATCCAGTTCATAACCTAGTCCTCCCCCCTGTACAGTTTATGTTATGTGGAATACGATAGCAACTCGCAAGCTACACATTGTACACTTTGTCACAATGCAGGCTGCTCACAAAGGGACCTCTGCCAGGAGTGATCTGGTGGTGGACGCCCACATGAGGTAAGCAGCTCCTCGGGTATGCAAATCCCAATGGTGACATGAATCCTGAGAGTTTTCAGAAATACACATACACACACACACACAGACACACAGACACACACACACGCACACGCACACACACACACACACACACACACACACCACACACACACACACACGCACACACGACACACACACACACACACAACACACACACACACACACAGACACACACACACACACACACACACACACACACACACACACACACACACACACACACACACACACACACACACACACAGAACACACACACTCACACACATATTGGGTGACAATAGTTCTCTTGGAATTTCAATTTTTCAAACTAGTATCAACTTGGATACATGTCTCACCAATGTGTATTGTCCCGCTGAAACACGGCAGAAGACATGTTATATTTATAATAAAAATCACATTCATCTATGATAGCATTAGATTGAGGAAATTATCAGAAACACATCTGAAATATGTTGATTTTCATCCGTTATGAAGCCTGTGTAAATGAAAAAGGTCCAGCAAGTCTGAATACCAGATTAAAGAATATCGGTTGGCACTATTATTATTAATAATAATTCTAGCATCTGTGGTGTTGCTTACGTAAATGTGAAATTTTGCTTAGATCTCAACCAACATTACACTGTGACACAATATATTCATTTTTTATCTATGTAATTGTGTACATACATGAACAGATACAGTCCAATGGTTAGGGTATTCACTTCCCAGTAAATCTTTTTTTAGGTATGAAACCCCAATGTCCGCAGTCCAACTTTAGTCATACTTGGGAATGATGCATAGACCCTGCCTGCTCATCGGTGACACCTCTCTCTTGCTTAAAACATCATTAAGTGTCTGTCAAAGGACTAAATAGTAATGATAATAAAAGCGCCAAATATATTTTATTTAGATAATGTAAAATATTTATTATCAAAATAATTTATATAAATAACTTAATATTTATAACCCAGTCAAAGAACAAATCAGAAAGTCCAACAATAAAAACAGGACTGACACCACACAGTATTGTCATGCATAAGAAAGGTTGTGCTTTATTTGTGTACAGAGTCACCGGGGATGACATGAATGCAGTGAATGCAGGCGTTAACATGGAACCGGCCTCCCCAGGTATCTGATCAGACGTATCATCCGTAGGGGACACTGCCACACATGATGACTCCAGGCCTTCACCATGGATACTTTCTGCCTATCCACTATTACATTTATCGTCTTTCAAAATCCAACAGCCACCTTTTGAACCCAGGAGGCATCAATGACAGTCCATCCACCAATGGAGGCTTTTCTACTTTGGGAAATATATTTTTTCTTGATTCTCTTTCGTCATTGTCTTCAAAAGATTCTGTTTGGGATTTTTCCATGGAATTATTGCAGGCCTTTTAATATTCATGAATCTTATTTTTGTTTAAACGACCTTCGCGCAATCAAAATGTTTATGTTTTAGATTGAATACCGACCGATGTGTAAAATCGTATTTATTACATTTTGGCTCTGTCTCGGAAAAATAGCAGTTACAGCTAAACAAAAGGCATGTCTCAACAAACAAGGCGATATTTTAGATATTCTATCTTCACTCTTCACTCTTCAGCTTAGCGTGTAGCAGACGTATCCTTGTGTCCAACCGGGGGGGGGGGGGGATTCCACTGTTAGGGACAAGAGAGAAAGTAGAGAAGACATCAGCCCGGACGAGTTGACCTGTGCATACCAAGTTATGGTTTCACCTCTTGACTGATCAAGCTTCTGTATTTTGTGAGACACAAGGTTCATGAGTTTAAATGAGTTTAAGGCTACTTTGTGTTTTAACACAGGAATACATAAAATAAGAAATAACTTAATCTTCTACTTGCATCTATCAAAAGCATCTCTGACGTCTTTTGATAGGGCGGGCCGTCAACAACACAACAGTATTGTCGTTGTTAACACATCAGGGTAAGTTATTTAGGCTGACCACACGTATGTTTCTGCACAGCAGCATGTAACATGTGTCACATTGCTTTATTACACCTCCTATGAAAGCAAGACATGACCCCCAGAGGTCCCTGAGGGGACACAGAGAGAGGTGTCCTTGTCAAAACATCTTTCCTACTCTTCTTCTCCTCACACTTTCAACCTTTGTTAAGGGAATCCTATAGATACTGAGTCAATTTAAGAACGCACGATACCCTTAAAACTAAAGAGGTTCACAAAGGACTGGTTGTTTTAAAGCAGCTTTAAAGCAGTTCTCTTTACAAATTGCACGTTGGGAAGAAAAAGCTTGATGTATGTGTCTCAACATGTTATATAACACATGTTTAGTCTGTCCCTTCAGCGGCAAAAAAACTAAAAAGTGAAGATGACCAAATAAAACTTACCACATTTAACTCGTACTAACTCTTCCACGGTAGATCGCTGAAGAAAGAAGAAAAGGAAATCCTGAATTAGTGATTTTATTGTTTTTTGTTAAATAATATAATAACAGTTTGGCCCCTTAATGTCCGGACACTTACCCATTCCAACACTGCTACCTGAGCAAGAGACTGTAGGAATGACAAAAAAACAACAACACCATTGGTTAATGATCATCCATTCATTCATTCGTCTTCTGTTTTTACACAGGATAGGGTTTGGATAAGCCTGACCCCCAGAAGAATAAAGTACCATCTGTACCTATAACCTTAAGCCCAGCCTACACCATGTTTCAATGCTTTACTTTTCCGTCCCTGTCTTACCGGCATACATCCTCCGTGGGCAGAAGCTAACCACGCTGCCATCGCTGTTGATTGGCGCCACCACCACTGTGTACACGTCGCCGCACGTCACATTCTGCACATCACAGTAGCTTCTGGACGCGGCCGGCGTGCATGTGTGGTTGGAGCCCGCGCCGGACACGGCCACCGTGTAGTTCTGGTTGGGCGGCGCGGAGGACCGCCAGGACACCCTCATGGAGTGGTTGGACATCCGATGGAGCTTTACGTGTGTGGGGCAGCAGGCGCCTGGGAGGCAGAGGGTGTGGAAGGGGATGGGGTGAATTAATGAAAATGGGGTGTTGCTGTTTATTTTCCTCATTATCATTGGCATGATACTGGATTGGTTACAATGCAATACAAACTTTACAAATAAAGCGCTTTTTGTGCAAAGTTGCAAGACAAGGTGCTTAACAGAACAGTAAAAAATACAGCATTACAATTGTAAGGTTTACAACTACAACTCACATGTCTATAATCCAAGGAGAAAGCGTGATATACTTGTTATTTCTTTACTAACTCCATGGTTCTCTATCCACCTCAACAAAGTTCCCTATGACACTAGATGGCATGGGGACATGGGATCAGTGACATGGGGACATGGGATCAGTGGCATGGGGACATGGGATCAGTGACATGGGGACATGGGATCAGTGACATGGGGACATGGGATCAGTGACATGGGGACATGGGATCAGTGACATGGGGACATGGGATCAGTGACATGGGGACATGGGATCAGTGACATGGGGACATGGGATCAGTGACATGGGGACATGGGATCAGTGGCATGGGACATTGGTGTCACTCCTCCCGGTTGACGTGCCATGCTGCAGTCAGGAGGACTATGGCGTTGCTTCGTCAACGCTTTTGGTTTCCCGAAATGGCTGTGGATGTTACGTACGTAACAAGAGCTCCAACCAACAACCCAGAGGACTTCTTCGGCCACTCCTGTTCCCCCACCGACCATGGTCCCACACCGCTTTGGATTTTGAGTCAGGAAAGAGCCCTTAGGTACCTGGCGTCTTACCAGCCCTCTTCCTGGAGTCAAGATCTGGCAAGGGCTGAGTATGCCCACAATTCCCACCCTGTTGCATCTACTGGTCTGTCCATTTTTCAATGCTGCCTTGGCTACCAACCCCCTCCTGCATGTTGGTTCAGATTTCACAGTCATCTGACAGTATTGTGTCTTACCAGCTGTGTGTTCCAATAAATACCCTGGTATACACGGTGGGTTCGGTGCTTACTGGCTGAGAATCCACTGTAGCTACAGTTGGACACGTGCCCCGTGCTGCTGATGGCCTCCATGTTCACACTGTAGTTGGTGCCGCAGGTGATGCATCCCATCAGGCAGTGCGTGTTCATGGTGTGGCACTGGGCGTGGCCCCGCGGCGCGGTCAGGGCCGTCACGTAGGAGCGCGCGCCAAGGCTGGGGCCCCACGTCACGTTGGACATGGCCTGGGTCACCTGCATCACGCTAAGGGTGGAGGGACAGCAGGGTCCTGGAGGGGTGGAGCGGGATGTCATAATGCTGAAACTGAAGGCTAGCGTGTAAACTAACCTGCATCACTGGTTTACCCTGACAATACCTGTCGATTTACATTGCATTTTAGATAGTGGATAACCTTTGCATTTGTTTTCCTTTCTCTGCCCGTCACACATATGTTAACGATTGATTGTTCCTCGGTTTTGTTGAATACTTGATTCTGATTGGTCAATTACTGCATTTACTGACTGTTCAATTTGAATAACAGCCCACTGCTTTGAATGTGGCTGTTGCTATGGACACTATTTCCAATCGTAGAATTGTAAATAGAAATCAGATAAACAAAAAAGAAGAGTTTAATATTTTTGCCCAAATTTGCCAATAATGACCGGCTCGCTGCCCGTTATCCCTCACATATTTCCCTCTCTTTCACACCCACCCACGCCTCTTGTTCACCTGTTTCCAGAGGAACGCTGAAACTAGGCAGACTCCGCCCGACGGCGTTGCTGGCCACCGCCACCACCTCGAAGACGGTCCCACAGGGCAGCTGCGTGAGCTCACAGGAAGCGGACTGCGAGCGGCAGCGGTGCGTGTCCATGCGGCCCACCGCAGAGACAGTGTAGTTGGTGCTGGGCCTGTTGGGGGTCGTGTAGTGGACCGTGATGCTGGACTCGCTGGCCTGGGTCAGGTTGTGGATCTGCGGCGTGCACGGAGCTGTAGGAGAACACAGAGGTGACCTGGGACTCTTAACGGACAGGTGGTGGGGTCGTGCAAGTGGGTCCTTGATTGAATATTATGTCTAAATAGGCAGTTTTTCCATTTGAATGCTTTATTATAGAGAGAGCTAGAGAGGGAGATATGGGAGATGGATGGTGCTGGTGAGCCACCGTGGCGCCCCACCAAATAGACCGTTTTGACTGTGTGTATCTGAGCTACTGTGTGTGTGTGTGTGTGTGTGTTTCCTCTCTCCCCACTCCCAGCATTACCTGTCTCATGCTCCTGCGGCTGGCAGCTGACGTTGCAGCCCCGTAGCTCGCTGCAGGGTGTGACCACCACTGAGTACCAGGTGTTGCAGCTCAGGTCCGATAGCGCACACACCGGCGACGTGTCGTTGCAGTGGATCACGCCTTCCATCTGCACCGCCCGCGTCTCGTAGAGGTCCGCGCCTCGCACCGGCTCCCACTCTATCTCGAGCGTCTCCGTGGAAACCAGCTGCACGGTAACATCCTCTGGACAGCAAGGAACTGGGAAGGCCAAAAAGAGTAAATGTTACTCCCACAGACTTAGGGCTAGCGGTGTTTATGCCTAGATATAAGCCTATGCACGCATTGAGCGTGCTCCGTATTTACATGCATGTGCTTTATTTACTTTTTAACAGAATGATTACAGGTCGTGAAATACATTTCCCCCTCTACTATGATGTGTTCAGCATGTCCTTACCCACTGGTATTTACATTTATACAACTGTATTCTCGTATAGTTGTGGGTCTGTCTGTCTGTCTGTCTGTCTGTCTGTCTGTCTGTCTGTCTGTCGGTTGATCAGGGGCTGGGTGGCTGAGTGTGTGTGTTCCTGTCTTTGGTCTTTTGTGCGTGTGCTTTTGCTTGCATGCGTGTGTGGGTGTGAGCGTGTATGGGCGTGCGTGTATTTGGCCGTACTGGTGGTGTAGTTGGCCACGGCCCCCAGGGGACTGGAGCCTGACGGGTTGTGGGCAAACACGGTGGAGAAGTAGGTGAAACCGCAGGTGCAGGTGAAGTCGCAGGGCGCGCCCGTGGTGTTGCAGAGCGTCTCGCTGCCGTCGTCGCGCTTCACGAACACCATGTAGAAGTCGGCCATGGGCGACGGGCTGAAGACCACCCTACAGCTCCCGGCCCAGGGCTCCTCCACCCAGATACGCTCCGGAGGACACGGGTCTGGGGGGGGTGGTGGTACACAAATAACACAACCATGAGGTACAACAATAGCATCTACCAAAAATATCAAATCAATTAGAATGCATTAAAGTGAATACAGTCTCGACTCCTCGGTAGTAGGTACTGCTGACATTGAGCCATTATGAAATATTATTATTTCCTTTATTTTCATTTGATCCAAAAGCAACAGTACATGTGTGGCAGGGCAATCAAAGCGCACACATGAAATGGGCACTAGAATAAAGTCCTGCCCAGCCAAGAAAAATATACTCATAGAGCACAGGGGAACAATAGGAATGTGTTATTGGTTAATACAGAAATACGTAGAAGTAAATATAGAAGTGTTAATGTTGTGTGTTAAATGTAAGCACTCACATGTCTGAAAGTCCTCCTCAACTGAAGGAACACTGGGGCCTGCCGTGTTGGCAGCGGTGACCATAATGGAGAGGTTCTGACCGCACACCAGCGGGGATATGATGCAGTAGTTTATGCTCAAGCTTTGATCAGGAGTGCAGTTCTGCCCAGTGCTGGATTCAACAAAGTAGGTGTCAGCACCGTAAGCGTGCCCAACGTACACCCTGACGGCCGGCACCCGAATTTGCCCAAGGGCCAGCAGAACCTCCACCGGCTTTGGTGTCGGGGGACCTGAAAAGGGCCACATTTTTTTACATTCCATCAGAATGCATCATTCCATCAGAATGCATACATTCCATCAGAATGCATCATTCCATCAGAATGCATACATTCCATCAGAATGCATTCCAAAATGGAGGCTGTCATCGTGATGTGTAGGGCACAAGCCCTACACATAAGCTCTTCCCCTGCCCGGTTCTCTCGCTCTGCTTACGTGTGATCTGGTAGGTGCGGCTGTGGTCTCCGGCCCGCCCGTCCTGATCTGAGGCGGTGGCCTTGATGCAGTAAACTGTGCCCGGGTTCAGGCCTTCGAAGGTGAAGGATGTCTGGTTGGTGATGTAGGTAATGGGACTGCTGGTGCTCGGTGTCTCGATGATGTAGAGGGAGTAGAACGCGGCGTGCTCCACCGGGGGCCAGCTTCGCATAGATGGTGCTGTTGGTCTCGGAGATAGTGGCCAGCTGTGGAGCCGCCACCACTGCAGGGCAGGGAGTAGACGCGGACACCCGTCAGTACAGGGGCCACATTGAATCAGAGAGTGCGTATGGTGGATGCTTTAATCTTTTTTCATCTTTGGTTCATTGTTACTGTGAAACATCTAAAGGGTATAATTTAGGAACCGCCAGCGACATGCTGGGCTTCCTAGCCCTGGCACTGTGGATGCCTGGCTTTACCAGTTCCTCTACCAGTTACCTTGCTATACCAGTGGAGCCAGACAGGAAAGGAGAGAGGGGAGGGGGGGGGGGGGGGGGGGGATGATCAGACCATTGTTGTAGAGAATAAAGTATCTGATCATTATGAAGATCTTGGAGGAGGCTTTGGAGACAAAGGGGGGTGAAGTCCATGGGTGAACTGAATTTTTTTTAATCAATCTGGGTGATCATTCACCATTCATCATCTTTCTACTCAAATAATGAGTTAAAAAGATTGAACAATAAATAAAGTGCTCCCTCCCCCCTCCCACACACTCCGCCAGTAGTTTTCATAGGAGCACCAGAGGTGTGGTAAGATGGAATCAATTTCCCCCTGCGATCCTGTTACGTCCAGCATTGCTTGGGGAGAGGAGACAACCCAGTTCTCAAGGTCTCCCTTTTCATATTCTTGGGCATGCAAAAGGATGTATACGGTTTCCCCTCACTGTGTTTGTCTGCCTGAAGTAAACACAGAGACAATAAGGCGGTGACACGATACCCTCATTCTGCTGGCGGATTGAGATGCCAATGTATCGTCCTACAGAAATGATCGAGGCTGCGTTTCAGGAGTCTCGTGCATTATCACCCGTCTGTCGACAGATTTTTTTATGCTTTTCTGGACCTGTGAAGGCAGGTCCGTTGACACACCTCGCATTCAACAGGTGCTGATTAGATTTAAAGGTTCCATGTGTAAGAATCAGCAATACCTCCTCATTACTGGCCCCTGTGGCCCATAAGTGAACTGCAGCCTGCTCAAGCTCGTGCATTCAGAGCACTTGAGTGCTAGCTCCCCGGACGCAATAACAATCATAATCTCATGCTAGTTATAACCATTAATAACTGTTGTACAAGTGAAAAAGTTACAAAGGTTTTGCTATGATCGGCAGTTGGAAGTCACTTCCTCTTTTCCCGGCAAAACCAGCCCAGTTTAAATATAATATAAATCAGCTCACAGGCGGTTCTACACAACGGAGAGAGATGGTGATGGTCTAATTTTTAAGCTACATAACAACTTGTTCATACATTCGCAATTTTAAGCAATTGATGCATTCATGCAATTCCGACACGTAGTCCCTTTAATGTAATGCTATGTGTATACTGGCTGGGCTCATAATGTGATGTCGGTCCATTGGTTTATCAGGAATGCGTCGCATGTCGACGAGCGGGACCAATCATGACAGTCTGTACCTGTCCTGAGCTCGTAGTTGTATGAAGGCTGGCTCCGCCCACCGGCGTTGACGGACATGACACTGAGCGTGTAGTCGGTGAAGGGATCGAGCCCCTGGATCGTGCCCGGGGACCCGGCGACCGCCGTCTCCTCAAAGAAGTCGTCCACGTCGGACATGGCCCTCAGGATGTATCCGGTGGCCCCCGGCACCTCGTTGAACTCCACGGTGATGCTGCTACTCTGCTTTGAGTAGGCCAGATCGATCTCGGGCACCTCAGGAGCTGCAGGGGTCAGAGGTCAGACACACTGATTTGTACCCAGCAATGATGAAAGTCAAAGACATTTGGATCGTCATTAGAAAGCCAATCCAACAAGGAGCATCGTATCTACACGCTGGGTTGAGCGAGAGAGGGTAAAGTGTGTCGGGTCAGGTCAGCTGACCTGTGAGCGCCTCCTCCGTCCCGATGGTGCTGAGGACGTTGAGCGCATCGTCCATCGCGTCGACCTGCATGGTGTATACCGTGTTGGCAGACAGGGTGTTGAGGCCTCCGACCACCATGTTGCCGTGGAATGTGGAAAAGGCGGTAGAATGTCCCGGATCGAGCTGGGGCGTGGCCTGGACCCTGTAGTGGCTGGCGCCGGGGTACGCTGGCCACTGCATGGTCACACTGTAAGACGTGACCGTGTACACGGACACTGTAGAGCAGACAGTAGGAGGATTTAGTGGGACAGGATCTGTAATATTTAACAATTATTCGCCGTGGGGAATAGCCTATTCCCCACTATTCACGGAGCCTGAGGTGAATAATTGTTCTAGTATATGCTACATGTGAACACTCCAAAAATAAACAAGATAACACTTTTTGCCGGGATTTATTTGTTTTTATTAGCAAACAAAGAGGGAAATTTTTGCGATGAAAACAATAGCTAGCGAGAAAACAATAGAGTTAGCGATTTCAATTGCATTAAAAGTGTTGTGAAGCAAAGAGTAAAGAGCAGTTAATTTACCATGATGATGATCTGCAGTGCATATCTGAAAATAAAATGTACAAAAATATTAATTTCCAAAACATTACATAACAGTGGAAATCAATTCTAAGAGAAAAATAAGGGACATACCAACAACACAGGAACATAGTTTCAACAGTAAAGAGCCATTTGAGTGCCAGTATCTGAGACCCCTGAGGCAAATTACCCCTTGTATCATATTGTCAGCGTGTGAGGGGCAGCCGACTTCACATTACCATCACTCAGCACAGCTTTCAGAGCTGCACAGGGCGGGTATTTATTTCAGGTCCGAATGAATTTGTCTATTGAGCTAAGGTTCTGCATGCCACACACACTTGTTGACAGCAGTTGTGATACTCAAAAGAGCCTGTGTTCTCCAATTTCCGCACACAATACACAATGAACAGTACGATATTACACAAAATAAAAGAAACACCCTTGGATTTACCGAAGATTTTTGACAATTTCACGATTCCCCCAATATTGTACTTTTAAAGATGCATGACTCTATCCACCGAATAATGACTTTAATCCACTTACCTGTGACAAACCCAGCAGCAGGAACAGTGCAAGCATCCTTAAACCTGTACCTGCCATGTCTTATATAAAGTATTTCTTAACCAGAGCGAGTGTGCCTCCAGGCTGTTGATCTTCTTGTCTTTGACCTTTGGCAAGGGGAGCTCATCCTTAAATTTAACTTAATACATTTTTTTCTTCCTTCATACGGCTGTTTCTTTATTGTTTCAGCAAATCAGCACTAACCAGAGAGCCCGAATGTTAGAATCCTCCTCCTCTGGGATTTAGGGTCAGCCTATCAGGAGAGAGGAGGTATGTCTCTCTACGGTGCTTGTACATATCTCTAGTTTTTCATATTTTCACATATTTCAACTAAAACATAAATAGATGCAGATATCCATTAAAAATTCATTTTACTTTTTTTATCTGCATCCATCCCCACCTCTGATAAATGACATCGATTTGATCAACTTTAGTTTAATTAAATATGATTTATTTGTATTTAATTATGTGGCTTAATCTGCAGAGTTTAATTTTCCTAATAGCTTGCAAGTGGATGAAACACTTTCACATTGCTTGAAGAGAAAGATGTCAGGTATCCATACATATCTGTATGTTTCCGTCACAACCAGTTGCAACAACATATGGATATATATATATATGATATACGACTGCAATTTCATCATTTTTCACATTGAAAAATAATACATTAATTGTTCTACAGTCCAATCATTTGGAAAGGATATAGTTCCAGATTCAATGTGGAATCTGCATCATAAGCAAATAATAGCAAGTATTTATTACATAAAAATAAAAACACAAATCAAAACATAAAAAAAAACAAAAAACATAAAACATAAAAACACAAATAAAAACATAAAACATAAAAACACAAATCAAAATAACAGACAAAATTGAGGCCCTTTACCATGGTACCCATTTTACCACCACTGTTTAAAAAGAACAAACCACAGATGCTACTGCATGCTAGAGTTACAGAATGAAGTCAGTCAGTAAAACAGTCCAGAGTTACCTGCCTGTGTACGCTTTGCCATGTACAGTGTGAATAATAGTGACGTGGTCCCTTGGGACTGTTTTCCTCATCCCTCTATTATGAGGATGGGCTGGGTCGGCCCTTGAACACCAGAGACCTTTTCAAAATATGAACCCAAAAGTAATTTGATCGACTTGACCTAAAAATCTGCCATGCACTCTCTGCTCCCCATTATCCAATGCTTACACTGTACCAATCTTTTTTTATTACATTCTTAGCCAACATTCTCTTGGCCAGTAAGGTGTATTTGTGTGTTAACTCTGTAATTAAAACAATTGATAATTTGATAGTTAGTAATCATTTAAGTAGATTGTGTAATTATTTATTTTTAAAGCCGGTTAATCTTTACTCCCAAATTAACTAAAGGGGGCACTTGATTTGATAATATTTGTATGTGCCTCACTGACCTGACAGCAAGGAGAGAGAAGACATAGAAAGGCGAGATAGAGAGAGTGTTTGTGCAAGTGTGCCCCTGATGAAGGAGAGGATATGGTGTCTTGACTCATACGAGTGCCCCATCCTATCTGGCCTGGAGGTTTGGGTACAATGGAAGGCTCCATAAAGGACCGCAGACAAGGGGTCAGCCGTGCTGGTGGCATCGTTGTGGGTGTGAACGATACCCCGGCAGAACAACAACAGGGTCAACTGAGGAACAGAACAATGGAGAGTGAGGAGTCTCGTATCACAGCACCTGCTCATTTAGCATCTAGGACCCACAGGCAATCGGGGCTGGACATGTGAGGCATCGAATGAGCAATTTAGCTTTAAGCAGGAACCAAAGCCGATACTTAGCGGGGAATCTGAATGGGAATTTTTCAGAAATGTAATATTGCCACTCTGACCTAATTTTTATATTAGGTCAGAGTGCATATATAAATATGTATACATACATATATACATATTTAGATTCAGTTGCATGCTGGGAAACTGGGGGTTCATGTGCCCTGTACATGGTACAGGGCACGGGGTGGTAGACAATATTGTATTGGAGATTGCTTCATTTACCAAGTGACCTCGTGACCCCCCAACTAAAGTTAAAAAAAGAAGATACCAGCATCCTGGTGCACTTTCATTATGACTGTATGAAGGTTTTATTAAGAAACAACATTAAAATGCATTCCCTTTCTATTTCAAGATTTCTGATTTGTAATGTGTTTGCGATTGTTTTGTTTTTTTTCTATTCATTACATACAACATTAGAACTGCAAAGAATACAAAATTTAATTCATAAGATAAGGTAAAATAAATAAATAAATTACTATATGATAAAACCAATAGGTAAATGTTACACATTTTACTTCTATTCCAGGTATTTATCGTAAAGGGGACCTGTCACGCTCTGAAGAAGAGAATAATGCTTCATATTGGGGTTGGGAAAAAAAGTATGGTCCACAACATCCACTCTGTTTCGACCATTGAGTCATTATTCCAAATTGGACCAATGGAGAAAGCAAAATTTCCAATGAGTTAGAAGGGCCCAATTGTTGTGCGAAAAACATGCAGAAACCGAGTTGATATTGATGTTTTCACAACACTCGTATAAAGCAGTACTCTTTTACTTAAATAAAGCGACCCTGACGGTTGCTTAAGCTGTTGTTTTAACTTGACGAAGTGATTCAGTAGCCCGCCGTTTCACAGGGCGTTCCCTCTTCTGCCCCCTAGTGGCCGCGCATGCTGCGGCCTCCTATGGAGCTGAGCCTTAGCCAGGTCTGCCGAGAGGCTCTTGGCCATGCGGTCAGTGGTCCTCTTCATGCTGCGCGCCGCCTCAATAGCCCGGTCCAGAGTCCGGTTCATCTCTTCCTCCTAGCCCATTACAACAGACACGGTTGCTGAGTCGAAATTCATTTAATCCTTCCAGATATAGTGCACTATTCAAAATGTCACCATTTTATAATGCTTCACTGCTTCCCATAGTGCGCACAACTAAGTAGCCGAAATGTACTGTTAAAATGTATCACTGAATGCAAAGCATCCTTTGAGCAATATGCTCTTACCACTAGCCTACTTGCTTCTTAATTATGCAATTATTTGCTTCCTGCGCTTTGGATAAAGGATCTGTTAAATTAAAGTATAGTAAAAAGTAAGTGAAAAGTCAAATTCATCAAAGTTAGTGCATTGCTACTCGAAATCATGTTTCAAACCAGTTACTATTTCCACTAAAAGAGAAAAACATCTTTCTCTATTTCCAAATAAGTGCCACGTGGCATTGTTAACCCTTGTTATGACTATTGTGTATCTGTTTAGGCTCTCTGCGGGCCTCACCACAATTCGGCTCCCTCTCATGTAGGTTACATCGGTGGACCTCTGAAACCCATACTGCTGATCTATAGAGAATGACGTGCTGAGAGACTGGTGTTCT
>OLKM01000615.1:141899-189399 GCA_900291075.1 Melanogrammus aeglefinus
ATGAGGAAGTGGTTTCAGTCACACAGGCTGAGACGTTGTCGGAAGCAGCAGCAGCAGCAGCAGTAGCAGTGATGTCCGTTCCCTCAAGAGAGTCCTGTAACCGGCTGAAAACACAGAGACGCAAATACATACGCACACACAGACACAGAGGACAAATTAACCCACCGTTTGTTATTCCCACTGCCCTGGGGAACTCTACACCAACTGCACCTGAAACACTACCCACCCCATAGGAAGGCAGACTGGCCTATTAACTAGATATGGACAAACACGCGCAAACGTGCGGTTGTGCATGTGTGTGTGTGGGCATTTTGTGCACGTCGCCCACACACACAGACACACACAGACACACACATACCGCCCACACACACAGACAGACACACACACACACACACACACACACACACACACACACACACACACACACACACACACACACACACACACACACACACACACACACACACACACACACAATGATTCACTAAATAATCCAAATGAATCCTGTCAATGCCTAAGGGTGCAAGACATACAGTATTTCAGAGCCTGAATATAATGTCATTTACCATAATATTAGTATAATATAATAGTGACATTATTATAACAATCAATTATGCAGTTGGTTGAAATTGGTCGATCTTACTGGGGATGTGTATGTGAGCACTGTGGAGGAGGGCTGCTGTCTTCTGAGGAGAGAGTCGGTGAGCTCTCTCTGCTTTGATTCAGCTCACTGTCACCCTGGTCCTCACTGGCCTCCTCCTCCTCCTCCTCCTCCTCCTCTTCCTCCTCCTCTTCTTCTGCCGCCGCTCCCCACATCTCATTGGCTGAGAGAGGGAACCAGGCACCTGGCTGCTGCAACATGAGACAGAGTCAGAGCCTCACACACACACACACACAGGTACGCACTCACACACGCACGCACGCACGCACACATGCACGCATGCACGCACGTACACACGTCAGGTGTCTGCATGCATGTTTGTACACACTAACAAATGCAAACAAACACACTCACATATGCCCACTCATCACCTTTGCAGGCACGCACACACACACACACACACACACACACACACAACACACACACACACACACACACACGTACACACACACACGTACACACACACACACACACACACACACACACACACACACACACACACACACACACACACACACATACACACACGCACGCACACACACACACAGCCACTTGCATTTACGTACACACATACACAAACACACTCACAAACACATAGGCCCACAGGAACACCTGCATAGCCCACACAACAACAAATATTGTGTAGAAAACAATGCTTTAGTTGACCAGGGAAAAGTGCGCACACAGTGAAAAGCATCGTCTCTCAGTGTATGAATGGGTGAATGAGTGCATTACCGCATTCTGGGATGAAGGGAGTAAGGTGTCGGAAAGGTGAGGATGACTGGGATTCACGGCCAGCGATGGCGTAGGGGGCACGGAAGTGGGTGTGGACGATGAGTGGGGAGGGGAGAGCTGGCGGCACACATTTCTGTCTATGGTCTCTTTAATGTCCTCCAAGCGCATGCCTATCCTGAATATGTCTCCCTCTACAAGCCTGCACACAGCACAGAGCACAGGTATGTAGCGCGTGCAAGCAGTGACACATAGGCACATGTTGACAACATACACATGTTATGATACACTGACACATGCATGCACACACACACACACACACACACACACACACACACACACACACACACACACACACACACACACACACACACACACACACACACACACACACACACACACACACACACACACACACACACACACACACACGAGTGGTGAGGCTGTGTTAAAAAAAACATACATACAAACACAAGAGCTCTGCTATAACCTCTGACCTGTCAGGGTCAAAGGTTAGAGCTCTGCAATAACCTCTGACCTGTCAGGGTCAAAGGTTAGAGCTCTGCAATAACCTCTGATCTGCCAGGCTCAAAGGTTAGAGCTCTGCAATAACCTCTGATCTGCCAGGCTCAAAGGTTAGAGCTCTGCTATAACCTCTGACCTGTCAGGGTCAAAGGTGCCTGTGTTTCTGCGGAGGCCGATGTAGTTCTGCATCTCCAAAGCACGGTGCTCCTCCTTATTGTTGATGTACTTCCTCTCCAGCTGATCCTGAGCTTCCACCATGCTCCTAAACATCTGAGACCCATTACAGTTCACACAACATACCATTAGGCAAGGCAAGGCAACTTTATTTATACAGCACTTTTCATACACAAGGCAGACTCAAAGTGCTTCACATATAAAGATTGTCATACAATAAAATAAAATAATAGATTGAGTAAAAGAAAACATATGCAAAGAAATAAGTAAAATAGAAAGTGCAATGTATCTTTCTGGTAAAAATAGAAAATAAAGGAAAAGTTAAAAAGGCGTTTTAGTAAGTAAAAGAAAACATATGCAGAGAAATTAGTAAAATTGAAAGTGCAATGTATTTAAGATCAGATCTACAGTCTCTCTGGTACCCACGTCCCAGGCAACCAGTAGTGGCAAACCAGTACTGCGCTGTATACTTATGTCTTAGTTAAAGATATGATGAAAGATATGGCCCACACAGAACCCAAAACAATGAAATGACCATACTATGTGCACTAGATTCAGTGAAAAAGTACTTTTTTACAAAGAAACTTGAGTGTGAGTAAATGCTGCTGTACCTTGGCACTTATTAGAACAGAGCTTACCATTTGCTGATCTCCAAGGCTGATGAAGGCTGGGGAATTGTTAAGGCTCGCTTTGAATTCCTCCACCTAAATCAAAGATTAATTTCTGGGAATGTTAACTAATTAACCTTGCTAATAATGCATGGGTGATTGTTGATTTATACTATGAAACATCATTTAAATGTGGACCTTTTTCATGAATTCACTGATAATGTCTCGTAGCTCATTGGTCATTCTTTCACCGTCAGTAGGATCTTGTTCACTTGGCTGGATGAATGACTCTTGATTCAGCAGCCCAATGGTGCTCCTGTGCACAAGCTCCTCACTAAAGTGTACTAGACCAAAAGATACACAAAAAGAAAATACAGAAAACACTGAGACCATGCAAGTAAGTTGCTAATATTTAAATACATTTTTGAACATAATACGTATTAACATATTGTTTAAAGGGATAACTGACACGTAGATTACCACTGCACAGCATAATAAACATCTCATACATTTATTTTCATGCCAATAATTCAAAATTTTCCCCAGGGCAATTGCAGCAAGTGCTCTCAAAAACATGTCTGTGTCTGTAGAACTGTAACCTGACCCCACTTGTAACTAAGGAAGGCGGTTGCACTTCATTGCTTGATGTGTTGCTGTCATAATATCAAATGTCAGAAACCAAAGATGGCTTTACCTGCTGGAGGAGAAAGAGGAGGGACGGAGGATTCAACATGGCTCCCTTGGAGTCCCTGATAATTCACACTGTCGAACCTGAGCAGATCTTCAGAAGGTGTCTGAGGCTGTCAACAAAGTAAGTGTTCAATTGTAAACAAAATTACCCACACAATTTCTCTGGGGAACATATTCAATTATATTTAAATATAAATGGCAACAAAGAACTACAAAGAAGATGTACTTACTCTGTTTCCTAGCCTCATTTCATCGATCATATTCTCTGCTTCTGCGTATTTGGTTAGCAGTTTATCATATTCCGCCTGAGGGAATAATACAAATGTAAAAATTCTACAAGCAATTCTAACATCATAAATACCATAATAATTCCATCAAGATGCTGTGAATTCCCAAATTCCCAAACTCAATCAACGGTGAGTCTGTCCCACCTGTAGATGATGCACCATCCCTGGGGTGCTGGTGTGCTTCTCCTGGTCTGGGAACACAAAGGGCCTCTTTGGAGCCTGGACCGAGTCCTCCAGCACCCGGCTGACCAGCGCCAGTACCCCTGGGGATGACTTGGCTCTGTGCATGGTGCTGGGGGGCTGGGCTGAGGGCCTGCTGGAGGCGTTGGTGGTAGTGGTGGTGGTGGTGGTGGTGGGGGGGGGGCCGCTGGGGGCTTTGGGGATCTTCACCTTGGGCGCTACCTTTGAGAAGTCGGGCAGCGGGTAGTGGACCTGACCCTGGCCGTACTTCAGCTCGCTGCATGAGCGGGCACGGACCAGGGGAACGTTGTCACTTTCAACAGCCGTCTCGCTCCTCATTAGTCGCAGATCCTCGCTCTGGCTTTCAGAAGAGTTACTGTTTGATGCGTTGCTACCTGGAGCAGAGGAGAGGTCCTCCATAACACTATTATCATGCTTCAAACTGTCTGCTGAAGAGGAATCACTCCCATCATCGGCAGTCTTGTCACAACTCCCTTCGGGTGCACCCTGATCAGTATAATTATCCACGGTCGGGCTCCCCCTGCTTAGATTATGCTTCCTAGGAATCCCTGCTGGGTTGTTTTTCAGTGCCGTGCTGAGCAGGGTGTCGTCCATGCTGTCCAGGAGGGACACCTCTGGCAGGGTTTCCGCTTCAATCAGCTTACCTGAGCAGCACAGCTCCTCCCTGGAGAAGTGTCTCAGCAAAAGCTGGGTGATGTCCGGTTGTTGGGCGACAGGAACAGGACTACTGCACGTGGGAGCGGCCACGTTGGCTGGTTTGGCACTGCTATGGGCCTTGGCTGGATTACCTGCTGAGCTCTTGGGATCTCAGGTCTGGTTCCTTAGTGGTCATCTCAATGAGAGAATGATTTTGTGCAGCATGGTTCATCCCTGCCGTCTACTGGCCCGTTCAATTCAGGGCTTGCATGTGGGGTTTCCCTTCCCTCAGAGCTCATAGTGCTCTCAGTGCTGGACATGTGGTTAAAGTAAGGGCTTCCCAAGTCACCATCAAAGGGCAAATCTTCTTGGTCTTCATCGCTTGTATTCTGCCCCAGGTCTTCATCGTCCCGGGCGGATGGAGGTTCAGCTTGTATGTTTCTGGGTCTGGAAGGGGATCCCTGCTTTATACTGTTGTTGCACCTGGACTTCAGGACATTCTCCGCATCCTTACTGCTTGAGCCATTGCCTTCTGAAGAAGAGGAGTCCTCCAGGGCTGACAACTCTGCATTCCCTGTGTGATGATGGAACAATGTGATCACTTGATGCCTTGAACATCCATTCAGGGGGTTGAAATGTCTCACATGCTTAATTGAATTCAAAGGGGTAGACAATATGCAAACTGTGCAATAATGTTGTGTATAATGTACAGGCTAATCCTTGTTCACTTCAGTGTTGAAATAAATAACAAATAATGCAATGAATGCACTAAGTCTGTTGTGCAACAACATTATCCCAGAGTTCGGTTCATGCCTGCCGGACTGAATAAGCTGTTCCATATGAACAGAAAATCAAATCAAACAAAACCCAAGCTGTGTAACTCACGTTCATTTACAAGTTTGTTGGTCTGTATGTAGAATTAGACTGAGGTTCACAGAGATACACACGCTGATGATCTGGGATGAGGAGAATCCCTTACCACTGAGTTGGAGGCTGGCCTCAGAGCCGGCAGACTGAGTGAGATGCACGGGAAAGGAACTCTCCAGGTCGCTGAAGTGGAGACTTTCATCCTCACTCAGGTCCACAAAGATGCTTTGCTCGAAAGCTTTTCTCCCACAGGACCGCCGTACGCGGAGGGTGGGAAGAGCCCTGCCCCTCAATGTCCTCATCAGAGTCTTCCATAATTCTCTGTTTGAAGCTTCTGCGCTGTGTCAAAGGGAGGGGAAATATGAAGGGTTCCCTGATGTAGAGACGATATATAAAGACATGAATTTAAATGTGGTCAATATAAATGTAGGTTGTATTCATGAAGGTTGTTTGGGAAATTGATGGAATGGTCAATAACAGAGGTATACCTTGTTCACCTGATTATTTTTTACAATTAAATTACATCTCTGGGGGTCAGTCTGTGAGTTTGGTTGATGTAAATGGGGTCTCTGTGTGTAGCAACAACTAAATGTGATCTTACTCAACTCATGTCCAAATTGAATTCTAACGAAGACTTATTGCAATATTTCTTTTCTGCGGCAAACATTTAAAGGCATTGCAACAATTAGCAGAGTGATAACACATGGTGGTGTAATAGGCTTACCTTGTGTAATGAAACTACCGGTCAGTTTTCCGATATCAGACTCACACACTTTTCGTCGATGCTGGCTGTTTTGGATCCGCAGCCAAGCACTTGCTGCTGACATAATTCTGCTATTACACGATGTCTATACGGGACGACACTTGTCCAGGGGCAGGCGGTTCCCTGTCTTATTAATAATGTAGTCACCCTGAAGCGCTGCTTGTCCTGGGCCGGCTGCGTACAGGAGTCCATGGGTTGCTTGGTAACATCTTTCATGCCTCCTCCGATTACTGGCCGTCTACTAAAGAAGGTATTTTAGCAAAGTGGCAAAGGTATTTTACGTGAGACTATGTACTTTTGAATACAGACGCTTTATTATTAAAAAAATAATAATTAATTAATGCGCGCAATTTTTTCCCAGTAACCCTGCTCACATGTCTCCACTAAACACAACTATCTACATCCCCGACTACAATTGTTGCTTAAATGTATTATTATATTATGCTTCGGCTACATGAACAGTTAATTCGTTTGACTTCATATGCTAGTACAGAGTGAACTTCTCGGTTCTCTCAGCTTGACAGCTGATCTGTGACAACGCCCTCGTACACGCTGAACTCTATTTAAATCTATTGGTCGCGCGACTGTTATGTGGGCGTGGCTATCTTTGAATGGGCCGTTCCTATTGGCCAGCTGGCTGAAAACAACGAGTACGTTCTTTTAGTTTTATCCCGTCGAAGTTAATTATAGAAGTTACATTAAGTAGTAAAATTGGGATTAAATGTAGTTCGCTATGGAAACTCATAAAAGGTTTCATTTAGTGTTGCTTTTGCGGTATTTTAAGCTATAGGAGGATCTTTATTTCCAAAGTAAAATAAGAACCTTCCATTGTTCGAACTGGATCGCCTAACGTAAGTCAACAGCTAACAGGCTAACCAAAACCTGTGCTACTCTGGTGTTGAATCGCTTTTACTATCTTGTGAGAGCCGTCTCTGCCGCAGTTAAACTAACTCAGATGAAATAGCATCAGGCTGCAGGGAGCTGACCGTCAGCTGCAGCGCTTCCCGTGTAGTTGAGGCTTGAAGTTGGAGGATCCATAATGTACGAAATGTCACGTTAAAGCTATTTCTTGATCCATCAACTAAAGTATGTTATTCATGAATGCTAGTTTCAGTGTCCTTTATTGCCATTTTATGTCGTTGACTGATGTAGCCCTGCGTTGATGTATGCTCCGTCTATCGCACACTTTTAGGTTTTCCAGATTACCCCCATCTGTGTTGAGAAGTTATCGGTGAGTACTCAGACTTTGTTGTTTTGGTTTCTGGTGTGCGGATTCACTGCTGTAATGCGCCTGGGTGTTTCCATCACGTTTGCTGTGGCTCTCAGTAAAATGTATTTCTGAGAGACCCAGACATAATCTAGCCATTTGTGGTCTATAGTGGCCTGCCTGCCTGTTTCTGTCTTCATGGGATTAGCTGGATGTGGTCGTTAAAGAATATTAACCTGTTGATTAATCGGGTATTGCTTGAGGCATTATTCACTTCTCTTTCTACTCCTCTTTCACGACTGCTATGTGCCTACTACAGATTACAGCTATTCACACCCATTTGTCTCTTAATTCTGGGAAAATGGTGAATTGGTATTGATTATGAATTGCACGCATTCCCATGTACTTGTTATGTACTTGGCATCTTCCAACGCCTCAGGCTTTTTTTTTTGCTTACGATGATTCATAGTCCAATGAGCAGCAGAATAACAGGCGAGGCAGACAGTGTTTGTAACCAGTGTTTTTCCATCTGAATATGAAGTGCATTTTCAACTACTATAAACTGCAGAAGTGGGTTGTGTTTCAACGCATGATCATAACTCATGTGAGTCTATGTCGAAATGCACTGTCAGAATTGTAATGATGCAACATGTTGCCAACAACACATAGCCTACTTGTCATTCGCAACTTAGTAGTGCTGCACAATCTCGTGCATTGTAATGCTTCTAAATATATCTCTGTTCGATTCAAGAATGGAGCATATAGGTCTTATATATAATATATATACTGTATTTTATATATGCAGTCTGCCCAGCTTATTTTGTGTGGTCCCTGTGCAGACTCAGTTTCCCCATGCTTAACATTTACAGCTTATGCTCTATAGTTTGATTTTGGGAAGAATGAGAACCAGATGTTTGGCCCTGGATTTGCAATTTTCTTAAAGAGGCATAGTCAAAATAGCCTCTGATTAGTAATCAAAAGAGAAAGAAATACGATGTGCACAATCTGCGTCGAATTGACTTTGTCCAGCATAATCTCACATCTTGTGTTTTTGAATATTTGTTTGAATGGATATGTACTCATTTATAAACCACCCAAGACAAAGATGAGTAAACATGGTTTTGTGCACCATGATTATTGTGCCGAATGACACACCATAGCTAATATAATTACCAGTTCAGTAAATCAAGTTATGCCCTAAATTGATTCTGTCTTATCTTTGCAATAGCGTGTGACCTTTTCTTTGTATTGCTAGTTTTCTCAAGCAGGCCGCTCCGACTGTGTTCCTGCTCTGAGATTTTTCTTCGCTGCTTTGTTCTGTGAAAAAGAGTGTTGGTTTTTGTATGACCTCATATATGAATGAGGTAATGGTCGACTCTTACCCTTCTTTTAGAGGTGTGCTTGGGAGCTTTCTCTTTGCTTTACGCTCATTACGGTTCACTATCATTTCTCTACCAAGCTATATCTTCGAGGACTTTCTGCCAATATAATCAACATTCAATAATATCAATCCTATTTTCTGTTGATTGCTGTAAACCAAGCAACGCCAACGCTTTTCCTTTATTTCCCGCTGTCAGAGCTCCAGCTTAAGCCCATGTATCTCCGCACGCTCATGCCCCATCCACAGGCACGTGCTCCTCCATCTAGTCTCTGCAGCACACGCCCCTGTACCGGGTGGATCTCCGTTGACAGGGTTGCCCTGCGATTAGCCCCCTCCCACCAATCTATTCTGTCCACCTCTTTCCCTCGCTCCCTGCGCTCGCCCTGCCCTGCTTCAGCATGCTGCTGTTTGGTTGGGGTTGCCATGGCGCAGCGTGGCCAGAATGAGGATTTTACACACAGCGTTCTTGTGTTCTCTTCACAGAGGGCCGCAGAGAGGAGACAGCCGAACGGCGACACACACGCACTGAGTGAACCTAGTATGGACAGAACACTCAGGACTCTGGAGACTCTTTTACAGAATCATAGAGGCTTCAGCCCACCCTCGCTCTAGTTCTCTTCAACTATATCAACCCTTCATCAAGGAGCTCATGAGAATATGGCCTCACTGTCCTCACCCTACTCTGAATAGGGAACGTTTCTTTTTTTCGCGCCCAACAATTTTTACTGGAACAAACTGGGATTGTCCCTTATAATATGCACTACAATGGATGAAAAAGGCTCTATGCTTAGCGTTCAAGGCGAGGACCAGTCCTTTCATATCCGCTACAGGTAGGCATCTGCCCTCTCTCGACTTATGGTATAGAGTACTAGTCCTTTTTTAGGTTTGTTTTCATGTGGGACTATTGATAAAGTAAATGCTGGTGCATTAAGGCAAAGGCCCTTGTTATTACCAGCTTCATAACACCTGTTGCACATGTTCAGGTCATACTCTGTTATGTTCAGTGGCCTAGTCAAGCGACAAATAATGCTCCATCAGTCATTTGGAGTCGGTGATTGAAGCTCCATGTTTAATTAGACTAAACCCTGCGTGACAAGCACCTCTTTTCCTAATAAGGGTTAGCTTGTTGACTAAAGGCAGGGTACTGTGTTCAAACAGACGTGAGCCAGCTGTCTGCGTACCTGTCCAGGTACGGAGAGTCTGAGAGCAGAGAGCAGGAGACCTTTCAGACACAGGAGGGACTGCTCCAGTGAACATCAATAGTTAAACAGGCCCGCTGAAACATTCATTACTTCTTGCTTTGTTTTGCCACTGTGAATGGACCTGCAAGGGACACCTGTTTGCTGAGAGCTACGATCATTTCTATTGGAACAATGCATGCGCTGTCTTAACGCAGCTTGAATGTCGTAATAAAGCTGCTTATCAATGGCCACAAGTGTAATCTGAAAGTTGCCCATCTCTTCTGTCATACTAATCTGAGATGACCTCGGTCCAAATAAAGATAATAGAGAGAGAGGGTGCTGGAACGAAAGGAAAGTGGATTAGCTGTAGAATCGCTGAGGTTCCTTGATGCTCCAGGTTAATACAACGCTGATTGCATTGGCTTCACCTTGAAAGTTGTGTGCTCCCCCAAGTCTGCTGAGATAGATTCAACAGCGATTGGAAAAATACTTGATCTCCCTTAACCTAGGTTCAGTTAATAATTCAGTGCATTTTTAAAATGGTGTACAGGTTAAGGATCTGAATTAGATCTCTTCATGCCTCAGAGACAAAGAAGAAATAGAAGGGGCTGCCTGGAGTTTTTCCCCTGTTGGAAACCTATTTAGATGCCTCTGTCATGTGCCACGCGCTGCTGCTGCTGCTGCTGTTTATATAAGAGACGGAAAACATGCAGGTAGGGCAGAATTAGCAGAACCGACCGGTATTATCCTGGAACAGTACAATTATAGGACAAATTAAAGGCGTAAGCAGATGTTAACACATGCTTGGTCTGCTTCCAAGTGCTTGGTTGTCTGCACGATCTAACAGAACAAGCTACTTTAGTTCTTTAGTTTAGCAGTTGGCATCTGTGTAATCTCAGCAACACACCATCTATGTCGACTTTTTGTTTAGCAGCCCCGATGAGCCTTTTATGATCCAGGAAGTGTTGGTGTTCTTCCTGAGTTCAAAGCCTTGAGTAGGAACAAACAGGAGCATTGGGAGTCAACAAACTGAATGTGGCTCTGCAAAGCCAATCTTGTTTATGAAGTTTTGGGTGGGCCTTAGCAAAACCAAATGATTGCTGCACGACTGCAGCAGTTGTGGAAACATGCTCTGTAATCTGCCATTAATCAGATAATCCTCCTTCTATTCTCAACACCCTCCTGCTTGCCTGGCCCCACAGCCAGTCCACGCTTTGTTTTGAAAGGCCAAAGGGTTTCTGTGCACAGAAATGTCGTCTTTTGTGGCCTTAAGTACACAGTGAATGGTGGGCTGCACCATTTGCCTCATACTTTTGAGTTCCCAGGCAGACACAATATTGTATATACATGATATTGACCAATGGCGACAGGAAAGGACTCCTTCTACCACAACAAACAAGGCCCGCGATCAACCTTGGCCATTGTTCTCTGTAGTCGGGAGGAAGTGGCTGAAAAACAGTCCCTGCCAAACGCCTTTCCTTGGATGAGGGGCTCTGGTCGTGGACTGTGGGTGGAGTTTTCCCCCTTGTCTGTTTCCCCCTCCTCCCCCTTCCCTTCAGTACTTGATGTCCACAAAGTACGAGTACCCTTTTCCATTTTCCCAAAGCCCTCGGCCAGCGAGTACGCTTTTGCTTCCTGAGTACCTGAGTTTTCCATATGGTGTTGTGCCAGATTGGCTGCTGCCTCTCCAGTGGGATTGTTAGAACATGAGGACCAATTTCTGCACTGGGAACATGTCCTCTTAGCTGTGTGTGTGTGTATGTGTCTTTGTGAGTGTGTGATTGTGTATGTGTGTGAGTGAGTGAGTGTGTGAGTGTTTGTGCGGTTGTGTAAAGGCACTTTAACCTCTCAACCACAGTTGAACAGGTACAGTATATGTTGTAGCTATACTTTGGTCTAAGTATTCACGTAGTGACTTCGGATCTCGGGACACAACAGGGAGGGGGTTCAGGGGCGCAGAGAAGCAGTGTGTGAGGACTGCTGTGGTCCGTCCTGGTCTAGGATGGAGGCGTCCTGCCTGGAGCTGGCCCTGGAGGGGGAGCGACTCTGCAAGGTGGGGGACTACCGGGCCGGCGTGTCCTTCTTCGAGGCCGCCATCCAGGTGGGAACGGAGGACCTACAGGTGCTGAGCGCCATCTACAGCCAGCTGGGCAACGCCTACTTCCACCTGCACGACTACGGCAAGGCCCTGGAGTTCCACCACCATGACCTCACGCTGACCAGGTTAGACCCCTGCACCCCTGCACCCGGGAGCGGGCAGCGCACTCACCGTGGGAGATAGGGCCTTGGAACCACATTAGGGGATTGTGGAGAAAATGAACAGACATAACATATCTTTGGGCCCTTCATGCATTTTCACAATTTTTTAACCTTTTGTTATCAGTCCGAAAACCAAGGCAGTGATTTTATTTTCATTTATTTCAATGTTCAAATTTCGATTTTCTGATTTCTCATCTCCATGATCCCACTGGTCTTATCCACTCTCAGGAAGCTGAAAAACATCCAAACCTCCCGCGCTTGTCTACATCTCCTTCCTCACATGTCGTGTTAAACATCCCTGTCTAGGACCGTCGGTGACCTGATGGGCGAAGCCAAGGCCAGCGGGAACCTGGGCAACACGTTGAAGGTGCTTGGCCGGTTCGACGAGGCGGTGATCTGCTGCCAGAGGCACCTGGACATCTCCAGAGACATCGGTGACAAGGTGAGGCAGACCCCGCGTGATGACACGTGTCAACCCTCCCGATATGTGGGTTTGTGTGTCGTTTTGCATCGTACGCTGACATCGCTCTGTCTGTCTGTCTGTGTGTCTGTTAGGTGGGCCAGGCGAGGGCCCTGTATAACTTCGGGAACGTGTACCACGCCAAGGGGAAGAGTATCTGCTGGAGTGGGGCCGAGCCGGGGGACTTCCCCGAGGAGGTCATGACGGCGCTGCGGCAGGCGGCGGAGTACTACGAGTGAGTCGGAGCCCTCAGGCGGCTCCTTATCTCGCTCTGTCTGACCTCGGACCAGCCTCCCGAAACACTAGACTGACCCGTCTTGGTGCTTTCCAGGGCAAACTTGGCCATCGTCAAGGAGCTCGGAGACAGGGCCGCGCAGGGAAGGACGTACGGTAACCTGGGCAACACACAATACCTCTTGGGGAACTTTCGCAGAGCCGTGTCCTCCCATGAACAGGTATCGGTGTAGCTCTGAAACCAAACCAAGCTTCTTTCCAAATTTCAAAGATGCAGAAACATGATTGTGCGATGTGTATAAATAAACTAAGTGTGTTACCGATGGACCCCTTAGCGTCTCCTCATCGCCAAGGAGTTTGGCGACCGCTCGGCAGAGAGACGGGCGTACTGCAACCTGGGCAACGCCTACATCTTCCTGGGGGAGTTTGAAGTGGCCTCTGAGCACTACAAGTAAGCCTGCCTCCATTCAGGCCCAAATCAAGGCCATATTGTTCATCAAGGGAATGCAGTTTGCAAATACTTACGCACAACTCACAGTTTATCTCTTGTGGTTTCTGACTCGAGTGCATCTCCATAAAGACAGGGTTATCTGCAGTGTCCCAGCAAACCGATGGATGAATGAACGGTTGTTGGCAACATAAAAGCATCACATCATTACATCATCACTTTGTATTTGGAGTAACTTTGTAAACTTTGGTCAGAAGGTCATTTGATGTATAAAAGAGGATCCCTGTTTGCCATCCCTGCGACCTCGGGGCTGTTTGGTTAAGGATCATATAAATGAAAGAGACGGGAGGGGAACAAGGCTGTGATGCTTTGTGTCCCCCGCAGGAGGACTCTGCAGCTGGCCAGACAGCTGAAGGACCGGGCGGTGGAGGCCCAGGCCTGCTACAGCCTGGGCAACACCTACACACTGCTGCAGGACTACGAGAGGGCCATCGACTACCACCTCAAACACCTCATCATAGCCCAGGACCTCAACGACAGGTACACTCACTCTGGGTTACCGTCACTCCTTTGGTTCTTTTAAACTCTCCCGGGATGCTGATTTGAGGTAGAAACGTGCAAAACGCAGGAGAAGCCCTCTCTTCATGGCCACCTCCCATCAGAACACGCTGTTAATCACTTAGGGGTACAATATGTAACAAATGGACGGTACTAGATCATAAAATGCCCCGGACATTTCCATAGAGATTAAGGAAGCTGCATACTCAAATACTGACATCTCTGAGAACAATGTCACAGCCAGTGGGTTAACCTCTGAAATCTCTGTTCCGGGAGAGAATTGGCCCATAAACACTACGTGCCGTAGCCATGGAAGCAAGCGAACAAACTGGATCAACTGAGATTGTGCTAGATTCTACCCAACCTGTAAAGCCACGTCCTCTCTCGCTAAAAGCTTCACGATGTTACATTTAGCTGTGCTACAACACGAGCACATCTTGTAGAAAAGACGGAGACCGTAAAGAGTCCAGGAGGATTTCAAGACAGAGGCCACATGAGCTGGTCTTTAGTTTGCAAACGATAAGTCAATTATAAACAATAATATACATTAGCTGATTAGCTTGCAGTGTAAGACTGGTCTTTCAAAACTGAATAGTTGCGCCCATCTCAAAATATAACGTTGCATTCGGCTGTTCTGCGCTCGCGTTCCTTCGTTGTCCTGGCAGTAAGTCTGTTGATGAGGGGCCAGGCAGAGGGGTGCGATGCTCTTCCATATTGGGAATTTTAACTGAAATACCCGTTTTTAAAGGCTAAGTGTCAATGTACCATATTGTACCTTTAAGGGGGATAGACGATAGACACCTTTGCTGTATGGTCGACCCAATGGACAATAGACTCAGGGACAGCTTCTTTCCCAAAGCTGTCACCGTACTGAACTCAGATCTGCACTGATGTTGGTTGTCTGTTTGAGGTCTTTACTGTGTAATTAAGTTTTACTTTGTATTTAAATTTGTATTTATTTTTATTATATATATATTTATTTTTATTATATATTGCTTTTGTATATTATTATATATTATATTTGATAACTGTGTGCACTTTTAAGGAGCTGCTCATTGCATTTTGTTGTACTTTGTATGATGACAATAAAGCTTTCTATTCTATTCTAATAGGGTTAGCTCTTAGTGCGCCTCCTTAAGGACAGTGGGACCAGACAGAGGGGGGTGTCTGCCACAATAAGGCTTTATTGTTGCCTTCGCAAACAAGTTCACTCTGTTTAAGAGCGTTGATCCGAGGTGTGTGTGTGGCTAAGCGGAGCTCCGTCTGGGCAGCAGTGGACGTCGATGTCCCCGTCCGGTAGAGTGTTATTATGCTTCTGGGACACATAATATTCCACCACAGTTTGCGTGGATACGCGGAGACCAGTTTGGGTAGCGGTTCATTTTGATGTCCATCTACTAGAAACGGAAACTTGGACACTTGTAGTGTAACACCACTGTGTGGGCCGCGTTTCAAATAAAGACTCTCACAATGACGGTACTTCATAGAAAGAAAGTCGCGCATGGTTGCCGTGGGTTGTAACCATGGGGATAACAAGCCCCCAATTCGTAGAACTGTCAGGCCAAAACCCATTTTTGTGCTGAAACAGGGGTTCACTTACACTCTTAGAGACAAGGCAATTTGAAAAGTGAAACTTCATCCAGAGGAATCTTTGCCAGTATGACATCTCCATGGCAATGTTCTCTGGTATGGTCTTCAGGATCGGGGAGGGGCGTGCCTGCTGGAGTCTGGGGAACGCCCACACCGCACTGGGCAACCACGACCAGGCCATGCACTTTGCAGAGAAACACCTGGAGATCTCCAAAGAGGTACAAGCATGCATGTACCTCACAACACGCACGACGCACGCACGCACGCACGCACGCACACACACACACACACACACACACACACACACACACACACACACACACACACACACACACACACACACACACACACACACACACACACACACACACACACACACACACACACACACACACACACACACACACACACACACACACACACACACACACACACACACACACACACGAAACAGAAATAGGGATGGGCATTTGAAGGCATGTCAATATTCAAATTTTCTATAAAAAAAATTGAGTAACCACGGAAAATACAGAACTACGGAAAATAAAGAAGTGTAGCGCACTCATAATGTAGCCTGAACTACTTCCGTGATCTGGCCTTCAACAAATGAATTTGTTTTATTAGTCAAATAAATAAGGAAATCAAATCCAATTTGTTCAATTTATTGAGCATTTTAGAAGGAAAAAAACACAGGGAACGTGTGATTAAAGTGATTAAACATTCGATTAAAGTAAATTTAAGGCACAAACTGAATAGATTCAAGTAACTGAAGCACAACAACAAAAGGTAAAAGTACTGGTGGGCTTGGACATCAACAGAACTCCACTTGCAGCGCATGGGTCTGCCTCGCATTACGCATACAACAGAACATCAACAGAAATATATTATGTGTAAGACGGAAATACAGTATGTCTAAAACATTTAGTCTTAACACATAAGCTCACCTACTGCATCACTCATTCTTGAGCATATCTACGTGCTCGGGGGATAGGCGTGTGCGGAGGGGATTTACAATCAAGCCCGCCGTGGAAAAGACACCACTGGAACAGAGGTTGCCGGTATAGCAAAGTATTCCAAGTATTAAATGGTATTAAATGCACAATATTTAATGAATATATTATATTAAATTAACTTTAGGCAAAAATTAAAAAAATCTGCTACAGCTCGTCTAATTCCAACGTCATTTCGAATAATCGAATACTTGAATAACCGTGCCCATCCCTAAACAGAAACACTGCAGCATTAAGCTAGTCTTAACGCCTCCATTGTTAAGAGCATTAAACTAAATTCACTTATAAATAATGATTCTTATGAGTAGGAATGATGTAATTCTCATAATATACATATTTTGTTGTGCCTGTGGAGCCCAGCATTGGTCGTATTATTGCAGAAGATGTCTTTAATCGTCATTATATTTAATATCATATCATCTTTAATATCATCTTTAATCATTCATTTTCATGATTTAAAAGCCCACGTATGACGTATCGGTTAATGTGACTGCATTTCATTGAGTTGATCTTTGAACCTCCTCTTCCAGACCGGGGACAGGAGTGGGGAGCTGACTGCCCGTATGAACGTGTCTGACCTGCAGACGGTGCTGGGTCTGAGCTACAGCACCAACAGCTCCACGCTGTCGGACCCCAAGGAGACGGACCTCCCTCTGAACGGTACGCCCACACAGCGGGGCCCTTGGTTTTAATGGGGAGCAGTAAGGACTCTTAAGTAAGGGCTCACAGAGCTCGTTGTGTGTTGGCTGTGTGCAGGAGCTCGGCCTCGTTCGGGGAGGAGACATAGCATGGAGAACCTGGAGCTGATGAAGCTAACGCCAGAGACCAAGCTGAACGTAAGACACGCACGCATGCACGAACGCAAGAAACAGACACCTGCTCTGCACACATAATGAACACACACACACACACACACACACACACACACACACACACACACACACACACACACACACACACACACACACACACACACACACACACACACACACACACACACACACACACACACACACACACACACACACACACACACACAAATTGATGTAAGGTTAATTAGGAACATTGAAATCTATGACAAATGTTCCACAACTTTGATAGAAGACCAAAAGGAAAAAGGTTTTGTACATTATCTTTGGGCTATACAAGAGGTCAAAGTGCCTCAAATCAAACTGTAGAGGAATGCCAATTCAAATCTTTAGGGTGGCATTCAACTGTTGTTTCTGAAAGAAAAACTTGCAGATACCATAGAAGTCCAATCACAGACCCAGACACACAGGCAGACACTAGCTGTGTACGAAACCGTCCCCTATCATGGATATAGTGCACTATACAGGGCGCTCACCATTTTGTAGAGGTGTTCGAATGCTCAGTGGTTAATTTCATGCACTATATAGTGGACTTAAAATTCCCCAAATTTGAGTGAACATCCGATGTTCCCAACATGTTACTCCCGTATACCACAATGCAATGCGGTCGTGTTTTTCCTCCGGAGAAGAAGAAAATGAATAACCGCGAAAACGAATACACTTTATGATGGAGCCTCCGGATTTCGTTTAGAAATGTCAACAATTTATTTGGGATTTAACATAGAAAATGTACCATTCAAAATTAATTAAAAAAAACCTTGATCAAGGAAATGCAACATTCAACATCAATACAACCTCCAGCTTTCCTCGCGAGTGCCCGGTTTGTTTACATGATGTGGGCGCATCTGTCTGCGTCACACAAATACCCGGCGCGTTAGCTGACGCAAATGACGTTTAGAAATGTTCAGCGTAGTGTCTGAATTCTCGTTTGTTCGTTCCCTATATAGTGCACTATATCACAAACACTATGTAGGGACTAGTGAGTGAGTGAACAGGGAACGATTTCAAACACAGCTAGAGAGACGGAGAGCGAGACTCAGAAAATGGTGACTGTTACCTGACCCAGCACTAGCCTCACTAGCGTCACCTTGTTCAGCTCCCCCCTCCCTGACTCACCGGCCCTCCACCTTCTGTCCCCAAGGGTCAGAAGTGGAACAGCGACATCCTGACCAAGCAGTCCAAGCCCAGCCTGGCCAAGGCCTCCTCCAAGCTCTTCTTCGTCGGCCGGCTGCGCAGCAAGAAGCACAAGGCGGGCGGCTCCACCAAGGTCCTCCAGGACACCAGCAACACCCTGGACCCCAGCCAGACGGCCCCCCTGGGACCGCAGAAGGTAAAGGAGGGCTTAAGACGTGCCGCCCGCTCATCCACCGCCAGGCAAGCGGCTGCAGCTCGGATCCCTAGCTTCAGTTTCACGTCTTCCTCTGTTCTCTTTGCGCCGCCCAGCGTCCCAGCCCAGAGGCGCTCGGGGACGAGGGCTTCTTCGACCTGCTCAGCCGCTTCCAGAGCAACCGCATGGACGACCAGCGCTGCTCCATCCAGGACCAGGGCAGCCGCCTCTCGCTGAGCAGCGGGCCGGACGCTTCCCCCAGCAGGGGCTCCTCCGGGTCGGAGTCGGCGGCGGCGGGCGCGGCGGCGGCAGGCCGGAGGACGAGCGAGGCGGCGGCGGGGGAGGGGCCAGCCTGCCAGGCCTCAGGCTGCACCAGCAGAAGGGCAGCCAGGCGGTGCTCAGCCACCTGATGGCCAACGCCGACAACGCAGAGCCCGACGACAACTTCTTCGACATGCTCGTCAAGTGCCAGGTGAAGGGGCAGGAGCTTGTGGTTATGGATTCACATCCTTGGGTTTATGTTCCGGTGTGCTCTTGTTTTACGTGTGTATAGATTATATACTGATTCTTAGAAACAGGTGTAAAAATTCTTAAATACGATTTTGGACATGTTGTAAAAATTAAAAAATATATAATTTAATCTATACTATAACAGGGTGTTCGCGCATCCTTTAAAAGTCTTAAAAAGTCTTAAATTCATGTTTCTAAATTTAAGGCCTTAAAAAGTCTTAAATTCGTTATAAATGTCATATGCTGGTCTTAAATACTGTAACTCAAGGGCTTAAATTTATCGGGGGAGGACTATATATTTTTTTATTTTTCTGGTGGGACTTTTCAGGAAGGACATGTAGAGAGGCTTCTTTCTTGCTAGCTGCAAATATAAACGATTAACTGCGTGCTTGCTAGCTAATCTGCGACAATGGGTAGGGGCAAATTCAAGGACAGTTGGCTGGAAGACGTCCGTTTTACGAAGTTTGCTCGCGTCTGTTGCCAACCCCCACCATCGCGTGTTTTAGGTCTTCAATTTCATTCAAGGTGGTATTAAAAAGTTCTTAAAAAGGCTTAAATTTGACTTGCTGAAACCTGCAGATACCCTGTATAAAGCGGGAGTGCTCTGGAATCTACACACAATTGCTTAAATGAGACGTATTATACCACCAGGTGTGACTGTGATTAGACGTTACAAGCCGTTGGTATAATATGTCACCTTTAACATCAGTAACATCAAAGCAATAACGACATAGGTGAGCTGTTTCAAACCATGTTTCCTCATTCTGAGAAAAGTGTGCAAAGGTGCAAAAAAGTGTGTCTGCTTACATTACGCAACGTGGATTGGCTTTTCGTGTAGAGAAACCTCGCCTCCAAGGTTAATAAGGGCCTGTTCAAACTGATTTGATAATGTGAATATGTGTTTTTACTTTGCAAGTAAATCTGGGACATTTTACCCTGAACCATGTCTTAAATCACATTAATAATGGTCTTAAAAGGGTAATCGTAAAAAATTTAAATATAACTTATTGTAAACCTGAGAACGTTTTTCATTAGTTACTCAAACTAGTCGATCAATCCAAATTAAAAGGACTTTAAATAACTACATTCTGAAGCCACTTGCCAGCCACCGCAAACCTTTTTTTGCCCCATGCTCTTAGCGCCGTTGTATTTCCACAATATCAACAGTACCTCGCCACACTGCAGGAGCAACCCCACCTCTGGGTCGCCCCTCAGCTCTGTGTTTCCACACGGTGTGTCAGCCCTTAAGGCCTGAAGCCCGCTCACAACCTGCCTCCTTCCTCGTCCCCCGTCCCCAGGGCTCCCGTCTGGACGACCAGCGCTGTGCCCCTCCCCCACCGCCGGCCCGCGGCCCCACCGTGCCCGACGAGGACTTCTTCAGCCTCATCATGCGCTCGCAGGCCAAGCGCATGGACGAGCAGCGCGTCACCCTGCCCCCAGGGGGCCCCGCCGCCCGGCCAGGGGCCCCCCACTGAAGCACAGCCGCCGCCAGTCTGTAGCTCAGCCACGGCCGGGGAGGCCAAGGACTAGCGTGAGGACGGCTTTTCCCACCGGGGGCCCCACGGGGCCCGGGGACGAGGAGGGACACCACGGAGACAGCACTACGTGGCTCACTAGGTAGCGGTTCTCTACATCATTGCCCTCAGGGACTCAAGCACTGCCAGCTGTATCATATGAGGGGGGGGGGTGGGGTTGGGTGAGGCAGAGGACTCACTTTGAGGCCTCTCCCGCCAGGTGCTTTCTGGGTAATTGTTTGATTTGCACTTCTGCATGCAGATCATAACGGAGCAAATAATCACTGCAGTCAGAGATAGCTTTTATTTTTTACACTCGATTTTTTTGAAAATTTTAATCTTTTTAATTTCACTTTTTAAACTGTGTCTTTAGATGCTCAACTTCAGATGGGATGTATTTATTCTAGCTTTTGTAAAAAAAAAAGGAAAAATGGATTCCCAATGCCGTCCTACCATTTCCTCCCTCTTCTTTTTAATACTCGTGTAGCATTATTAGCGATTAAGGTCCATGACACCAGAAAGGTACAGCAATTTCCATGTATTTTTTTTTTTATAATTGTGTGTATGTCGAGTATTAGTCTGATGAAGGCGTTGTCTCGGTCGGGGAATTTGACCCTTTCAGACAAGCGTCTCCTAATATAAAAAATATCAAATAACTTTTAACCTATGTACAGATTGTGGTGCTCTTTTGTAACACTTGTTTTTTGTTGATCAGAGGAATAAAGCCTCAACTCTTCAAAGAAGGGGAATTGTCTTGTCTTTTTATTCTGAACAGAGGGTGGAGAAAATGTTTTTAAGCATCTGAAGTGTAATATACCTTTTTATTCCATCGATAAACCCAGTAATTTACACTTCAATTAAGTAGCATTAACTTAATCACATAATAAAACACATAGAAAATCGTCTGCGTTCGTTTCATAGAACCATCAGTTCACACGAAGAGGCAGTGAAATAAATACACCTCTGCTTTAGTTTGGCCACTTTTTAGTTCAACGGAGACATTGCACGTGAACAATAATTTAAAAAGCTTAAGATATTAATAAACTAGAAGGGACAATTAGTAAAAAAAAAAAAAAAATCTAAAGAAAATGTGCAAACATACAATACTGGCATTGGAAATGAACCACAAAACAACTGCGTGCTTTATAAGATTTCAATGTGCATATAATGACCCCTTTTTCAACGGCAAAGGCCTCGGACCTACTGAACCCTCACACAGTAGACCCCCTGTACGATGTTAATCCTGCACCCAATGCCAGGACGCATAAATAAGGAACTAAGCATATTTGTAATTCCCTTTGGGGCCAAATGTAAAAAAAAAAAAAAAAAAAGAATTGCAAGCTATTTCAAGACAATGTATCAGCTTTTAGAGCGAAACACTGTTTTATACATTTACATCAAGCAAGTTTATACAAGGTCATCGCACTATGTACAACGCTGAGATCTATAGAATAAGAACGGTTACACTATACATGAGAAGGTTGAAGGTACTGGTAGAATGAATGACGTAGAGTTAGGCTATTGTATAACTTGCCACCTATTCAGTTTCCTGAAGGCCTGACGTATAGATGCTTTGAAATGTACATTCACAGCCCCACCTTAATATCAACATCTCAACAATGACTTCCAAATAGCAGCATAATATAAAAAAGAATAGAGAAAGACTGACTGGACAAAGGGCAGGAATGCATTTTATGTCAAAACCGTGAACCAAAACCTGGACCTTTAGAAAAGACCATGGTTTACGTTCATCTTTCAGAGTTTTCTTTAGGTCGGGGGAAACCGCAGGAAGGCACCATCATTTATATTCGCCTGTAATCAGATCATGTTTTCAGTGCTGTGCCTGGTGAGCAGTGGGCGCGGTTAAAGAAATGAAGAGGTGGAAAACAAATGAAATGGGGGAAACGTAGCAAGCCGAACGCAAACCAAAAAGCATTCACGTGACTAAAACCCTCCAATCAGGGCCCATCTAGATGCCTGGCAGATTTCGCACGCATTAACATTTCCCATGGGATGAAAGAGGCTAGCCTCGGTGTGTGTGTGTGGTTTCTGGTTTGTTCTGGAGTAAGCAGGCTGCATGCCAGGGGGGCCTGACAGGCCACTTATGTCTGTGTGACGCAAACCTTACAGCAGTAGTGTGTGTGTGGCTGGGCGTGTATGCATTGGGAGCTGGACATGTTCGAACGCTAGTTTGTGTGTGTGTGTGTGTGGTGTGTGTGTGTGTGTGTGTGTGTGTGTGTGTGTGTGTGTGTCGTGTGTGTGTGCGTGTGTGTGGGTAGGGCGTGCTAGGGCTTGTGCGTCCAGAGTGTCACAGTGCGGTCTGCGGAGGACGACAGGAAGGACAGGTCGTTGGGGTGCCACCGACACTGGATCACCTTATCCCCGTGCTCGCCCACCACCGTCACGGGCAGCTGTTTGGTCAAGTCCCCTACAGAGAGAGAGAGAGAGAGAGAGAGAGAGAGAGAGAGAGAGAGAGAGAGAGAGGAGAGAGAGAGAGAGAGAGAGAGAGAGAGAGAGAGAGAAGAGAGAGAGAGAGAGAGAGAGAGAGAGAGAGAGAGAGAGAGAGAGAGAGAGAGAGAGAGAGAGAGAGAGAAGAGAGAGAGAGAGAGAGAGAGAGAGAGAGAGAGAGAGAGAGAGAGAGAGAGAGAGAGAGAGAGAGAGAGTTTAAGCCATACACACACTGAACATGATACTTCATAGATCATGGCCAAGGAAGAGTTGGGGACCGGAGGGGTGGAGTAGCGGTAATGTCAAGATGATGTGTTACGAAACCGCCAACTAAACCGTTCATTAAAGCTGGGCTAAGCCCACCACTCTATAGAAACAAGAGTGTCAGCTTTCCTTCTTGGGATGGGAGAGGGGGGAGGGGGGAGGGGTTGAGGAGGGACTCGGTGCCGTCTGTTTTCTTCACAACATTAGCTCTGCAGGCGTGCCCCTCCCGCCCTCTAGTGGTCACAAATGGATCCGTTGTCCATCAGACCAAGGCACTTTGACGTTTTCAGTTTCTTTTTTTTTCGATTAGCTAGTAGTGATTATGACGTTGTTACTACTCAGTCATTGAGCGGTTAGCCGCGTTAATCTCGAGCGACTCCGGGTGACTTGTTCTAGAATAGTTTCATTTAAGGAGAGGGTAGGGGTTAGGGTGCACCTCGCTGAAGGATGTCTAGAGGTTAGACAGCGGACATAAAGGCTCCGAACCCATAACCTTCGAACCCTACTCGACTATCCTACCCCGAGCCGAAGCAGGTCGGCCCTACGACGTTTCCAGTTCCCCTTCCTGCCACCATGTTACGAAATCGTTGCAGGTCGCTTTGGATAAAAGCGTCTAATAAAAGCCCTTATGGCCGGTTCAGACTCCACGATTCTCAGACATTCCTCCACGATTTAACATGTCACACTATACGATCAAAGAGCCAGGAAATCGGGCGTCGTCTCGTCGGAAGACTGGCCACACTACACGATTCGAGGGTGCGATGCTCTTTACTTTGTATCATTCACGTTTACAAGATATTTAGAAAATCAAAGGTTTAGAACTGACATAAATGTTTTTTACATTTTTGTCATAAGGGATCCAGTAGTTTTTATATCTGCTCAATGCAGCAACTCCTCACAGTAGTTGCGTTGCGAGTGACATGAGTGATGTAAATACTGCCGCATTTCAACCAAACTTGTCTCCATTATGTTGTTTCATTTTCTCTCGTTTTCTTCATTAGCATTCTTCTTCTTGCTATTGATTGCATTCATTTTTTGTAGTAGTTACTGTGTACTCACAGCGTAGTGCAGTGAAGTCAGTTGGTAAACACTGAGCTCCAGCTGTTCGTAGGGTTCCCTCACGCAACTGGGGGGCGTGGTTCCCTCCATGATAGCTACGTCTAATGCGATTCCCCAATAAAATTCTGACATGCCAAACTTTTCGTCGTGGGTCTTTCGAACGTCGCAGACGAAAACATCGCAGATCGCAAGCATGTCACATTACAAGACCTCGTCTCGTCGCCGACCGGTCAAAAATCGTGTACGATTCGCAAATTTGTCTGCGACGAAGGAATCGGGGCAAAATCGGGCTGAAATTGTGTAGTCTGAACCGGCCATTAATGTAAACGGATGAACGTGAGCGGGGGGCCTACCCTGGAGGTTGGTCACCATGACCTTGGTGTCGTAGGAGCCGGTGAGCAGGTAGTGGGCGCCCGGGGAGAAGCGCACCGAGCGCACGTCGCTGCTGTGGGGGCGGTAGGTCTGCACGGTGCGACCCCCCCGGATGTCGTACAGCATGCAGGCGCTGTCCTCCTGCCCCGTCGCCAGGAGGCGCCCGCTGGGGTCCACCGCTACCGAGGCAACGGGGCTACCTGTGGGGAGGGGTCATGCTTGTTGTTTAACGGGGGCTGCTTTAATGGCCGCAGCTTCACTGATTACTAATTACAGGACCTATTGTCGTGCGGGACCGGGGTCAATTATGTGCAATAAAGCTGTCCCTTATTTAAAGATTAACTGCTATTACATTTACACTAAATCATTTGGACCAAACAGGCATGTCAAGATTGTAATGTTTATAGGAGACGCTTAATGAGGCTCAGGTAGTTAGGATTTAATTAGGGATTGGCATCCTTAGGATTAAACGATACTACTTTTCTCATTGATACGGCTTAGCTGTACACTTATTGGCAGGGGGCGCTCATGGGGCTAGGAAACCCTCTTCAAACGGTTGGGAGGGATGATAGCACTTGAACATCTAAAACAAGTTTTCTAACTCTATAAATGTATTCATAGCTAAACTGGCTAAGCTAAAAATGGCTATATCAGCATATCCGTTGTCATGACTTCTTATAACTTTCACTAAGAATGCGTATGCATTTATTGATAAAGCAGGAATGCCCTATACTTATAAATGCCTGTAGTTGGGACTGGGAGAGTTACGAGTCACATTTGCATTGTGCTTAGTACTCTTTTTAATTATTTGGCCAGGTTGCTAGAATGATCTCCCTTGCTAGCAGAGTGTATTGCACTTGCTGCAGCGGGACGGGTCTTCATCGAGCCAAGTCAATAATAGCCACTCTTTAGAATCCTTCCGTTCTCTCAGCCATGACTCTGTGTGTTAGCGTGTGTGTGTGTGTGTGTGTGTGTGTGTGTGTGTGTGTGTGTGTGTGTGTGTGTGTGTGTGTGTGTGTGTGTGTGTGTGTGTGTGTGTGTGTGTGGAGTCAATCCTACACCCACAACAAAGAGAAGTAGAGGCCGCGATCAGCTCTGTTTGCACTAGCAAATTATAGTCAGTATAAAGTTTAAACCCGGTACTTTCTTCAGCACTCATAGCAATGGCAAAAAAACCTCAAACCCGACTAACACTCTAGCATTTCATTATTGAGCGTGAATATCGATTCAGAACCAGTGTTTGGGGCACATCCCCGGTTGAGCGGGGAGAAGCAGTGTCCTACCTGAGCCGTGGAAGGAGGTCCCCACCACGCGCACACAGCTGGGCACCCGCAGGTCCCAGAAGCGCACCGTCTTGTCCTGGGACCCCGAGGCGATCATCCAGCCGCCCCACGTGTACAGAGACAGGATGTGACCTGGAAGGGGCCACACACACGTTGGGAGTGTGGGACACTGTCGCCCACAGGGGACAGAACGGGGCCGACGGGAGGCCAGTTTGGTGCTGGGTCCCAGGCCTGCTCTGAGCCTCTATGGCCCCGGCCTGGGACGATGCTCTGTGAGTTCAACCTTCCCCCTGCGTCTGCCTTCATGCCCCCCCCCCCCCCCCCCCAGAGGAGCCCTAGGGTCCTGTACCTGTGTGTCCGCTGAGTGCGTGCAGGCCCTGGCCCCTCTGACAGTCGGTGGTGTAGATGTTGCAGTCCCCGGCCCCGGCGCTGATCAGGATGGCCCCCCCGCTCTCCGGGCCCTCCATGAAGGCCAGGTCCCTGATGGTGCCATCGTGCATGCTGAACTCCAGGTCGGGGCCTGGGACGGGACACAAACACACAAAGACGCACACACACACACACAAACACACAAAGACACACACACACACACACACAAACACGAACACACACACGCAGACACGAAAGCAAACAAAATGTCAACAACGTTTCCTGCACCTCCAAAATCAAACCACTTCTGTAGTTGAGGCACTAGACTCTCGTAGAGGAAGAATAAAACGCATGCATGGATAACTCCCCACACCTAAAATACATAACACGTCTTACATAGTGCCCCTATTTGTTTTTGTTCACTATTTAGTGATTCAGCCCCCTACCCACTCTCTTGCCCTTGGGGTCAGGCCCACGTACCTGTGGCGTTGCAGGTCTCTGCGCTGAAGGGCAGGACCTTGACATACTTGTCGTTGGAGCCGGTGGCCAGCAGCTGCCCACAGTGGCTCCAGGCAGCGCAGTAGATGGAGCCCTTGTGGTGCTTGTTCCTCTTGAAGACCACCGCCGGCTGCTTCAACGGAGTGGACTCACTGAGGGGGGGGAGGAGAGACACACGCATGTTTACCATCGAGGACGGTTGTGGTTGCTACTCCGCTGTGCGGCCCCCCTGCCCACCTGGTCTCCAGCGTGTCCGGGTAGGCGCACACCCTCAGGGTCTTGGAGTTGGAGCCCACGGCGTACAGCCCCCCCGCCGGGTGGAAGGCCACGGCGCGGATGGCCTGCGTGTCCTCCAGCGTGTTCACCGGCACAAACAGATCTATGGGCTGGTCGGCCTGGGACAGAGGACACAGGGGGGGGACGGTGGGACCGCAGCTCCAGTGTCAGTGACGCTGTTTTCCTCGAAGAGTCTCTTGAAAGAGAATACAGCCCGTTCAAGTTTGTTCATTTTAAATGAACCCAATCCCTGTGTCGTTCCAGAATGGATTGAAATGTAAATACCATGTATTGAATCAAGGTGTGGTGTGTGTGTGTGTGTGTGTGTGTGTGTGTGTGTGTGTGTGTGTGTGTGTGTGTGTGGTGTGTGTGTGTGTGTGTGTGTTGTGTGTGTGTGTGTGTGTGTGTGCGTTTTTCTACCTCTTCACTGGAGACTAAGGAGCGCGGGGAATCCCCTTTGCTACCATCCATGTGTTTCAGCCCACTGAAAGGAAAACACTGCTTATTAACACTCTCTCACACACACACACACACACACACACACACACACACACACACACACACACACACACACACACACACACACACACACACACACACACACACACACACACACAAACTTGTGTCTCTCACACACACACACACACACACACACACACACACACACACACACACACACACACACACACACACACACACACACACACACACACACACCACACCTATGGGGGGTGACGGGGGACTCATTAGGCGGTGGGATGGCGTGCCCCCCGGCCGCGCGCTGCGGCGTGCTGCTCCGCACGCCCCCCCCCCTGGGGGGGCCCTGCTCTGGGCCTGGGGGGGCCGACAGGTCCACGCTGTCCTCCATGGCCGGGGTGGCCCCGTTGCACTGCTGGGCCAGAGACTGCACCTCCTCCCCCAGGCTCTCCATGCCCACGTTCAGCTCCTCCAGCTTCTGGATGGACCTGCGGAGGGACGCACGTCAGCACACACACACACACACACACTCCATCTACACTCCCCTTCTGATAGATTACTACGTATAAATGGGATTATAATTACGATTATACAGATCTTCTTTACATAATTGTTGGATTTTTTGGGGTTTCTTTTTGACTTTCTTGTTATTTTTAAGTCTGACATTTCCCAACAGGCGATTGTACCCTAGCCTTACCCAAAACAAAACCCAAACTCCTAAAGACACGCTATGGGGCGCATTGTGTGACTCTTGTGCGCTGCATGGAGCAGCGCACAAAAGAGAAAGGACAGAAGTGATGATGTCATTATGCATCTGCCCCGTAAATAATGCAGGGAGCACAGAAGGGAGTGTGTGGGGACTTGGGGGGAGCAGTGTGTGTGTGTGTGTGTGTGTGTGCGTGTGTGTGTGTGCGTGCGTGGTTTGTGTGTGTGTTTGCGAGAGGCGTGTCAAAAGGCCTTTGTCTTGCTGACAGAATAAAAAGAAGGGGAAAAAAAAATGTAAAACCCAGAAAATACTAAAGAATCAGCGAGACAAAAAAGACACATTGCAGTGCTTCGTGATGCCCGTCTAGAGCCCGGTGTTATGTTATACAGCCTCTATTAAAGCGGCTAAAGGGGGCGAGGGAGCCGGCCCTGACCCCCACTCAGGTATTGATGTGTGTGGGGGGGATGGAAATATTGACTGAGTGGGGCTGTTTAACACAGAAGGTGATGTGCTTCGTGAGGTTCACATTAGTTGACTACACCAGATGGTTCACCGGTGGTCTGCAGGGAATTGGTGGCGGGGGGTGTGGTGTGGTGTGTGTGTGTGTGTGTGTGTGTGTGTGTGTGTGTGTGTGTGTGTGTGTGTGTGTGTGGTGTGTGTGTGTGTGTGTGTGTGTGTGTGTGTGTGTGTGTGTGTGTGTGTGTGTGTAGGGGGGTGTTAACTGGGGAATGCCACATGGGGCCTATTGCCGTGTTCTCTCTTCACTGGTCTACCACTACCCGTCTGACACAGGCTCCATGGTGACCTATATACTGTGGTCTGGGAAAGGTAAACATTTAGATTATCCACAGCTCATAGTGGGTGGGGCATTTATTTATCTTTGGTTTAATAATATAAAAAAATGAAAATGTAGACAGACAATGTTTTTAGAGTTGAGCTTAATTACATTTAGATTCAATATCTAATTAAACATCTTTGTTTTTGTAATTGTGAAATATATATTGCCATTTATCGCACTCTCTCACAACACCTCTGTTGCACTAGGGGCTGGGAAACGCCTAAATATGGGCGTGTTGCCTATCTGCACCTGGGGGAGCGGCGGTCACAGCGCGAACGTGCCCGGGCCGGGGGGTCGGGTCGGGTCCCGCCCTGCCTTTTGTGACGGGCGCGGTGACGGTACCTGTTGAGGAACTTCTCGGTGAGGCTGTTCTGCATGTCGGCGGCGGGCGCATCCTGCTGGACCCCGCCCTCCAGCAGCATCTGCTGGTACAGCTGCCTCTGCTGCTGCTTCTGCTCCAGGTGCTGCTGCACGCGCAGCCGCTGCCGGTAGAACTCCTCAAACTTCTCCGTGGAGTCGCGCAGCTGCGGAGAGGTGGGAGTCATGAGGCCGTGCGATTGAATGCCCTTTTAATCCCGAGGGACTCTGGTGACAATGAAACCCACGCGTCACTGTCGCATCGGCCGTTTTATTGGCTTATCGCCTGGGTGGGTTCGAGGGGGGGGGGGGGGGGGGGGGGGGGGTGGGATGGGGGTGTCATGCACATCCCCACACACGAGCCAGTGGACCCACATCCGAGCGTACTGCAGGAGGTGCAGATGGAGGATAATGTGGTTTGAGACACCAGCCCACAAACCAAGCTAGCCCTGCCTTTCAGCGGGCAGAAGACTAGATGGTTGTTCAGAGACGAGGTGCTCCGGACAACAACGACTCCTCAGTGGCTCCGTCAGACACAGCAGAATGACACCAGAGATTCCTTTCTCTTCCAAAGCCCTATATTTAGACCGGTCACCCACAGTCACCCTGTGGGGTCATGCAAGCAGGTCCAGGACAATTGAGCAGTGACTCATTTGGCTCCAGAACAGCGCTGGCCCCCGGGGGCCGACGCCCTTCATGAACGCCTGGGCCCCTCATCAGAATGGACCCCGGAGAGCCCCCCCCCCCCGGATTACCTCGGTGCTGTCGGCCAGCTCCGGGGTCGGGGCGTCCTCCCCGGGGGCGGAGGCCGGCCTCAGGCTCTGCGCTCCACCCGAGCTCAGCATGGCGGGGTCCACGGGCGTGTCCGTCCTGGAGCTAGAGCGGAGGACACGGCGCACAGCGGGGTGTCATTGGGGTTGGGACCACCATCATCATCATCGTCATACCTTATCTGACACACTGCGCACTAGCATGACGTGCGTCTGCGCGGGGCTAACGGCGCTGCAGGTCAAACGTACGATCAATACTTTAAGGGTCATTAAAAAACAGTGCTGTCAGCAACCAGTTAAAACGTCTCTTGAATCAACCAGCGATTGAATCACCCCCCACTCCCAGAGAGCCGACCGACCCGTCTTGGGACTCTTACGTCTCGGGCGACTCCTCGAAGATGCTGTGGCAGTCGGCGCTCTCCATCATCAGGCTGCGGCTCAGGCTCTGCCCCGGCGCCCCCGGGTAGTGGAAGTTGGCGAAGGAGTGGGACATGGGCGACACCCCCTTCCCCGCCGCCGGCTCGCCCCCGGCCGAGCCCCTCTTCTCCTGGCCCGAGAGGCCGTAGGAGAGGCCGTCCAGCGCCGGGTTCAGCGAGCGGGACATGTAGGTGTCGGCCGACTGGGGCCGGCGCATGGGCGAGGACGGGTAGGGGGACAGCTTGCTGATGAGCGGCGTCAGCAGGTCGGCGTAGCCCGTCTTGGCGGGCTTGGACACGCGGTCCACGTGGATGTTGAGCTGCTTCTGCTCGAAGGCGCAGGAGAAGACGCCGGCCGACAGGTTCTGCATCCAGGAGAGCAGAGACAGGTCCAGGTCGTCGCAGCCGTTGCCGCACAGCATGTCCACGCCCAGGAGCACCTCGCCCTCCGTGATCTCCTCGCCGGTGGCCTTGCTCTGCGCCGCGGGGGGGACGGGGACGACAGAGAGACAGAGTCAAGGGAGCAACAGGCGGGATGCACCGATTTTAGGAGGAATTCCTCGGGTTCTCTGAGACCGGCGGACTGTGCATCGTTTCTAAGGTGATGGGGACCGAGATCTACAGGGAGGCAATGTTTTGGTGTGTCTCTCTATGGTCCACCAGGGCAACTGTCGTGGACCAACGTCGTCGTTTCAATAGTTAAGAACTCATAACCTTTAATACCCTGTTGAATCAACCTGAAAATGTACTTTTATTTGATTTTCCATTTGTTTCACCGTTAACTTATGTGTTCCTTCTCCCGGTTATTGCAGTTTTGCACCATAAGCTCTACATCAAGATTATCCTTCACAAAGAACATATTCTGTTATTCAAGCTTAAGCGCTCCACGAATTCCCAGCATTTTATGCTGAGCAGCATTTTATTATTCCCGGGTCTCAAGGGGGCTTTGAAGAGGTCCTTTGGGGTTCCCTACCTGGCAGAACTCCACGCAGCACTCGTACAGGACTCCCTTGAGGAGCAGCTGGAAGAGGCGGTTCCCGCTGGCCTTGAACCCGGCCTCGCTCAGCTTCCTGTCGGCGGGGATGAACTCTGCCACCATGTTGCAGGCCTCCTCGAAGCAGTGCACCCGCGCGGTGCTGGGGTTCCAGTCCTGAGGGGAACACCGGACTCATTAGCACACGCTGTCGTTGTCTCATGGGATCCTGAGCTGAACTGTTTTTATAATATCAAACTAAAACATCATCCGGTCAGCCAAGGGATAACTTTCCTCTTTATCTTCGCCGAGTGGTATTGTATTTTGATCCACATGGAATGATAGAATAACACACAACATTATAGTCTAGATAAACAGTAACATATCACCTCAACTGTATGCCAACATAATACTTTGTGGATCATAGTTTACGAGACACTTTGTGTTGCATGTGTGTGTGCATTAGACCCAATATGTCAATATAGTATAGCCATACATGCTTTTGATATCAGCAGGGTTTGTGTACTGCACTGTTTATAGCAAACATCAGTCCCACAACAGCACGCCAGCGGCTTGCCTTGAACTCTGCGTGGTTGGTGAGCCGCGGCAGGGTCAGTAGCAGACACAGTTTGCTGTAGTCGTCCTTACAGGGGCAGAACTCCTCCAGGGTGTGGAGGCACTTGACGGCCTCCTGCATGGTGAACTCCAACTGAAGCGCACAAACACGACTTTAAGGTTGACCATCGACAGAGTCTGAAGTCCAACTGGAACACAAGTCCGGTTACGGTAACATAGTCAGGTTAACGTGCTACAGTAGTAGAACAAAGAGCAGTGTGTGGTGAATCCAGGTGACTGGGGTTTTATTTTAATCTTTTGTTGCTGATGTAAACACTGGCTGGGATATTTTTAACCACGCCTACCACAGACTCACTCTTCGCATGTTCTGACACTGAATGGTTGTATCTTTAATATGACTAAAGGCATGCAGTGTTTAGAAAGAAGAACATCCAACTAGTCAGAAGTTATACTATGTATTTTATTTTTCTGAAGGGTATAACAATGGTCATTTGAACTGTGTATTGGCACTGAATATTTATTTTCTACAATAAATTCTAAATGTTCGCCTGCATAAAGATTTGAATTGTAATTGATGAGCTGTTTGATGAGCTGTACGGGCTGCACGGCTCTAACTGTAACATGTTAGTACTGCTCTAACTGTAACATGTTAGTACTGCTCTAACTGTAACATGTTAGTACTGCTCTAACTGTAACATGTTAGTACTGCTCTAACTGTAACATGTTAGTACTGCTCTAACTGTAACATGTTAGTACTGCTCTAACTGTAACATGTTAGTACTGCTCTAACTGTAACATGTTAGTACTGCTCTAACTGTAACATGTTAGTACTGCTCTAACTGTAACATGTTAGTACTGCTCTAACTGTAACATGTTAGTTACTGCTCTAACTGTAACATGTTAGTACTGCTCTAACTGTAACATTGTTAGTACTGCTCTAACTGTAACATGTTAGTACTGCTCTAACTGTAACATGTTAGTACTGCTCTAACTGTAACATGTTAGTACTGCTCTAACTGTAACATGTTAGTACTGCTCTAACTGTAACATGTTAGTACTGCTCTAACTGTAACATGTTAGTACTGCTCTAACTGTAACATGCCAGTACTGCACTAGTGTAACATGCTGATGTTCTGCGTGAGAGGAAGAGCTGACTCACGTGCTGCGGCTCGTCCTCGGCCGACATGGCGTTGTTCACACACAGAGCCTCCAAGAACTTCTGCTTCAGCACGATGTAGCGGAACCTGATGCATCAGAAAAGATGATGAGACCCAAACACTGACCGGCACGGATGTTACCACGCTGCAGAGCACTACTTAAATGAAAAGGTATTTAGCACTTAGTTTGTAACAATGAATGCATTATTAACACGTTAGAGGCACCAACAGTTCAGACATCTATAAGGGTTTAGAATTATAATTCTAGGAATTAGAATAAGCATTTCTTCTGGGATATTGTTCAATACATTCATTTATTTTTAATAATTAAAAACCTCCTGTAACATCATACATCCACAGTGTCATAAGAGAGGGAGAATCAAACTCATTCACCTTTTTCCATCAAACTTTTCCATGCACTCTAAGGGCTGAATGAACTGCAGCACCTCGTCCCACTGGCCATCAAGAACCAGTTGCCTGAAACACACACACACACACACACACACACAGACACACACAGACACACACACGACACACACACACACACACACACACACACACACACACACACACACACACACACACACACACACGCATGCATGCAAACAAGCCCCAACAGTCACACACAAACACACACACATTGATTAGCAAACATTCAAAGTCTATGACTAAACGTTCAACAACTTGGATGAAAGACCAAAAGGAAAGGGGTTCTGTACATTATCGTCCAGCTATACCAGAGGTCAAAGTGCCTCAAATTAATCTGATGAGGAGCACCAATTCAAATCTGCAGGGTGGCCTTAAACTGTTGTTTATGAAAGAAAAACTTGCAGATGCCATCGAAAACTAATCATAGTGATGCGTGTTCTGCGATTAATGTTCTGTTTCCTTTATCTGTATCCATCTGTTCTTTCATTCGCTCTGAATGAATCTACGATGACATAACACAACAATGATCCGTCCTCCAGTGCACACAGAATGTTGTTGTTTCTGGATTGTATTTCTTCTTTCTACCTGAGGAAGAGCATGTCATCAGAGTACAGTCCGTTGATGACGCCACTCTCCTTCTCCAGGGCCAGCATGCTGATGTGCAACTTCCGGGAGTTGAGGAAGTCCAGGATCACCTTGATGATCTCCACCTCCTTCACGTTGATGGTTTCTTCCGCTGTCATGATGACGACGGGCTGCACAAGATAGGACACCAAATCAAAAAGTGAAACTCACACCTCCAAAGGTTGTTTGCTATGTATATGTTATCATTTACTCTAATAAATGACTACTCAATTATATGCGGGGATCATAACAAAGTAATAATTTCATTGCATAATTTCATTATGCAATGAAATTATTCAGATTAAATAAATAATATATATATATTAATGGCTACTGATAGTGGCCAATAATCTAAACAGATCTAATGTTATGTGTGTCTTTGCCGCCATTTGATACAAACTGATTTAGACCTATCAAAATAAATTTGACTTAAAAATATCTGTAAAATAAAAAGAACGTTACCCTAAAACAACTAAAGACAATGGCAGGCACTACCAGCATTCAGTGTGCGACTGAAACAGATTTCTGGTGATAATTACATACACAAAAACAGTGGTTATGATCTCAACATAAACAGTAATAAGCTCTCTCTTTGTGACCAGAATATCATAAGCAAAATGCAGTATGTTATTCAGATACAGATCAACTAATCACAGAAAACCAAACATGGGATACTCTTTGTTTATTATATCAGTGTATAGACCGAGCATATGCTGAACTACAGGGTAATAAGTTGTCCATGCATGAGAGCAACAGACTGCAACGTAACTGGGAGGGATGCACCTTCGTGAGGTAACGTTAGGCAACGTTAGACTACGAAAACAAGGCTGCCCTCAACAGCATTTAGGTCTTCTAACACTAATTTCCTTGGCTTGGTTTCAGTTATTACACTGTCAAAACAACATAGCTACCCAGCGCTTGATGTATTCATTATGGTGAGATAATGCAGGAGGGTGCATTGCTTCAGATTGATTAGCCTAGCTAAGCTAATAACACTGTCACTGATGCACAAGTCCCTATAAGAAGCTTATCTACTTGTTACATAGCGAATTAAGCGGAAACCTTCAAATAAATCCATCAACACAAGGAGAAGATCTTAAACGATTCAAACTAAATGTCCCGAACTGTTGCGACGGAAGGGCCATGCACACTGAACAGAAGAAGCCAGGCCAAGAAGCATTGAAGACGGGCATCCTCCGCTAGCCGGGTCGGGCGGGGTGGGGACTGACAGCTTTCCCTATGTCGTACGCGGTTGGAAATAAGGGCGATTAATGCTTACCTCTTTCTAAAAATGCATGAGACGAAAACAAGAGCGTACTGGGCTGTTGACGCCAAACGCCGTGACGATGGTATAGCTCGGGGTGGTCAGGGTACGTCTGCTGCAGCGTTGGTGGCTCTCCTCTCCTCTCTGTCCGCCTCGGCTGCTCCTACTCGATGTTTGCCTTCTGCTGCTGCTGCGGCGCGGGGCCGTCCCTCCACCCAGCCCGCCGGTTGTCAAGAGAACAGCCCCAGTCAACCAATCAACACAGGGCTCCCCCTCAACCTGAGCCCCCTGGATAACTTTCCCTTTGAATTTAGAAAATGAATGAAGATCTGACCTTCATGTTTGCTTATTGTAATGATGAAAGTGTACGTGCGTGTGTGTGTGTGCCTTTATGCAGACATTAAACTATAACTAAACAGAAAATAATGAATTAGACACAAGGATGACAGTTGATAGTTGGCAATTTAATAGCTCAAATTAATAGAAAATAACAAGGTCCATAAACGTCTTGATGAATTAAAAACAAAATGAAATCAGGGTTGGAAAAATAGTAAGACTTTAAACTCCTTGAATCCGATCACTCTGTGCTGCTGAAGTTATCACTCTAGAGCACGAATTAGGACTTCACACCAGGTCCTTTTTTTCCAAGCTACACGCTGAACACTGTTCTGTTTCCTTTACAATTGTGCTGACAAAACCCTCCAACGGTAAATGCAGCTTACAAAAAATACTTTCATATGACAAAATATATATGTACACTAGTGTAAACACATAATACATGGATATATGCAAAAAAGAAAATTAACATGTAACAATGCACAAATAAAACCAACTGCATGTCGGTGTTACGGTGGGAATATGGTTAGAAGGTACAGTGAGCAATTAGGTCAACTATGGTGGGTCATCTACTGCTATTATTGTTGCAAACAATCTGGTATATACACGTTTGATTTAGGTTTAGGTTGTGAATTTGAATGTAAGTAGGGGGGCTTTATCCACAGCAAAGTGACTCATTTAATGCACAGAATGCAACGTGATTAGAATTGTATTAACTCTCCATAGATTGCACAGATTAAGGACACAGTGGAGGGGTGTCTATAATAATCACAATTGTGTTATCAACACTGGTGAACGATCACACTGCTTTTTCAGTACGACAAAAGGCCCTATACATCATATATGCTTAGGATGAACGATTAAAGCTACTCAAAAGGTGACTAATCAGTCATTCATTTTGAATGAAATATCAATTATGTACAAACATATTCAACTCATAAACATTACGTTCATTGTGTTACTCAGATAAAAACAACATCCCCCAAATGCCCCGTGTCAGACAGTCAAAGCATTATTGTGAAATTAAATAAATTAAGTGAGTCGGTTGTAGGTGCTTTCCAGAGTAAGTTTCATGATAAAATAATAAATGATTTCATCCTCATCATCATAATCATTCCCATCCTCATCTTCATCATCATCATCATCATCATCATACACTCAATGGAAAGTTACGGCAATTTAACAACTTGAGGTATTTCCCTCAATCTTGGCACTTCACTATTCATACACATTTAGACCGTTCCATTCACCTTGTACAAGGCATTCTAAGTGCTAATACAAAAAAAAGTTGTTCTCTCACATTCTCTCTTTCGTTAAAACTCCCAAATCATTTCATCCTGGAAATGGTGGCGAAGATGTGTGAGTCAGGGGAGGGGAGAGGGAAAAACGCTCACATCACAAAAGAGTGTGTGACAGGCATGTACACCGCCACCCACCAGACTTTACCCCGCAGGCTTCTCCGTTAGAGACACACAACAAGCATAAGGCCACACATGATCAACTCAGAGTAACCAAACTGCCTCTAACTGAGGAGTGACATTCAGTGCTTCAGCGGTACTACAAGGTAAGGCAAAGGTCCTTCGCCTCTTCTTTACTTTCGTTTTTTTTGGCACAGAAGAACATGGATACACATGCCAACACAAGTATACACACACACACACACACACGCACACACACAAAGACAGACACACACACATACAGTAAACCGCCCTCATTGAAAAGTCTTAGTTGTCCCACTCGGTTCTGTTAACTGCGATGCCCTTTTGTTGAAGTTCTCCGTCCTACATTCCAGTTGACAAGTCAACAGCCACGTGGCCCTTGGATGAAAAAAATATTAACACCAAGCCCCCATTCATATGGGTAATCCTGATGACCGAGAGATGTCTTTTTCGTGTGCGTGCGTCTGCGTGTGTGTGTTCAGTCCTGCGCTACTTGGGCTGCAGTTTTTTGGGGGTGCTCTGCTTCTTGGTCTGCCACAGGTGGCTGGCGATGGTGATGGCGTCAACGCTGGCAGACATGGTCTTGGCCGGGATGTGGCTGAACTGCTTCCTGTCAGAGTTGTACTTGTACAGGCCCTCCACCATCTTGGTGGTGATGCTCTTGGGGCCGATGCCGGCCAGCTTGGTCATCTCCTCCGTCTCGGGGCAGTAGGTGTACACCGACCTGAACTGACACCCCGCGTCGCGGAACAACACCAGGAAGTTATTGGCCTCCGACTTCTCCATTTCCTGCAGAAGTTGGACAACGGATATAGAATGGAAAATGTGTGTGAGGATGAGAAGGGGGTTTGTCACCAGCAGTGGACTAATGGTTTGATTTCCTACCATACTTACAAAATCAATGTTTGTCAAATTTAGCATATTATAGACTCAAACATGCACCAAGAAAAATACCAAAACTCACATCCAGTATCTTGTTCTTCTGTCCTTCGTTGACCTTGCCCGCCAGGCAGCAGTGAGCCAGGGCGTTCTGTATGATGTGTTTGTTTGATTTGGCACTTGGTTCCTTGTACAACTTGGGTCCTGTGGGGGAAACACAGTGCCTTAGAGAACTACACTTAACTTAAACTATAGATACACCATAAAAATCTGCTCTAGTCTTAGGAACAAGGTCCTTTGTTCTGTCATAAACAGGTATGTATTGTGCGATTCCTAATTCCCTGGGTTTGGGATGGAGCAGTGACTCCCTGTGTACCTGTGTACTCTGTGTTGGAGGGCGTGGAGGAGGTGGTGGACTCAATCTCCCAGTCTTTCTCTCCGTTGCGGCTTCCAGCTGACGGACAGGAAGAAAAGCCCCCCGCGGAGTCAGGCCTGGATGGACGTCACGACAAACACAGGCATTACATGTCGGAATGCAAACAACAAAAAAAATATATATTTTTTAATAAGAAAAAACAACAACAAACACAACAAACCAAAAAAAACAAGGGTTGAAAAAGCCAGAGCAGACATGCAAACGACATCAGTGGCACGAGACAACGAAGATCAGCGGACACATACAGCAGCAGAGAGAGCGGCAGCCAAACAGGGTCATACACTGTGCACTGTGCTCTCAGCCTGGCCTGATCTCTCTCACTGTACACAGCCAGTCTTTAGCGCAGTAAAGCGTGGAGACATAATCAGACGTGTTCAGCAAAGCATAGACCGAAAGCCCTTATAGCGAGGCCAGATTGAGAGGCATGAGAGGCAGACTTCAGAAGTCCCGGAAGAAGGCACACGCAACCATATGGCTTGAAGCATCGGGGGGAAAAGCCGGCACGAGAGGGAACGACGCAACGCAGCAGCCAGAGAGAGCAGCAGTACAGAAGGCAAGAGTTGGAAAGGAGCAGTGGAGGCAGATAGCGCCGGAAGCAGCATGGGCAATGGCGTGGCGGGTTTTGAAAGCAGCACAATGAACTGTAAACCTTTTTTTTCTCGATCCATCTGTTTCATTTCAAACACATCACTTGTGTAAGGGCTGTTATGACTGCTGTGGTCTGCTGCCGGTGACACATGGTATCAAGGGGATGGACAGCGTGGAGGGATGGAGTAAAGCTCTGCTAGGTGTAGGGTGGAGGCTGCCGCGCTTGTGAACGGTCTAGGCGGTAACGGCCGGTTTTACTAGTTCTGTTGTGCCTTACTAACCTTCCCTTTCTTTCTTTGGGAGAGCTAAGAAAGAACGATATATGACAGGAAGCTACTTTATTGCCTCTGAGGGGGTTGCGTGCAAAACAAGAGGTAGAGGATTAGACAGTGCGGGATATCAGATGGCAACACACACGTCGCTCACAAGGGAGGACAATGAAAGATGACTGTCAGGTTATGGGATGGGTTATTGCGGTACTAGTTCAACTGTGGTATATTTCATTGGAACAACGATGAAAGGAACAGGTGCATATTTGATCACCGCCAGTTGAAGATTATACAATGTTGCTTGATTATAGTGACATTGTCGACAATAGAAAGAGGGTCATTTCAGGACTATATGTATGGTTTCTATATGAATAAACAAATAGCACAGGGATGACCAGAGACGTTGGGAGGGATGTTTGAATGAGGAAGGATCACTAGAACAAGGCACTGTTGCTTGATTATTTGGTTTCGACATACATTACTTAAGCAACCTAAACTAATGCTTAAAGCTCCAGTGTAGGATTTAGTAGCAACTAGCGCTGAGGTGTCAGATCGCAACCAACTGTCACCCCTCCCTTTACAACGACTACAGTGGCCTGCACTTGCCTCTAACGTGTAAGGTGCCAGCAGGTTTTCTTTTTATTGCTAAAAAAGTATAAATTCTAATCGACCATGGTCGATTTTTGATGTCTCAAGCCAGCAAAGAAAATCCCTTTAACCATCACAATCAGGTTTGTCAAAGTCACCATGGTCACAAGTCATGTTGAAGGAAAAGGCAGAACTAGATCAATACTACTTAATGGCCTATTAACACACAGTCCTCTTATTGTATCCAAAGTGGTGGATAATACGTTCATAGATGTATAATTATCACTATATGTTATATGCATTCATCATTAATCTTGATAGCAGGCGGCACTACAAGCAAATGTTTATTTGCTCGGCAGTGTGTGACATAGATCGCTTTTGATAACATGACAGTGTGTGTTTAGTTTTGGATGAAGTTTAGTTTCGGATGCTAACTTTCTCAGAAAGAGTGATAGCCTACTTTAACCGAACAGGGAATCAACCCCAAAAAGTCTCCAGAACATGGATGCATTAAATAATGCACACGCACTTCATATTAATAAGAATCCCCCTTATTTGCAAACTGTCATTTGCTACAGTATTTTACACTCTGATTAAAAAGTGTTTGAAACTCTAAACATATAGGATATTTTGTCGGAAGGAAGGAGCAAGCGCGTCTTCACAGGCACAGTAATGTGGACTTTCATGTCCGCGTTCAATAGAGGCTTAAGCTTCTTGGGGAACTTATCCAATTCTACGAACCTCACCTTTAATATACTGTTCCGTTGGGGCCAATTCACATTTGACTCGTTTACAGGAGAAAACAAAAATGACAATTATTGTTTACCTGGGAGTTTTCCTGTTGTCTGATTGGTTGCTTTCATTGTCACCGAGGTTCAGGGAAGCCAGGGAGACACTGGAGACGGAATACCCACGAGGACGCACCCCTGCAACCACAACACCAAGGATCAGGATGAGTGTTGACGTCATTACACTGATTTGTGTGTTTGTGCTATTGCTAGTGTTGTGCAACAGGAGTGCGTGTGGTTGCTCACCTGCTGCCCTGACTGGGGGCTTGGGCGACTCCACAACGTCCCGGTGGATGGATTTAGGGCGGGGCTTTTTCTTCAGGCTTCCTGTGCGGGGCTTAATGACGTCGTTCATGTCGTCCATCAGCTTGAGCTGTTTCCTCCTCAAGTACTCGTTCTTGATGTAATCCCTCCTCGCTTTCTCGTCGTCCTTCTTCTGCAGCTCCTCCTCCGCCCTCAACCTAAGACACGGATTAACCCTTTAGTTTGAAGGATGCTTCTTCCGCCACTCGGGGAGGGCTTGGGGCGAGGAGAGAGGAGTGGGGAGGGGGAGGAGAGGAGGAGGAGGAGAGGTAGAAGACGAGAGGATAGGGGAGAAGGAGAAAGAGAGAAGAGGTCATGAGAGAAAAGGAGAGAGGAAAGAAGAAGAGGAGAGGGGAGAAGGAGGAAGAGAGAAGAGGTCATGAGAGAAAAGGAGAGAGAGGAGGTGAGAGGGGAGGGGAGAGGAGAGGATGTGAGGAGAGGAGGATAGAAGGAAATAAGGGGAGGAGAGTAGAGGGAAGAAGAAGCGGAGAAGGAGAAAACGAGAAGAGGTAAGGAGAGGAAAGGAGGAGAGAGAGAGAAGATGAGAGGTGAAGGGAGAGGGGAGGAGGAGAGGTAACAAAGAGCAGACTGACCTTGCAGCCTCCTTCTTCTCCTCCTGTTCCTGCTCCTGCTGTACTTTCTTCTCCTGCGCCTCCTTCTCCCTCCTCAGCCTCTTCTCCAGCAGAGCTTCTCTCTTGGCTGCCATGTCCTCTTGACCTTTGGCATCATCCTGGTTGCGGTGGTTGGTTGTGTGTGTGTTGTTAGGTTATATGATAATGAAATTTGCGAATCAATAAGTATCAGACAACAGCTCAATAAACATCCCAAACAGCAGCAAAAAACCCCCGCAGCCAACAGCAGCCAAAAATCAATATATTGAATTTTACAAATGGTATGGTAGTGGTATAAATGAGGCCTCGGTGAAGCCCAAACGCACCTTAAAGAAGAATCCACAGCACATCTTTTGGTCATCTCCGTAGGCATCTCTCCCTGCACCTCCATCCAACGCTGCCTCGTCCTCTGTGTTGTCCTTCTGGAACAGGGGCACCTCCCTCAGGTCTCTCCTGCCCGGGTCGCTCTGCTCCGCCGTCACCTGCCGCCCGCCGGGCCCCTGCTGGTCCGGCCCCGGCTGGCTCCGCACCTCAGACGAGATCACCCCCTCGGTCGCCTTCCCCGCCGCCGCCACCTCCCGCCGCTCCCCGGGGTCGGCCTCGGCGCTGGGTCCTTTAGCGGGACACCGGAGAGCGCCCGCACTCTGCCTCTGCCTCCTCCTCCGGGTGGTCCTGGGGGTCCAGGCTGTTGAGGGCCAAGGGGCCCTCGTCGTGACCCAGGTAGGCGAAGGAGCTGGTCTGGGTCTGGCTGGGGCTGAAGCGCCGCAGCCGGGGCAGGCTGTCCACCGAGGTGGGGGTGTTGAGCATGCGGCTGAAGGGCGTGACCTTCAGGTCGTTGGGTCGCGGGGTGCGAGGCGTCCTGGCGTGGAAGGAGGCCGGGCGGCGCTTGAGCCCGGCGGGGGAGCGGTGCGGGGCGCGGGGCGACCCAGACGAGGACAGGATGGGAGACAGCGACCCCACGGAGCCACGGCCGGACCCCCGGCCCACCACGCTGCTGCTGCGCAGCTCTCGGAGCTGTCTGTTGGGGGGGGGGGGAGGGGAGGAGGAGAGGAGAAGAGGAGGAGAGGAGGAGGAGGAGGAGAAGGAGGAGGAGGAGAGGAAGAGGAGGGGAGGAGGAGGAGAAGGAGAAGGAGGAAGAGGAGGAGGAGGAGGAGGAGGAGGAGGAGGAGGAGGAGGAGGAGGAAGGAGGAGAGAGGAGGAGGAGAGGAGGAAGAGAAGAAGGAGGAGGAGGAGGAGGAGAGGAGGAGGAAGAGGAACACGTCTTACTATTGGAATGCACCAATCTAATCCATGTGGCTCAGGAGGTAGAGCGGGTTGGCCCCTCAGCAAGACACCTCACCGTGACTGCTCCTGACGGGCTGGCTGTAGCCATGCATGGTCGACGCCGCCGTCGGTGGGTGAATGTGTGCATGAATGGGTGAATGTGAGGCGATATTGTAAAGCACTTTCAGTGGCAACTGGTTAGAAAAGTGCTATATAAATGCAGTCCATTTACCGTGCACCATTTACCATGTGTTTTACTATCAGCCAGGCTCAAATGTACTCCTGTTGACTTTGCATTGGTGTTGAGGTTTCATCATATCCAAAGACAATAGCACATCATTCATTTAACAAAATAATTTGTAAATCAAAATAGCAGTGAATCCGCAGTGTAGCGTCTGGGTCTGGCCTCAGCCTGGTACCTGTGTGGGGAGGGGGCCGGCGGGGGGATGACCCAGGCCTGCTGCTCCCTCATGGACATGATGGTCTCCTGCTGCTGCGGCCAGACGCTGCATCTCCGTCTGCAGGAAGCCCAGCGACGTGTTCAGCCTCTCGATGGAGCGCGTGTACTCCGTGATGTCGATCTCTCCAGAACCCACACCTGGGAGAGCAGGGGAAAACATCAACCAATCAATCCTTCAGTTCATTAAATGTGTAAGGGATCCAGCACTTCACCTCCTAGCCAGCAGGGGGGGTTCTATTTATGAATAATCTCCCGTCAACCTCATGTTAGCTGTTAGCTGTTATGGTTACATTTGTTTTGGTATTTAAGTCTTGTATTTTTATAGCTCAGTCAACCCGGCTTTTTTGTTGCACAGTCTTCACAAGTCTCCTGGAGTTAAGTTTGTTTAGTTTATTTAGTATATTGTCCTCAACAAGGCAAAAAGGCAATTGTCTCAATGAGGAGGGTTGCATTGTACTTAGCCTCAAGCAACCAAGAGGATGTTCGCATTATGACCTCTTTGTCGCTTAATAAAACCAAGCTCTTGTCTGATTGTTTTTAATGACGATAAACTCACAAATGTACACCTGGAATGCCCTATATTCATTAATAGGGTAATCTGTTAGCGATTAGCTCTTTGCAGCTACAATAGCATTATATTATAGCATCTCACTAGTTTATATTCACATTCCTAGGCAAGGTACACTTCTAACATAATTAAAGGAGTCTCTGTACATATGTATGTATGTACAGTATGTCTGTCTGTCCTTCGAATTTCTCAACAACCATTCATCCGATCTCACACTTGGCAGGTTTATTACAGAGGCCCCAAGGAACCGCAGTGTTTAGTTTGAGGGGGTTTGGATGAGCGGTTCTAGAGAAAGCTGCAACCTCAACCCATTCCGAAGAGGCAGGGAAGTTGCAGTGTCTCTGTATGTCGGTCTGGCTTTCCTTCGATTTTCTTGACAACCGTTCATTTAATCGATTTCACAATTGGCGGGTGTGCTGTTCAGGAACGAGGGAAGTGCAGGTTGAGATGTTGTTTGGATGAGTGTTTTTTGAAGAAAATACAGAAGGGCAAGACAGGCACATTTTTAACAGGCACTGCACTTCAAACAAAATATAAAATACACATTCACAGCAGTAATGTTTGCTGCTCTGTGATTTTGTACAGATTATATATTATTGCGAAACTTTTTAAAGTAATTTTTGAGTTTTTCTATTTTGTTATTAACTTTTTGCCTATTTCTTGTTTTCACTACTAACAGTAAACAGCCTTTTTGTGTCTGCATGTATCTCTGCACGTGTGTTCCGCTCGCATCAAAACTTTAAGGGGACCTACCGTCTTCACAGGGGGACTTTAAGGGGACCTACCGTCTTCACAGGGGGACTTTAAGGGGACCTACCGTCTTCACAGGAGGACTTTAAGGTGACCTACCGTCTTCACAGGAGGACTTTAAGGTGACCTACCGTCTTCACAGGGGGACGTTAAAGGGACCTACCGTCTTCACAGGGAGACTTTAAGGTGACCTACCGTCTTCACAGGGGGACTTTAAGGGGACCTACTATCTTCACATGAGGACTTTTAGGGGACCTACCGATCTTCACAGGAGGACTTTAAGGTGACCTACCGTCTTCACAGGGGGACGTTAAAGGGACCTACCGTCTTCACAGGGAGACTTTAAGGTGACCTACCGTCTTCACAGGGGGACTTTAAGGGGACCTACCGTCTTCACAGGGGGACGTTAAGGGGACCTACCGTCTTCACAGGGGGACTTTGGCGCGGCTCCGTCTGGCTTGCACCTCTCTGCGCGGCCCAGGCTGGCGAGCTCGCTGGGCTCCCTGGGCTCTGGCTCTGGCTCTGCTTCTGCTGCTGCTGCCGACTCTGCGCTGTTACTGCTGACCGGGGAGGTGATGCCTTTCCTCCGCACCACGTTGAGGAAGGCTGTCCTGCCCATCCTCTGGCGGTGGCGGGTGAAAGCTGCCTCCACCTTTTTAGAGTAAAAGAAGCACTGATTTATATGCTATTCATCCCTCCTTTTATTCACCCATGCATCCAATTTGTCTTTCAATTCGTCGATACATGTCGATTCATTCATTAATTGATTTATCCATTAAATCAATCATTCTGCACATCACACATTTATCCAGCTATTAATCACCCAATTTATCCGTAGATAAATTGATCCAGTCTTCCTTGATTAAACTATTCATCAATCCACTCATCCATCCATCTCTGTCTTCCTCACCTTCTTCTTCTGGGCCTCTATGGCCCGGCGTTTCTCCTCCAGCTTCATCTTGAGGTGCACCATCTCCGAGGCCAGCAGGTGGGTGGGGTCCCTGGGGGAGGGCGTGGTCGGAGACGTGATGGGCAGTGGGGGACCAGCGCTCTACAGAGGAAGTACAAGTTAAATCGTTCTTAAAATTCAGACAGACCCGTTATTCTCTTAAATATGAATTTCTACAGATATTTTACGCAAAAACTGTAAAACTCAAAAGGTATTGTACTGCATTAAAAATATTGAAAACTTTGCATATGTATACACATAGAGTATGCCGGCAGGGCAAATATGAAATATTCATAACTAGAAAGTTTCTCATGAAAATGCTGCGTTATTTGAATTTCCCATATTGAAAACGAACAAAACAGTGATCCCTTTGTTAACATAAATGGTGAAAGCGCGACAGGACACAGCCGGGAGGGGGGCTCCGGCCGGTGGTGGCTCCTCACCTCGAGGGACAGGGCTCTGGCGGGCCGCGGGTAGGACATGTTGAGCTCGGAGCTCTCTGGCGTGGTCCCCCCGCTGCTCCTCCCTTCCAGCTTCCTGAACTTCTGCTCGGCGAAGCTGGTCATGCGGACCACCCCCGACCCCCCGGAGGAGGAGACGGGGCTGACGGTGTGGGACCTGGGCAGCGTGGACCCCGCCCGGGGCCGGAGGGGGCTGCTCCTCTCAGCCCCCTCCCCTCTCTCCCCTACGGGGTGGGCGTCGTCGGCGGGCCCTCCCCTAGCACCCCCTCCTCCGTCTCCTCCTCCTCCTCCCCCCACAGACCTGTCCTGCCTGTTGGGCAGCGGGCAGGACCGGGTGGAGGCCTCGTAGTCCGGGTCGATGTCTGAGTAGTCCCTCAGGGAGGAGGAGTCCTCGTCCAGGCTCTGGATGTCCTCCGTCCTCACGTGGATGCCCGTGTCCACCTCGTCCGTGGACAGGGAGCTGGGCTCGTGCTCGGCCTTGGCGGGAGAGCCCGGGTCTTGGCCCAGGCCGGGGGGCCCAGGCTGGCGGTCGGGGGCCTCCCCCCCGTGGAGGAAGAAGCCGTTGTCCGGGGCCCCGAGGCCCAGGCTGGCGTGGGGTCGCTCGTTGTCGTGGATGATCTTCAAGGCCTCCTCGATGCTGGGGGGCGTGGTGGGGCTGATGCGGCCGCTGTTGTTGCCGTAGTTACCGTGGTGGGGGCCGTCCGAGAGACCGCCGTTGGAATACCTGGAGTGAAGGGATGGTGTCCATATGGTCATGAATAAAATAAAATAAAAGAATAGCGAGAATATCTTTCAGAAACGATGGCCTCTGTTTCAGCGAAATAAACACTCCCACATTTGTAGTTCCACAAAGACTCCATGTACCTGCTTTGGTTCTTGATCGAGAACGTATTGTTCCGCCCCAGAGGCTTCTGGGAGCTGTAGTCCTCCTCCTCCTCGGCGATGTGTCTGCTGTCCTTCTGTC
>OLKM01000615.1:199399-200503 GCA_900291075.1 Melanogrammus aeglefinus
TGGAGAACATTCTTCTGTTTTCATTTTGGCTCATCTTGTGTTATGAGCTGTTATTAGGAGTGTGCATGTGTACGCATGGGGGACTGAATGGTCATGTGCATAAAGGCGTGTGTGTGCCTGCATGCATGCATGCGTCTGTTCATGTGTGTGTGTGTGTGTGTGTGTGTGTGTGTGTGTGTGTGTGTGTGTGTGTGTGTGTGTGTGTGTGTGTGTGTGTGTGTGTGTGTATACACCTGTGTGTGTGTGTGTGTGTGTGTGTGTGTGTGTGTGTGTGTGTGTGTGTGTGTGTGTGTGTGTGTGTGTGTGTGTGTGTGAGTACATGTGTGTTATGTGTGTGCGCATGCATAGGTGCGTGTGTGCATACACGTGCGTGTGTGTGTGTCTCTTATGTCTCTGTGCATGCATAGGTGCATGTGTGTGCGTCCATGTGAGTGTGTGTGTGTGTGTGTTATGTGTGTGCGCAGGCATGCGTGCGTTTGCATACGTGTGTCTGTGTGTGTGTGTGTGTCTGTTTGCGTATGTGTGTGTGTGAGCTCTTACCTTGCGTGTAACCTGGCTCTCCTGGCAGAAGGCCTCTCTCAGAGTCTGCTCCTCAACCACGATGTCCCTCAGGTGTTGGTTTACCTGCGGACGGAGAGGGGGGGGGGACAATAACTCTGATCCTCTCGCAGTCTCATTACCTGCTGCAGAGTGACGCGCTGACCCGAAAATCAGGGGATGTTCAAATAAATAAGACGGATAAAGAAAGAAAAGGAATTATTCATCATTTAATCATTCAAACGTCCCCCGCCACAAGTAGATAAAGGGATTTAGTTTGTGTTTTCATCCACTGTGTGATGGGAAGAAAGCAACTCTTGTGTTTGGGGGCCAGACGTTTCCACGTGCAGATAATAAATGCTTAGCAACAGCTCAGCATTAACAGCTGACAACAGCATAAACAAGAGCGTAGGCGTGCTAAGTATGCTTTTGCTATTTGTCCCTGACCCTGTTCCACGCTGCCGGACAGAGACCATAATGAAATGCAGCATCTCATGTTGGGAAGGTTTAGGACTGTGCAGTGATGTGCACAATGCATTTTTAATAAATTGAATTTCCATCAATTAT
>OLKM01000615.1:206949-219449 GCA_900291075.1 Melanogrammus aeglefinus
TCTTAGCTTCCAGCTTGAGCCACACACACACACACACACACAATTATACACACACACTCTTCCACTATGCATCACCTCAATCCATGGCCGCCCCATCCACTCATATGCCATCACCTCCAATCCCATGGCCGCCCCACCCCTCCCTATCCCCCCCCCCCCCCCCCCCCCCCCCCGCCCCCTCCCCCCCCACCACCCCCCCCCACCCCCCCTCCCATCCGCCCCCCTCCCCACCCTCATCGGCCCCCTCCACGCTCGCCATGTGGAAAACCATTCGGTCATCATTTTCTCCTCAGACATGGCCCAGCCCGCTCGTCCTCGCTAGAGGAAAAAAAAAAAAAGTCACTTCATTTTAACTGAAACTGCAGCGCTACGTCCCCCCATACCAACTGTGTGGGGGGTGTGCACATATTCACATAAACCGACACATACACAAAGACTTCCTCAGGGACAGCTGGCTATGCAGCACTGGTTTCATGAAGTTCAATGTTGGTGTGTGTGTGTGTGTGTGTGTGTGTGTGTGTGTGTGTGTGTGTGTGTGTGTGTGTGTGTGTGTGTGTGTGTGTGTGTGTGTGTGTGTGTGTGTGTGTGTGTGTGTGTGTGTGTGTGTGTGTGTGTGAGAGAGACAAAGAGAGAGACAGAGAGTGGGGGGGAGAGGAGGGAGAGAGAGAGAGAGAGAGAGAGAGAGAGAGAGAGAGAGAGAGAGAGAGAGAGAGAGAGAGAGAGAGAGAGAGAGAGAGAGAGAGAGAGAGAGAGCGAGAGAGAGAGAGGGAGAGGGAGATGTAGATGTAGATAGACAAATTAACAGTGTGGTTTTGTGTTTAACAAGGAAGCCAAGATATAAACAGAGTTCATTTTCCTACTTAAAAGCACATTTACAATGATGCAATCGAAATTAAACTCGTCCAATGCATCCATTCTGGAGTGCAATTTTCATTACAGATGTCCTATGTCGAAAATATGCACACAAACACACAGTCACACACACACACACACACACACACACCATCATTGACCAGTGACTTTGAATTGTCCTACACACATTCAGTGAGAGGCAGAACAGCCCCACAACCAGAGATGAGGAATATAGGAAGAGGCAGAGAGAGAGAGAGAGAGAGAGAGAGAGAGAGAGAGAGAGAGAGAGAGAGAGAGAGAGAGAGAGAGAGAGAGAGAGAGCGAGAGAGAGAGAGAGAGAGAGAGAGAGAGAGAGAGAGAGAGAGAGAGAGGGAGAGGGAGAGGGAAGGGAGAGAGAGAGAGAGAGAGAGAGAGAGAGAGAGAGAAGGGAGAGGAGAAGGGAGAGAGAGAGAGAGAGAGAGAGAGAGAGAGAGAGAGAGAAGAGAGAGGAGAGAGAGAGAGAGAGAGATGAGAGAGAGAGAGAGAAACCGAGTTGGGCTTAAATATTTAAAAGAAAGAAATGCTCTCATGGAGGGAAGGGGGGGGGGGTTAGAGAGAGACAAAGAAAGGAGAGCCTAATTGAAAAGAAGCTTGTTTATTGAGGCTAGCAGTGATAGGAAAGGCGACCAGGTCAAACTGATTCATGGACATCATCGATGCAAGAAGAAAGAGTGAGAGAAAGTCAAGCAAAGAGATTTACAAGCCATGAAAAACTACAAGGGACAAAGGGAGAAGGACAAGTGAGACAGAGAAGTGAGAAAGACAAATTACAGACGGATTGGGACAAAGAGAGAGAGAGAGAGAGAGAGAGAGAGAGAGAGAGAAGAGAGAGAGAGAGAGGAGAGAGAGAAGAGAGAGAAGAGAGACAGAGAAGAGAGAAAGAGAGAGAGAGAGAGAGAGAGAGAGAGAGAGAGAGAGAGAGAGAGAGAGAGAGAGAGAGAGATACACTGCAATGCAGACTTCTTGCCCTCAGCAGCGCCCTGGTCTCCAGCCATGCATGTAGTAGCAGTTGTGGCTCTGGGGGGCGTCATACCGCTGATACACTAACCTCAATCACACACACACACACACACACACACACACACACACACACACACACACACACACACACACACACACACACACACACACAGACACACACACACAGACACACACACACACACACACACACACACACACACACACACACACACACACAACACACACAACACACACACACACACACACACACACACACACACACACACACACACACACACACACACACACACACACACACACACAAAGTCACACACGCACTCCATAAACTCCATAAACTAATACCTGGTCCTTTTTCCTAATTATAGCATCTGCTTTATCTTGCTAGCTTTCCGGTTTCCGGCTTAAAGTGGCAGTATTACAGTTACAATATCTCTGTCATTCAATCCTAGACACATAAGAACACTCGTCGTGTCCGTTATGTTTTGTTTGTATTGTTGTCAGACAGGTTTGGGCTGACGGACGACCCAAGTTGAACAGTGCAGTAATATGTGCTACAGAGAACCTGTTATTATGGGCTGTTTCTCTGCCAAGAGACCAAGCCTTTAAGCCCGCCTCCTGACATGTCGATTGATGACATGCTCTCTCCAACACACACACGCACACGCACACACACATACACACCAACACACACAAACTGCAAAAAGGGCTGGGTATCCCATTAAAGGGATCCCACATCAAACATATCTCCATGGTTACAGTAGGAACCAGTAACATCACTCCATAGAGTGCAGCACTTGAGGGTCCAGTACGTTTGACAGACACTTATCTTGCAGGCATACAACCATTCAGAACAGCTTTTAAGAGCTCACCTTGACGGCCGCAAGTGTAACTACACTGTAACAATCCTCTCCAGGAGTAATAACTTTGAGCGGCGGCCTCACATGAGGCTGGAGAGGGTGGTGGGGGGCGGGGGGGGGGGGTGCAGGGGGCGTTGCTGCCTACCATGTGTATGGGCGAGCCGGTCAGGTCCCTCTCGGTGACCAGCCGGTCCTGGTCGGTGACGTACAGGCACTTCTGCGCCAGCGCCTGGATGACGGCGTTGTGTCCCAGCAGGGGTTTGACGGCGTCGCTGCGGAGGATCAGGCTCCCGGCGCGGCAGTAGAGCTCAGCGGACTGCAGCAGGCAGGCCACCGGGGGCTTCAGGTGCTCCTGGGCGTACTGGTCCAGGTAGAAGGGCTCGGCCAACTCCTCCGGAACCGCATCTGTGGGGGGGGGGGGGGACGGACGACACACACATTGGAGAGAGAGTGAAGCTATCGTGTTAAACAATTTGGAGAGAGAGTGAAGTTATCGTGGTAAACATCTCAGAGCAACTCCTCATCCACACAAACACCCTCATGTCCAATGTACTCGCTTCGTGGTGCTCTGTGACCGATTCGTCGTGAACTATGACCAATTGTACTTGAATGATTGCACTGAATCCCACCGAAACAGCAGGACAGATGAGGCAGGGTGGTGTTAACACTAGATTGTGCTAGAATCATTAAAATACAAACGTGTGGAAACTGGAATGATTACTATGTCTACAAAGGGAAATCATTTTGTTTACAGCCTAATAATGAATTCATAAATTAGCACTCTATTGCACTACATTCCAGAGATAATGGGTACATACAGAAAAGTGCTCAATTAAAATCCCAGGGGGAGGTCTTTCTGGTTTATCTTATTAATCAAAGGTCTTGTTAAAATATTTTTCTACAATTGCGTTTTCATACATAAGCCGCAACACTGGCAGGCACTCTCCACTAAGACCCCCGCTTGTTGAAATCACCTTTAGTCTAATCAAATGCAATGCAGCCGTAATGACCCATGCAGATCCCGGGACCTGGCGGGTAACAAATGGGTTTAGTTTGATCACACACCACAGCAGCACCACATACCACCAGAGACCAGCCACCCCTGATGCCTCACACCACGCGTGTAATAACGCCTGGATAAGAAACGTGCCGCAGATTGGCTCGTTCAATTATTCAATTGTGCGCGTGCTCCTGTTACAAGTACGCGGCTAGTGGTGTGTCTGTGTTCTCTGGCAGCCCAGATGTCTTGGCTAATCATGTTTTCCTCATCCAGCAAATCTGGTTTGTTTCTTTGGGTGGGAGGCGAGAGCTGGACGCAACAAGTGGCCTACAGCAGCCCAGAACGAGAGCCCTGGGACCCCACGTGCATTGATCATCAACTGGTTTGTCTGTACGGCTGCCTCTCGGTCTGCCTACCTCTCTGTCTGTCTGCCTCTCTGTCTGTCAGTCTGCCTCTCTCTCTGTCTGTCTGACTGTCTGTCGGTCCGTCTGTCTCTCTGTCTGTCTGTCTGACTGTCTGCTGTCTGTCTGCCTCTCTCTCTGTCTGTCTGACTGTCTGTCTGTCTGTCTGTCTGTCTGTCTGCCTCTCCATCTGTCCGTCTGTCGGTCTGCCTTTCTTTTCTTTCTGTCTGCCTGCAACCCTGATCTCCCTCTGCCTTAGGTTTACTTGCGTGTGTGTGTGTGTATGTGTGTGTGTGTGTGTGTGGGTGTGTGCGTGCGTGCGTGCGTGCGTGCGTGTGTGGGTGCGCGTGTGGTGTGTGTGTGTGTGTGTGCGTGCGTGCGTGCGTGTGTGTGTGTGTGTGTGTGTGTGTGTGTGCGTGTGTGCGTGTGTGTTGTGTGTGTGCGTGTGCGTGTGTGTTTGTGTGCTCCTTTAACTTCCCAACTAGGTGGAGATGCAGACTGATAACTGATAACATGATAACACTACCATGATCTCAGTCACGTGTATGTTGAATGCGCTGGCTTAACCGGTCCTCTATCCCTCTCATTGCATCACATGATGAGTCAAATTGGCAAATTGTGTGTCTGAATCTCAGACGCACATAAACATGCACACACACATACACACACGTCAACCTTAGGCAGAATGAGCAGCTATTCCTGGTGAGTGAGTGTAGCTTCTTATCCTCTTGCTGCTGAGTAACACAGGGAGACACACAAAGGACTTCTTAAAGGTGCAGCTGGATGCTCCAGGCTCAGTTAAAGTAACAGGAGGGACAAATATAAAGAGCAGGCCACAAACATCAGACATGTGGCCTGTGACCAAATAAGGGGGGGGGGGACTGATTATTGTCTAAGTTAAGAGCTTGAGCTGAGTGCTGCACCCCCCCACCCAGAGAGATGAAGAGAGATATTTGAAGCACACAACCGTTTTACCACTTCAGAAACTACTTAACAGCCAGCCAGTTGGTTGGGGGGGCACGTAGTCACAACATCCACTGAACTGCTAGTGAAGGGGTCCAAGGGTGGGTCAAATGGCTGCCAAGGTGTTTATCAAAGCCGCAAGTAATAGCTGTATGAAAAGGGAATTAGTCCTTGGTGATTTATATATTTAATGCAAGAAGTGTTTAGTTTGTTAGTTGTTGTCCTTCTCTTCAGGTCCCGTAAAAATCTGTGCAAGCTGCATTGTCAAGGAAAGCGCACTCCTTTGTGTCGGCCATGGAAGAGGAAACAGACAGGAAGTAGCTGCCACAGGAAGTCAGACACAAACGGAGAAGACTGCCTTCCCTGGAGACCAATGAGAGTACAGCTCAGCAGTACACCGAGGAATGTACTGGTCAGCAATATCAGTTATCATTCTGTTTTTGAGAAACAGGAATCAAGTATTTATAATGTTTGATGTTTGTAAGTGACACAATTTGACCATAAATTGGAAGTAGTAGATTATATTATCGCTTGATAAGCTATCCATCTCATAGTAAGTTGAAAATACCACGGATGGATACAATGTTAAACCTTTGTATCTCACGAGTGATTAGTCGTTCATATTACACTTGAAGTGTTTGTCTTGATTAATATGTTTAAAATACGATTCTGACATTTAAGACAAACAAACAGCCTTTCTCTAATGAGTACATTGTTCAAATCAACCTTATTTTTTCTTCATTTATTTCACACAATTAAATGACATTAGACGACATACCTTTGGAAACCACTCTCAAACGCCACGGTAAACTCAAACACAGGGGAGCATGTAGGTTAAAACCAACCACACAACCACGCATTATTCAAAGGGCTTATTAGCCCACCAACAAATGTGTGTATTCCTCCCGTGAACGGTCGAGTTGCCTTGACCCTGTATTTAACGACAGAGTGCCTATGTGGCGGTGCGTGACATCATACACTATATAGTGTAGTGATAGAAGACGGACGGGTGAGTCACTGTGGTCGGAGCAGCCAGTACGGGGCTGGGGGGGGGGTAAGAGGTTAAAAAACAACGCCAGGGACAAGTTTACATTAGTGTGTAAATCCCAAGGGAAACAGAGCACCCTTTTTTTTGTTGTTGCTAAAACGGCTCCCTTTCAAAAGGCTCAATGGGAGCAAAAACAATGGCGAGTGCAGAGCATAAAGAGAACGGCCGTCACCATTGATCCAGTTACACTAACCAATTGACTCCCGTTTTGACATGGAGCGAATGAAACCAGTCAAAGACCTCAGGGGCCATATGTCTTCTGGGTCGTATAGAATGATTGGAATGAGGCATCTTAGTGGGGCAGATCCTAATGCCTGTTGCTTTCTCAAACCATTTGTTGTAAAAATTAAAAATCCTAAAGACTGGGTGGAGGGGCTGGGGTGAAGTGGGGTGATGCAATGTTCCTTATATTCATATATTTCCACAACCACATCCATCCATAAATAGGCTGCTTATTGATGATGGGCAGATCCTAATGCCTGTTGCTTTCTCAAACCATTTGTTGTAAAAATTAAAAATCCTAAAGACTGGGTGGAGGGGCTGGGGTGAAGTGGGGTGATGCAATGTTCCTTATATTCATATATTTCCACAACCACATCCATCCATAAATAGGCTGCTTATTGATGATAATTGCAGAGACCTGCACTCTCATATCTACAGCTCATTTGGAATCCAGTCAAATGAAAAGGGTTTGAGAGAATTTTAAACTTTTGTGTGTAAGAGGAAAAGAACCAGTTGTAAAACATGGCTCTTTTCTGTGATAAGTAGGCCATACAGTGTGTTGAACACCAAGTTTTTAACTGGGCCAGGCTGGTCTACTGAATGCTTAAAAACCAGGGGGGGATGACAGGAAACATGCTATGATAAAACTGAACCTGGCTTGCCCAGTCTAGGCCCTGATACAGTGTTACTGTCGAAGCCTCCTGTTTACAAGGGTGATTATTCACTGTTCCCAATGGCTTACTGTACAGTAGATCTCTCTGCAGGTTTGTTTTGGTCTTGAGTACAGGCTGTTAACTAACTTATTAGAAAAAAGAAAAAAAACTCAAGACATTGAACGCATTGGATTTGAAATGCACAAAGCAAATAATATATTTCAGTGCACAAAATAAATTGACTATTTATATAGGATACTACAATGTGGTGGCCTTCATATCAGCGTTTGATCATACGAGTGTATGCTGCAGTGATTTATAAAGTCTACTGTAGAATATACATCTTGTTGTTGTCCTTTCCAACTCATGAAGTGACTGTTTTTAGAGGAATGATGGAAAAGCATTCATTAGGAGTTGGACTAAACCGGAGGTTTCAGCAGCGGCTGGAATTACCCAGTATTTATGGGGCCAAGAAGGCAAGGCTTCCAGACCGCACAGACAACTTCAGCCCAGCAGACCTTGTGCAGGGAGAAGGGCCAAAGACAGAAACGAGCCACTGCAAAATTGAAGTCATTTGAGGTCTTTAGACATCTTAATAAACTGAGTTTATGTTATTGACATCACGTAACGTCGTTTTGTCGTCGTTCAAAGGAGCATTTACTATAGTTTCGTATGATATAGAGTCAGATAATTATTAAAGTGTTTTGCAACTGACTGAATTGATGCTACGGGAGACTGGTTGAGTCTATTCATCATCTGACCAACACGCTCCAAACTCCGTGTCACGACCATGGCTCTAGTCTTGTGGTCATTTTGCAGTATTAAAACAAGATTGGGCTAGATTGTGGGATATAAAGCAGGCCTAGCCACATTGTTTCAGTGGAAAAGTGTATAATGGCAACAAGTTACAACACCAACTTTGAACAAGAACTCTATGCAGTGATGTTGAGCTTAATAGCCTAATGACTGACAGTAGGTCTATTTTCTGAACGTCTCCTCCAGCCAACACGACTGACAGTAGGCATATTAGTGCTAAAATAATAACTATCGTTGATGTCACTATAATGAGACGGGGATGCCAGTGATGTGAAACATTCCCCTGATCGTGAGCAGATGTGAAAACCAGAAGCGCCACCTACCCGATCCGAAGGCTTTTGCAACCAGCCATGTCAGGCTGCATTTGATCTTAGCCCTGGTGAAGTCGTAGTGATCGAAAGATGTGATGGTCGGAACGATAAAAGTCCGTCTCATCCCCGGGCCGTCTGCCGCATCGCTCATTTTCCACCCTGTTTGACTGTTCCGTTAGACCGCAGATCGCTCCGCCGCTGGGGCTCGACGCGCGGCGGAGGACATCCCCTCTACAGGAATCCGATGCAGTAAATTTCCTTTTCCCAAAAAACTTTGAATGTAGGCTAGTAGGCCTATTACTGCTGAGACGACCGACCGGTGTACACGGAGTCTACTCGAGGCGACCTTTCCATGAGATCTGAGCATTTCACATGTCGGTCCATGATGTCAAAATATCCTCAACGCAGACAGAGCAGTCTAGTCTGTTAGGAAGATTTTTTTTTTCTCACTCCCTAATATTTACGCCAGGTTATCCATCATAGCGGACTTGACTGTAGGCTACAGCAGCTCAATAATGGAAAAAAAAATAGGTAAGGAGGTAGCGGATGTTTAGCGCATCGTTTGATCCGTATTTTCCTTACGGTTTCCGTCCCTCAAAGTCGGGGGCTTCTTTGCCTTTCCCTGCTGCCGCATTGATCGGAGGAGAGAACGTACCGCGCATGTGCGGTCCACCCAGCCATTCCAGGGATATAACTGGCTCCAGACCGTTTGGCCGCTGACTTTTCGCGCCACATCGCCGCTCATACCTTATGGAAGTTGTTATAATAGATCGACCTGGGTGGAGTTGGGCCTTTAACTAATATTTGGTCGAGTTATTTCTTCCAGGTCACAGAGATAACACATTGCGTAGCCTGTAAGTGCAATGGGCTGCAATGAAAATCATGCTATCAGAAAACTGATCAAGACATTCGGTCTCACCTTTAGTGAGGCCTACTATGATGGCACTTTAAGGAAAATACTCATTGGACAAAATCCATAGGCTACCAAATAATGATAATCCCAATTCCATTGTGGGCCTATAATTAATTTAGTGTTTTTTCCCCAAAAAGTCGAATAGTGTAGTATTGCCAGCCAAAAAAGCGAACTAATAAAAATAACAATTGCCTAATGTTAAGAATGCCATCTCCTATCTACAGGGCTCGTTTGCTTGATAAGCACTCCGGCAAAATTGATACAGTACTGATATTGTCTATTTTGGGTGTTTTGTGATTTCACCTATCATCAATAATAGGCCTACCACAAGGGGGCACAGGGACGAATGCGTTTACAATGAGATGGCACGGCAGGCTTCTGCCAGCGAATATGATCAGCTATCCGGAAAGAATAATAGCACTATTTTAGCCTTGAACGTAAATCATACATATTTGAATGAATATGGTAGTTGAACTGGCAACATTTCACTTATTTTTTTTAGAAGGTAGAAGGTCTCTTTACGGCTGCAAGGCTACATTCCGGTCAGCTTGCTGTGGGATTACCTGGCTGTGTTTATGTTACGACCCTCGAGTCTAGGGGTTGGAGGGGGGTACCATAAAGTCAAGTACAGACACAGGGTTTCCAAAATAAACAAAGCGTTTATTGCAACAACAAAAACATATCAAGACCGACATTGGTCAGGGAAGTAGTCCTAAAATAAAGGACTGGAGAGGAAAACCCAAACCCCACAAAAACATCGGTGCGTTAGGTTTAGTGATTGAACTTAGACAATCAGACGCGATTTGAATGGGCACAGATAGATAATAGAACACTGCTGGTTTTTTTAATCTTCCTGGGCAATCAGATGCAAAATTCAGATAAACACGAGCCTATGAACCAAGTAAAGGGTAGATTTGTCATTTGAGCAAACACGCAGATGCACGCATATAGGAATCTTAATAGTGACGGGACAGGATGACATAGCATTAAGAAAGCATTGAAGGTCTATAAGAATGCAACATTGCTCCCTAGTGCCCATGTTGTGTCTATACAGCCACTGGATGTCGTAATTGCTTTTTGCCAGAAGATGGCCGACCTGAGCTAAATATGTATTGGCCAAGTTTGCATTGTGTGTGGAATTTTAAATAAATACAATTTTAGATAAATGTCTGTTGTGAAACCTAACGCAAAGGTCTTAGTGATCAAAACAGTTGTGATCATTTAGTGTTCTTAAGACATAATAACATTGTTGTACTATTAAAATCATTCTACACAGATACATTCAACAATCATTGTAGATCAAGGAATAAAAAAAACAAACACCTGCAATGTAATCAATCCCCCATTATCAATCGTCTTCACCCTTATCAACATAGTTTGTGATTGAATCTCCATGATCCACAGTCATTGTGGAGTCATTACCAACTATTACGTAATTCGCATGGGCAACGGTAATGGTTTGCGGCTGATGCCACCCAGGAACAGGTAATGGGAACGGGGAAGCCCCAGCACACGGGTTGGTCAGGATGTCCTGCCACTCGCCCTGTATTTTCAGTGTTTGCTCCGTGAGAGCCCTCCAAGCCTCATGCTGCTCCTGGACAGTTGCCGCATTCATGTCCCCGAGTAGCTTGCGGTGCTTGTTTTCCTCTTTCATTCGCTCCAATCTCTTCGACTCCTTCTTCACCTTCTGCGCTTTGGACCACACGCTCTCCTGTGTTCGGAGCCTCTCCGCAGACAGGACCCGTTTGATTTTCTTGTCGAAGCTGCTGTTCTCCTCCAGAGGAACCAGTGTCTTCAGCACCATGGGCAGGGCGGCCTTGGCCATGCCGTTGTCCCGCGGCAGCAGGGGGATGACTGTGTGGTTCTTCAGCATGTTCTCTATGGAGTGGATGAGCGCCGCCTCGGCCTCCACCTGGAACCGCCGGTTCCTAACGAAGTGGTTGGTGAGCAGCAGGATGGTGAAGGCAGAGTTCTCGATGGCGTCGTCGATGCACTTCATGGTGCTTCTGCCCGGAACGGCAAAGTCCTCAGAGAAAGTGGCCCCCACCAGGGTGCCCCCACAGAGGGACTCCACTCTTTCCCTCATGGCCTCCGCCATGTCAACATCCTCAGCTGCATGCAGGATCACAAAGGCGTAGAATGTATCCACCTCTTCTTCTTCTTCTTCTGTTTCTTTGCCCGTGTCTGTCTTTTTTGGAACTGCGAATTTGGGGGAAGAACTTTCAGGCGCAGCAGGTGGTGATTTGGACTCGATGGGTGATGTGGTTGTGGTTTGTTTCTCGTCTTCTTGAGGGGAATTGGCGTCTGTTGTTGCAATGCTGCATGGGGATCCATTCGAGCTATTCTCTGATGTAAGCATAGACGATGCCTCCGATGAATTGGATGAAAGATATGAGCCAGGTGCATTATTTTCTAATTCATCTTCTGCCAAACTCTGAGGTTTTGAATGGGAGGGCTGAGACGCTACTGGTGTGATTTGGTCGCTAATAAGCACCCCTGTTGTAGCTAAACTTATCTCTAGATGTGTAGGATATGAGTCCAAGGAAGAGCTAGCCTTTAGTGAGCAAGGCATGCTGAGAATGCTGTCTGATTTACCTTGGGTCAGGGACAAAGCTCTACTCTCTTTGTCTGCTCCACCCACAGATGGAGGATGCATTCGCATTGACAATTTCTCTGCAAACTGAGGCCCACAGGTATACTTAGCCTCTTCTATCAAGAGTTGGACTTTAGAATCAATGTTTTTTTCACCGTAAACGGAAACCGCTCTCAAATATGCAAGCTCTCTCAGATGTGGGTCACACAGTCTTTCCTTAGACAATACTTCAAACATGCGTGCGAGGTGTAAAGGTGTCTCTTCTCCTGCCGCCACATTGTCAAGATGACCACATTGCTCTCTGAAATCCTCCAATTTGCCCCCGGCTGTGTGCCACTTCTCAGCCAGATGGTTTGCCAGGGAGTTGTCTTGTAGCGCCTGGAGTTGGTCCAGGCCCTGCGTCTCTTTGTTGAGGAAGAGGAGGCTCAGGGCATGCACTAGGACCTCCTCGGGGGTTTTGCCCAGCTGGTATGTCAGGCTCAACAACCGTTCCATTGGCAAGTCCAGCAGAAGTCTTATGACATCTGTCAATCCAGTTCCCAGTTTTTCTTCCCCTTTTGCATCCATGTTTGATAGAAAAAGGATCAATGGATGAAGTCACATCCACAGATATTTCCAATGACTGACAGGATGAGTGTCTTTTTTATGTCTTTTTTTCTGCAGGGAATTACTAAGCATTATATTTGATGAGTTGCACCTGGCTGTTTAACAGGAGATAAAGTGACAGAGACAACACAGTCACAAAGTATTCAGTTAACAAATGAATTATACTGTTTGTAGCGATACAAATACATTGTCATCGATTATGCAATAATAGGTAACCTACGTTGAGAATTAGGACTCGAATGTTG
>OLKM01000615.1:221949-258254 GCA_900291075.1 Melanogrammus aeglefinus
TGAGAGAGAGAGAGAGAGAGAGAGAGAGCGAAGAGAGAGAGAGAGAGAGAGAGAGAGAGAGAGAGAGAGAGAGAGAGAGAGAGAGAGAGAGAGAGAGAGAGAGAGAGAGAGAGAGAGAGAGAGAGAGAGAGAGAGAGAGAGAGAGAGAGAGAGAGAGAGAGCATTGCTCTTTTCCCAGCTCCTCGATTCGTCACACATGCTAAGAGAATTTAACACACTTGCTCCTGTCAGACAAATATATGCTCTCTCTCACTCTCTCGCTATCTCTCTCACCCTCAATCTCTCACATACACACATACACACACACAGACACAAAAACACACTTATGTTGGAACTCACACACACACACACACACACACACACACACACACACACACACACACACACACACACACACACACACACACACACACACACACACACACACACACACACACACACACACACACACACACACACACACACAGACACTCATGACTGCACACTTATTGGAACACTACATCTGTAGTGCCCTGCGTATGGACTCTCTATTGACAAGCTGAATGAAGCACCTGCACCAGGACCCTGTCTGGCCCAGGCTGAAGACTCAAGGATATGCTGGTACTTTCCATAATCCCCTTATTGATGCTGATGATGGGAGAGCCATCCAGAGAGCAGTACTTAACTAAACACATAGCAGCAGGTTAGCAACAGCAGCACATACAGCTGGGTATTATTACCCTCAACCGTCAGTGAGAGGCAGAGGAACCTGAAGGTGATTGTGGTGGACGGCTTCAGCTGGCGTCACGCAGTTCATACATTTCTCCTAAACCCAGTTATCGTCTGTGCCTCATGACAGAGAGACAAATGGACCAAGCTGGAACCAACATTGACGCAAGTTTATGTTGTTTATACAAACCGGGGGAAAAAACAGGTAACAGAGCTGAGTTAATGTGACAGTTAACTAGCATTAATTCAGGAGCAGGGCTAAATGAGGCACGCCCAGGGACATGAGCAGGGGACGGGGGGAGACGTGTGTACTGTACCACACTGGACCATGCTTGGTTGAGCATGTAGGCCATGCCAACAGAAACACACAATACAGCCTTCAGTGATGGGGGAGGAGGAAAGGATGCGAGCAACCAATAGACACATAGACTAATGCACACACGTATATGTGCACCCAACACACACACATGCACAATCACAAAGGAGAACATAGGCACACACACAACAAACACATATGCATGCTTACAAACACACACACACACACACACACACACACACACACACACACACACACACACACACACACACACACACACACACAAACACAACTGCATATACAAACATACACACATCCACACAAACACACAAATCACACACAACACACAACACACACTAGACAAACACAACACACATACACTACACACATCCACACAAACACACAAATAACACATCGACACACACACACAACACACACAAACACACACACACACAACACACACACAACACACACACACAACACACACACACACACACACACACACACACACACACACACACACACACACACACACAAAATCACATACATGCCAACAAAATGCTGCACACATTTATATGCTCAAGCGTATATAAACGCACAGTGACGCATGCATACAACTACACACACACGCACATACACAAACTCACACACACACAAACACAATCTCTCACAAAACCACAATAACACAAATACATAGACACAAAATTCACATAACACTTTCACCTAATTGCACTCACGCACCCATACACACAAGGACACCTACACACACATTTGGACACACAAACTCGCACAGAGGCAGTGATGCTCATGGGGTAGGCAGCAGTAATGCTCATATCAAAAAATATTCTTTGATCAGTATGACAGGAAGGGCCCTCGCCCCTGGGGAACCCACCAACTCTAGCCTTGCAAAAGCACATTCACAATAAATCAGCCGTGTTTGCATTTTCAACACAATCTTTATGTAAGCGGGCCGGCCATGGCTGATATTTAGCTTCAATAATGTGCAGAATATTTGAATCGGATTAGTTCCAGTTTGATGTCCAGAATAGAACAGCAGGATTGAGCAGGACACAAAGTAGGTTGCATGTATAATCCCCTCATTTTAATCGCTTTGGAATTTGCATAGCTAATTTACATACCAGTGTCATTACTTAAAAATTCTCGATCCACATATTCCCCGTTTTAACTACTGCTGCAAAAGGTATTTGAATGGTGAAAGTTTTTTGCCACTTAATACTTTAATTTAATACATTTTTAGATGTCACTTTTTCAAATGTGTTGATACAGATACACGAGTCAAGCTTTGGATTTTGATCCGGAATTAGGCTTTAACTCAAGCATATTGTCTCTCACGTTTGGACAGCCGGTAAAATATTCTGCAAGAGGAAAAAGCACAGGAGCAGTGAAGATGAATTATAGAATGCGGAGAGGAAAAGGCAAGAGAAGGACAAGAGAAGAACGCACGAAGGAGGAGAAGTTCCTAAAAGAGACAGGAGGCGGAGGAGGAGGAGGAGAGAGAGGAGAGAGAGGAGAGAGAGGAGAGAGAGGAGAGAGAGGAGAGAGAGAGGAGAGAGAGGAGAGAGAGGAGAGAGAGAGAGGACGTGAGCCAAGACATGTAGTGGGGGGGGTGGGGGGGGAGTTGAGTAGGCTGAAAAAAACAAAACAGAGTTTAAGTGTGGCGAGAGGAGAGGAAGGAAGAATTCAAGGCTTTGGTTTGGTCGTAGTGAAAATAAAAGGGAACCCGGGTGGGGCCTTTCTGCTTGCAGAGTGGACCCACTTTGGCTTCTCTCGCCACGCGACAACACTAGTAGTTAGATAGGTTGGGGCAGAATAGCCTTCTGCCCCAACCCTCTGTCACTTGTATCTTCCTCTCAAAACCCTGCGGATGTTCCCCTTGCACAGCAGATGCACGGAACCAAAGGACGCGGAGCATGAAAAGCAATGGGAAATTCATTACATATTCCTACCCCCCTCCGATCACCATAATCACCACAATTAGCAGACATCTGCAGTGACTCTAAAGCCGGGAGTGTGTGTTCAGGCAATCAGAACAGCTTCAGCGGAAAAAAAAACCACGGACCCCTCTGGGATGGGCCCCATCCAGAAGGGGAAGCATTCCATTAGCAGCCCATGTGATTCATGGAGACGGAGGCTGCGCTCGTGGTACCACAGGAGAATGCTGCCCAATGGGAGGCCGGCTCTGCCATGTAGGCCCTGGGCCGAGGTGGTCCGCTGTGTTTGTGTGTGAGGGTGTGTTTGTGTGTGTGTGTGTGTGTGTGTGTGTGTGTGTGTGTGTGTGTGTGTGTGTGTGGTGTGTGTGTGTGTGTGTGTGTGTGTGTGTGTGTGTGTGTGTGTGTGTGTGTGTGTGTGTGTGTGTGTGTGTGTGTGTGTGTGTGTGTGTGTGTGTGTGTGTGTGTGTGTGTGTGTGTGTGTGTGTGTGTGTGTGTGTGTGTGTGTGTGTGTGTGTGTTCCCGTTGTGGCTGACAATCAGCCGAGTGAGGACATTAACCGGGGGAGAGTGGTATGATGTTTCTCGTGACCCATCCAGATCGCCCAACAAAACCTGTAACTGTGCAAGGTTGAAGTGAAACTATTTTCCTTGCGCATTTCTCCACGCATCGACTCTCCCAAAATAACACAAGCGTTGAGCATTTGCGAAGCCTCGTTCTCTCCTCGCCAGTGCCCAGCACCCGTTTCTATTATCCCCGAATAACAAGGTTAACATGACAGTGAATATCTGATATCTGATATCTTAATGTATCACCATGATACACACCCAGCCAGTACAGAACCTTCCCCGACCAGAAACATTCACAACAACTAATGATTTCTCCTTGGATAACTCTAATGACAGAAATTCTGAGAACTAATAACAGAAAGCAGTGGGAGATGTCACTCTTAACTAGGCACAGTATGTCACTACCAAATGGTTTAAACGTGGGCTTAAAAGGAGGAGGATAGGTTGTCATGGAAATCTACAGCACAACCATTCAGCAATCTTTCTACTTTGTTGCTGGGCGCGGTGCCATGTGTATGCTTGGCAGCTCAGGTATAGTCCCGCAAGGAGACGTTAGTTCATCATTGTAATTAACACAGGTGCTTATGCACGTATGGAGTGGGCACACGCACACATACACACACACACACACACACACACACACACACACACACACACACACACACACACACACACACACACACACACACACACACACACACACACACACACACACACACACACACACGGACACTGGCATGCAAACACATGAACACACTTATACACCTACACACACTGACACAAACACAGACTCATTCATACTCATACACACACAAACACCCACACACACATGCTCATTCATACACGCACACAACGCTTAAACACACACAGACACACACCTACACACACACGTTTCAGCTATGCATGTTACGAGCTCAACCCAGAGAAAGTGCAGATTAGATTAAAGGAGTTTCCAGCCAAGGCTGTTGCTCTCATTTGGAGGTTTAAAATTAGACGCTATGAAATGTAGGTGTTACTTCTAAGAGCCCTATTCCCACCGGCTATGCAAATGTATTTTCAAGTGAATCACATCATAATCAGACGATAATGTGCTGCTTTGTTGAGACGTGGCACGTCAGCCCGCACTTTTCTTGCAGGGAAGAGACAGAAAGGCAAAAAAATAAGAAAAACAAGGAGAACGCACCTAAAAAAAACCCAGCTAATTTGTGTCCTCTTCATATTTACCGGTCTCACAACCCGGAGTCACAATGCAATTCCCCGTTTGTGAGCGAGCTCGGGCCTACAGCCAGTGGCTTGCTCCCTCTAGTTCTGCCTCCTCCACGGTCGGCAGCCCATAAAGACCTGTGTGGCAGTCGGGCAGACACACTGTCGTTGTACTGCTCTGTGTGTGGAGAAATGTGTTGGATCACCATGGCTACCGGTCGGAGCCGAGCCCCCTGCTGTGGTTATTGAGAGCTGGGTTGCCTCCTCATACATAGCTCAGTATGCAGGTTAACATCTCCAATGGGCTATCATGATGGTGAGTCTCTCTCTCTTATTCTGTATCCATGTGGGATGTGTGTGTGTGTGTGTGTGTGTGTGTGTGTGTGTGTGTGTGTGTGTGTGTGTGTGTGTGTGTGTGTGTGTGTGTGTGTGTGTGTGTGTGTGTGTGTGTGTGTGTGTGTGTGTGTGTGTGTGTGTTAGAGGTAGAGTGTTTGTTCGCAAAACATCCTCAACCCTCTGCAATCAAGAATACACACAGACACAGACAATCACACACAGCCTGTTTATTAAGCTCTGTAGTGACAATGGTACTGGGTGTACTGCTGCTGGGAAAGGGGGAGAGGGCCTTTTATGTCCTACATATTTCATTATTAGTGTGGTGTGGGAAGCAGTCAACTGACAGAGACATGCCTACAGTGTAGTCCATAGTCCTGTTTGTTCTCTGCATACATAGTAGGCCTACTCTATTTGAAGTATCAACCACTTCCATGAAAATATCTTCCCTAAAGATAAGCTGGTTATCTAGTATCCCCTGACCCTGTTAGTGGCAGGACGGAACATGAGAAAGCTTTGAGCGCTATTGATTCAGTCTAGTACTCTGCGAGTACCACAGGGTCTGAAGTGGGAATTATCCATGCACCATTTCCCCCTTCTCCTATGTGCAGGATTCTGCAGCTCCTGCTTGCTTGTAGGCCAGTAGTCTGCAAGGCATCTGCATACCAGATCCCTGATTGTGATTGCACGTTGGCCTACGTTCTACCTGTGCCACGAGTAAGGTGGTTGTTCTTCTTCCTGGTGTGTAGATCTACATGCATAAGTGTACGCAGAGACACACGCATGACACGTTTTCCCGTATTTGGCATGAAGGTTAAAACGTGTTATAGCGGGATCTTGAGCATGTTGCAACAGCGTCGTAAATAAAGTACAATTTGAATTGGTTAATATGCATGAACGCACTCAGTGTTGCATAACTAGGAGACGGACGGTATAAGTTACCTAAATTCATATTTTTAAGAACATTGGCATTGTTTGGTACTAGACCGCTCGATCCGCTCCCCCCACCCGATTTCTCCTGAATAATGTAAAAGCAGCCCACCCCTCCACTTTATCATCCAATTGGAGACGAAAATTATATCAAGCTATCTTTTTTGAGCCAATCAGAGCACTCCCGGTGCTCCATGTAAACCGGGTGCCCTCCCCTTTGCCTCTCAAACAGACGTAAGCTGTGGATCTCAGACGGAGCGGTGGACACTGACTGGAGTTCGCATGGAAGAGAAGTGATCGAGTGAAACGCCACAGTGGCAACTTTGAACAATTCCACAGAAGTAGGCTCAACCTCGTGAGGACGTTTTCGACTTCTGTTTTGCAAGCAGGGCCTTGCAACGCAATGTTTTTGTAAGTATGATATTGTAATATATAAACATATGTGGCCATATTAATGCAATCGTTACTAATGTATATTTTCTCTACAATAGTGTTTTGCATGTTGATGTAATAGGGCGAATAACATTTTCTCTAGTGCGTATAATAATATGGGCTACATTGTTCCTGTTTTTCTGTAGCTTTTGTAGTTGGATAAACGTAGGCTATTAAAAGCATTAATGGTTACTGGTGGGCGTCGTGAAAATTGTTGAACCACTGACCGAGTGCAGAATCCTATGCATGGCGTGCTGCGTCCCACCCCCACACCGGCCTGAACGGGCCAGCGGTCAGCGTCTCGCGTTAGGCGCGTTCAGCGGACAGTGCATGTCTCCCAATAAACTCACGTGAATTTGGTCAACATGCGCCCAGAAAAAGGGATGCCTTTCATCATTAATTTCGTAATAGGGGGGGGGGGGGGGGGGGGGGGTCATCTGGATAGAAAAAAGCGCGGGTTTAAACCATCTGACCCAGTCGCATTCCGCCTCTACTATAATCAACAACTTTTTATGTGTGTCCCTCAAATATTTTGTATTATAGCAGGTTGATGATCAATTTACTACATAAGCACATACAAAAGTTTAACAAAAATATCCTTAAACTCTTGGTTAAATAAAAGAAAATTAATGCAAAGGATTGCATTGCGTAGCCTGTGGGACTGTGACAAAAGCTCGTAATCGCTATCAGTTATAATTAAGCTTGACAATGCGTACTCGCTTTGTCCGAACCATCTGTCATTGTATTGTCAATACACCCGCCTCTCTTCAAAAAGATCCAGACACCTGAAGACAAAAAAATAAATCTATGATTATTCAGAGCCCCCACGGGCCCCACCCTCCCGATCTCCGCGGTTCACACACTGTGTGGTGTGCCTGTGGAGAAGGATGCCTGGACTCATAAAAATAGGCGCGCTTACGCAAAGGAGACACTACTCTACTTTTCTGATGCTCCATCACGCAAAGCGTACCAACAACTCGATTATAATCATTTTTCAAAATGTAAGGCCTTCTGCTAATGAAAATGGATATTCTCTGAAACATCTCTCACGCGGATTACATACACATAATGATAGGCCTTAGGAACAATAACAAGAAAAAGGCTACCGATACTACATACTTTGGGTGTAAGCTATTTTGAAAATATGTCATCGTTACAAATTGCTACACAGTCAAAAATACCAAGGGCTATTCTATGCCGCTTCTGTTCTTTTTCAGCGTAGGCCTTTGGCTGCTTTACCCTAAGTAAAAAAAGGAAAAAATGTTGCAGGCCTAGTTCTTTCTAAAACTCATGTGGTGCTGAGTTTCTTGGTGCCAACGCATACAGCGCCTTAAGGTTAATGAGCCAGGCCCCCATACGTTCTCCTGCCATCTGGAGATTTTAGCTCCAGACGCTTAGCACGCTACAGCACATCCCGTTAATGAGCATGGACAACATACAGTCTGCTAGAATTAACCAACATGTGCATTGTGGTCTTTCTTCCAAATTTTCTAAAATGGGGCCACTCTACGGAACCAAATTTAATGAACATGAGCCTCGGTACCTCGCTTAAAACAATCTTGTGTAGTCATAATCATCTTTTGAAGCGCAGAATTGTATTATGCTCACTCACGCACCCCACCCCCACACAACAGGGCTGAGCTCCACGTAATTCATTTTAGTGTCGTTGCACTGGGGAGAGCCTAAGCAGCAGCAAAGTCCACGGTTGAATGGCGTAGCAGGCCGCGGTCTGCTCCAGCACTTCCGTGGAGTTCAATGAAACGCTCTCTGGATGGAAGCACGACATCAGAGAGAGGCAGAGGCCGAGTGGATGTGGAGTTCATCTTCTCGCAGCGTGTGGAGAGGATCTTCTCTGAACCGCGGGGAGCGTCAATGCAATGCAACCCCTCGCTGTCATGTTCCGCCTGACCATTAGCGATCCAGACAACCTTTCACCTCGGAGCACCGTGGCCTTCCTCAGGTCCACGTTGTCGAGGCAACTCTTAACCTCAAAAGACAAAAAACACAGCTCATATTCTCCTATTCCAAGGGTCTTTGTGTGAGTGTGGCATGCCCCTATCAGGTTGCAGAGTCTTGCCGTTCCCACCCCCCTGTGGTTCAGAAATGGAAGATTACACCCCCCCCGTCCCCCCGTCCCCACCTAATAAGTACCATGATGATTGTTGGTATTTGTTGTTGTGTCATGTGAGATCAAATTGAACCAAGAAATGGTTTGATTGACACAAATGTGGCCAACTGAACTTCGTAAAATGAAGTTGAGTCAACGAAATAACAAGACATCATGCGATTTTCAAAAAAAAAACTCCTGTGTGCTTTCCCCATGTTGGCAGGGTTAGGTAATGGACGGACCCCTTCGCCCTGCCTCAAGGGAGTTAGGGGGGTTATTCCATAGATTTCTTAGATGAGTAGATGACCCTTGATGACCCCTAGTTTAGCCATTGGCTAAGGTCAAGCCAGGTGGCTTTCAAGAGCTGATCTGCCCGTTCAGTAGCCTGTGACATTTGAACCCCTTTTCACTTTGACAATCAAATGCACTTTTCAGCACATAAGTGGTAAACCCATTCACCCTGTGTGTGTGTGTGTGTGTGTGTGTGTGTGTGTGTGTGTGTGTGTGTGTGTGTGTGTGTGTGTGTGTGTGTGTGTGTGTGTGTGTGTGTGTGTGTGTGTGTGTGTGTGTGTGTGTGTGTGTGTGTGTGTGTGTTGTATGTTTCAAAGGGATTTGCAGGAGTCTTGAGTCATGAGTCTAGATTGGCGTCACAGGTAAGGTCATGGTTCAGGGAACACTGATTAAGAGGTTAGGAGAACTTAACAATCATTACCCATTCCCCATCGGCGCGCTCTCTATCTCCATATTGTATTCTCCTTCTCAAACCTAGCATGAAATAAGGTACATTCACCATGCATTCTTGACTAATCTCCCTGCGGTCCACACCTTCTTTCTCTCTTTTTTTTTTTTTTGACTTCACTGGAGGACGTACTGAGCATGTGCAAGACTTAATAAACTGAGACATCTGTCCAGACTGCCTCATGCTTCAACCACCTCTTTTATCTCTGGGTTCAAACCATGTGTGCTACCAGCCTCCCAGATAAATGAATTTGCCAGTAACGTGGTTCAGACAGATTCAGGTCTGCCATTGCTACCTACCTCCATCCTGAGATCGCTTATTTTTTTTCCCAATCTGGCATGTTCTCTGAAGGTTTCTTCCATCATGAAAGCACATTGGTTTATGGCCGAAAAAGAGAAGTTTTAATCTGAATCTTGTTGGGGGTTGATGGGAACAGCCCGTTTCCATTCTGTCACCACATGGCGTCTGTTTGTGGGGCCACACAAGAAAATTCCCCACGGAAAAATTTGGACTCTTTCCCATTGTTCCAAGAGGAAAAAGAGGAGCTTCATATGGAAGTTGGAAAGGCCAGGAAATGACAGACATTCTTTGTGCACTATTTGAAAATAAACTTGCTGCTCCCCGCTTCCCGCCCAACAGCTAAGGAATAGACGGAATATGAATGAGGATTATAATCCCTACAATCCGCTTGTGGTATTAGTACTTCCTGCATCTATTCCGCCGGTGCACATCCTAGTTTTGTATATTGGAATTTGAGTTAAACAGGCTGTTGTTGTCTCGTGGGCTTAGTTCCGTCCGCCCACCACCCCCCCCCCCCCCCTCCATTTCCTCCCCTTCAATCATACAAGCTCTTATGCTCTCGTATATCATTTGTCCTTATTTTGCCTCACTTGACCTGCTCCAGGGCAACACACTGCCGGTCTCGCGCCGTTCTTTATTGGGTGTCACCGCGGTGAGGCCTGGTTGCCAGGGAAGAGGCCACTGGAACGTCAGGCTTTGCATTCAGCTGGCTCCGCCTGGGTCGCCTAAGGAGAAAAGAATTAAACTCTCTTCATCCTTAATGCGGCAATCCACAACAATTCTTAAGGTATTTTTTGCTGAGCAAGGTGGAGTTGTATAAATAATCGAGAGGAAAAACATGCACCAAAAAACGCAATTTTGAAGCCTTGACTCAGTTGGTTCTCTTTAAAAGTTCCCGGCCCCGCTGAATGAGATAAAGGAGACATTAGATAGATTACACAGCTCTCGGTTTCTGTTCTCCAATCCTTTCGACATTATTTCTAAGTGTAGAAAAAGGCAACAGGTGTCCACGGTTTCTTGGCAGCGGCGTCTTCAGCCGTTTCTCTCCCTCTGAAAAGCCTTCGATTGCCTCCCACTCCTCCCCTCCTCTTTATTTTCTCTCGCTTTTTTTAGACTTAATAACAGGTTTTATTGAACAGGCTCTTCCTTCTCAGCTGGCCAGGCTGGAGGCCCTGCCCCCCCCCCTCACACGTCACTCTCCCTCATCTCGGTCTCTCTCTCTCGTCTCTCGTTCTCGTTATCTCTCTCCTCTAGGTATCTCTTTCTCTCCCATACGTCCGTCTCTCATTTCTCTCTATCCCATCCTTCTCCCGTCTCTCCCATTTCTCTCTTCCTCTAACCTCCTTCCCCCTGTTGGTTTTTCCCACCACTGGGGCGACTGGTGGTTCCCAGGTATTTGACCAGTGTAGCGTGGCAAGCAGGCGGGCAGTGCTGGCTGGGTGGATGTCTGGAAGTCCTGGCCCCCGTGTGAGACAAAGGCAGCCTGGCTGCGAGGGGAGGATGAAAGGGAAGCGAGGGGGGGGGTTTGATGCCACTCCTTTTTTACAATGGGAATCCTCTTTAGTGAGGTTGTAGAGCAAATAGGCTCGTTGTCTCGCTCGTGCCTTCTTTTAACAAGCCCTGTTGTTTTGTTTGTCTGGTTTATGTGCGTGTGTGTGTGTGTTTTTTTTTTTTTTTAATGTATATTCGTGAGTGTGTATGTGTTGATTATATATTCCAAAAAAAGGAAGAAACAACGTCCATGCTAGTATGGTACTACACTAGTAGATCAAATTATTTTCTGTAGACATGTTCCGTAGAAATGTAGTAAACGATAAATACATTGCTCCTGCAGCAGAACCACATTCAGACTCCTTCCCTTTGATTAAAAGATACAAATGTGCGTTGTCTGCTAGCATATCTGCTGGGGGGTAGAGGGGGTGGGGGGGGGGGGGGGGATTGAACCGCATGCGTCTTTTACAGCCCCCTGCTCCACAGACAACCTGTTCTCAGACACTTCTCTTCTGGCGCTTCTTTATGACATCATAAATTCCTCCATTTCCTCTTCCCGGCCCTAGGTGGGTATAAAGAACATACCTGGCCAGTAATTGTCTGTCTGGCCCTCTCATCTTGACTGGGTCATTCTACCGACCAGAGTCTACTTCCTCTGGCTTACGAGATTGCCCACAGATACAACCGGAGCACTTCCTTAGATCTCAAAAAAGGTGGACCCCTGAACAAAGGGCTTCTATTTGGCGAGTGCCGTAGCTACGACGACGGCACTGTTTGCATACTGTGGACGTAGAAAAAGCAAATGTTTGAACTTTACTTCATTTTTTTGGGGGGGGTTTATCGTTCGGGTCACTCCAGAGTCAGCGGTCCCCTCCCCCCCACCTCCTCCATGTTTGTGTCTCTGTGTAGCGCACAACACTGAAGACCCAAAACACAATGCGCCCCCCTGACCCGGCGGTACCCCTTTGTCCCCTGGTCCGAGATTGTGGACGAAAGAAGAGAGTGAAAGAGGGAGGATTAAAGAAGAAAGAGGGAGGATTAGGAGCACGTAGAAGGTCTTTGGGAACGCTCAACATTCATGTTGATCTGCGGCCGGGCCAGGGGCTCCTCAAGGGAAGTGGGAACAATGCACTCACCAGCACCACCACATTCCTCAGGGTTAGAAAGGTCAGGGGTCGACCAGTTACCCCACCCTGCCAATCAGACCCGAGGCAGTAACTGACTCCCCCCCCCTCGCACCCCTCTTTTGTTTTTACTCTGTCTTTGCACTTGTTGAACACACCGTGCACTTGTTGCCCGCGGCGGCCCCTTTGCTCTCTGTTCCCCCGATAGGCTGTACGACGGCCATGGCCGCTCCAACGCTCCCTACCTCACTACTACTTTACTAGCAAACGCTTTTTTTTCCAGCACGTCTTGAGTCTCAATGTCACTTGAAAAGAAACAGGCAGGAAAATAGAAAAAAAAATGAACCAAAAATAAACGCCTTAAGAACATGTAGGCGTTTGAAGTCAAACATGCAAGAAAAGGTAATGAGTTTAAAATAGATTATTTTGACACAGCGTTGTGCATTTAAAAGCGAGCGCCAGTGTTCACAGGAAGCCGCGAATGACAGGAAGAAAGGAGGGAGAGGGAAAAAAAAAATCTCTCAGTTATATGTTTCTCTCAGGGGATATGTTTACACCCAGAGTCAAATTCTGTAAGATATTTCAGTAATTACACTGGCAAGGCACAGCCACGGTTTTACTGGGCCAGTTGTTTAAGGTTTTTGCAGCAGTTTAACGTTTTTTTGGGGGGGGGGGGGGGGGAGGGGACCCGGTCCGTATAGCATGTGACACATAATCCTCAGCCAGATGTGGAGGAAGCCCGGCTCCGCTGTAGGATGTGAACCATCACGGCACATCTGGCCCCGCTTGGCCTTTGGCGATTACTGTACATAAAATACACTGTAATCACCCCGCTGTAGAGTACACTTTGAGTGACAGGGGGTTCCAATAGTGGTACCCCCATATTGTTCCTGTCCTGAGACTGGCCTCTGGACTCGAGCTGAGAACAACGACGGCCCTAACACGCTCATGATTTTATTACGACAAATACGTTGCCGAAAGATAGAATAATCCTAATGACAAGCACATGCAAACTGTCTTGGTACAAATCGTGTTCAGATTTGTTTGCCTTGTCTCTTAACATCTCTAGAATTTATTTGAAATACTCCTGCCAGTTAGCTAGCTAAACTGGCTACCCTTAAAACGAGATGTAGGTTAGGCCCCTATATAGGCGCACTCCACGTCTGGCAGTCATTATGAATGAATGTACAGTATATACTGTGGAGTCGACCCCCGGCTACATTAAATGACTCGCCCACGGGCCCAGTGGACCACCCGAGAGACGCACCGCTGCCACTTCCTGCTGCTGCTCCTCCTCCTCCTCACCACCATTTTACCCACATGGTTCTGTCTGGAAAGTTTTTACCGTGAATACACCAATTTGTGTCATGTGTATGGATTTTTCCTGGTTTTCATTCTTCCAGACGAGAATAAATACAGCTTGTGTCTCGGTTTCTAACTACACGATGGAAGGACTCCTTTTTTTCTTTTTTTAATATATAAATTTATATTATAATTTGTCTATACATCTGAGATTGTGTCAATAAAATAAGCAGTGTAGACACAAGTTCAATAACCTTTTGAAGCAGACCCATATAAACAAACCCGCCTGGTCTTACCCTTGACCACTTACAGTTGAGGAAGAGGATGAGGAGGAAGAGTGAAAGGCCTTTCTGGTCGCAGCTGTGAAGTAGCGCCCAACATGAGGGGGTCCGTTTTTAGTTGTATTATTTTGGCTGGCCTGCTGACGGCCCTTTTGAAAACCTCCTTTGTAGAGGTTAAAGAGCTGCTTCTAGAGGGTCTAATTCTTGGGGGTCCCGGCAGAGAAAAAGTACAGTGTAGTGGGTCAGGCGTTGGTGGACCTTTCATGGTGAGAGGGGTGCAAAGGCTGTATGCCATATGGGGTGATTATGGGATGATTCAAAAGATTATTTGTGTGTGTGTGTGTGTGTGTGTGTGTGTGTGTGTGTGTGTGTGTGTGTGTGTGTGTGTGTGTGTGTGTGTGTGTGTGTGTGTGTGTGTGTGTGTGTGTGTGTGTGTGTGTGTGTGTGTGTCTTTATGAGCAGGGTGCGGGAGACATATTTGTATGTATGAAAGGAGTCTGTGGCAAACACAAATAATAATACACAAATGCCCAAACACTCCTCCATGGATAAATACATTTTTGCTTTGTCTTCCATGAACCAGTATTATTAGTTTTTACGAATAACTTGCAGTACTCATACAATTTATTTATATTTTATTCTTTGTGTTTGTGCTCAATTGTCAGGGGATCTTTGTGAACCATACAGGTATTTATTGTGTTTGTCGGCTCTGTGTGCCACGGTGAAGGCTGGCTGTTAAGCAAACAACAGCACTGATAACGGGAAAGCCAGCCCAGAGAGCCGTCGTCTCTGTGACAATGTCTGTGTGTCTGTCACGATGAAGTCCTAGCTTTTAGCCTCCCATGTAATGTGAGGACTCTGTGGGCCACAGACACACACACACACACACACACACATACACACACACACACACACACACACACACACACACACACACACACACACACACACACACACACACACACACACACACACACACACACACACACACACACACACACACACACACACACACACGCGCGCACACGCACACGCACACACAGAGTAGCGGTCCCTCCACACAAAGAAAATATTCAGCTGTAGATTGGGGGTCCCTCCGAGGGCGTGACATTGAACTGTTGGGGGTGGGGGGGGGGGGGGGGGATTAAGGGTAAATGCCTGGCTGACACTGGGGTTGCCATGGCAAAGACCCCTTACACTCATTTCCCTCAAACTTATGCCTATTTTTTACATCAGGTCTCATTGTGGGGTGAAGTGTTTTGTCATCTGTGTAAGTGTGTGTGTGTGTGTGTGTGTGTGTGTGTGTGTGTGTGTGTGTGTGTGTGTGTGTGTGTGTGTGTGTGTGTGTGTGTGTGTGTGTGTGTGTGTGTGTGTGTGTGTGTGGTGAGTAGGAAGGATGTTATATACGTTTTCTGTATTTGTTCCTGTGTATTTTGTGTCTGGTCTTTCGTTTGGATTTAATTCAGCCTTGCAACAAACTAGCTCACCCTTCAAGTGATCATGCTTGCATATACATAATATACATATATATATATATACATATATATAATATAATAATAATATACATATACATAATCGCCTATGTGGAGTTTGTTTTTTGGTCTCCGTTTTCTGATAATGACATCAGTTCACTTCCATTAAAAATTGGGCTTCTCCATTAAAATGGTAGATGGATGGATTTGTATTTATCAAAGTCTTTTTGGACATTTTTAGTCCTTAAGAAACACACACAATGTCTGTCAGCAGAGGACTCAGAATCTCTGCGTGTTGCATCAGTCTCCCCTTGTAGCCTGTCTCTTAGCATGCTAGCGTGACGTCAGTCTCCTAACCCCCGAGCCCAGAGTGGGGCTCCATCGCCCCCCTCGGTGTCATCAGCTCCTTCACCTCCTCCTTCTCCTCCCGGGGGAGGAGGTGATAAATAATACCCATATATCAGCATTCATAATCCTGACGTCAGCCCTATCCAGTTGTGTGCAGCCGTGGGCAGAGAGGCTAGCAGGCGTTTGTTTGTCCCACTCAGTGCCGTGCCGGTGACAATAGGAGCACTCAGTCTGTGGTCGGGCCAAAGCTGAATGCTGTGCAGTAGGACGTGCAAGCATTGTTCCCCCCCCCCCCCATCCCCCCAAGTCCTTATCCACCACAAGCTGATTCATAGGCTGCTAGTTTCTTATGTGATGTTCGTGAGGGTCGAACAATAAAAACGATAATAATCCTGAATCCATTTTGATACAGTGTATTGAACACCATTGTTTTTGGTTGGTGGGGGATTTCCGTTTTCAATTGAAATGGGCTTTCGAGCTGAAGCAGTTTAAATGGTTGTTCAGTTCCACTTGCAAAGTTTTGTTTTCATGATCTTGTGTTGTTACAGTATTATCAGCTGTGTATTCCACGATGACGTCAAAACTGAACAACACCGCTGACATCCTCTGTATTTGTGTGTGTGTGTTACAGAAGCTGCCATGGACCGAAGCCCAATCTCCCCTCGTGCCCGGAGTGTATCCAACGGCTGACATCCAAACACCACTTTTTAAAATTATATATAGTCAATCTTTATGTTTTCAATCTGAGTATTTCCCATTTTGTAAGTCGTTCCGTGCAGGTCCAGCTATTTTGTGTCGAGTCACCTCCAATCACACTGCAGACTATGAAAATAGGCTTTTGTTGCTGTTGTGTCTTAGCAAGGCTCATCCTCCCTTGGTGGTTGAGTCGGGCTCATCCTCCCTTTCTGCCCTCTGGACACTGAACTCATTCTGTCACCGTCTCCTCTGCATGCACCCCCCCGTCCCCGTCCCCCCGTCCCCGTCCCCCCTCTGGTTGTTCCTCTGCTCTGTGACCTTACCCCTCAGTTGTGTGAGACCTGTCTCTCCCTCTCTTCCACCCCCTCCATCAGCCTCAGCCTCATCCTCTTCTCCGGATGTCAGCTCTGCTTACGAGACACCCCCCCCCCCCCCCCCCCCCCACATTCTTGTCCCCCAGACTTCCGACTCTGTTGCTTGCCACGGTGAACATTCAACGCTGTCGGTGAGTTTTGGTATGGATTCACATAGAAACCATCGACCGTTGACTGTGCCCCGTGGCACGGCCCGTCTCAACACCATCGCCGACCCGCCGCTTCCGTGCGAGGACGGAGAAGAGGGGGCAGGGAGGGAGGGAGGGAGGAGAAGAAGAGGGGGAGGGGGAGGGGGAGCATTCCAACGTTTGTCTGCGACACACAACGACGAGTCACGCGCAGAGCGAGACAAGAACGAGATGTAACGTAGATGATGTACAATCACGCACATTGCACATCATCACCACTGAGCTCACACTGTTTCCAGTGTCTCGTCCCGTCACCCCGACCCCCAACCCCCCCCCCCCCCCTGCTAACCGAAAGGAGCAAGGGTCACAATCAACATTCATTGCTGTCGCTGGGTTGGACTGTGTGGAAAAGCTCACTGAACAATGAGTGCAACTGTGGCCCAGATCTGCCTTACTCTCGTGTCTCTGCCAATAAAACGGAAAACAACCGGATGTGAAACGCTGTGATTGCTTTATTTATACAACTAGCTTGTTTTTCAGTTCTATTTCTCTCCACTCTCATTTCACCCCTGTCTGTCTTGTCTCTTCTTCTCTCTCCCTCTCGCTCCCTTCCCCTCACGCTCTCCCCCTGCCCGGCCCTTTAAAGTCTACAGGGGAAGAAGGGAGATTGAGATGGAGAGAGGAAGAGGGAGAGAGAGACGCAAATAGACTTCTAGCTGTTTGCTTGTCCTCTCCCTCCTCTCCTCTAATTGGGGGTTGTGTGTGCAGCAGGAGGGGAGGAAGCAGAGTGAATGTGTAATCATTTGGAGTCTCCTGCTTTAGATGTTTCATTCTTCTCTTTTTTTGTTTGTCTAATTATACAGTGCATTCACTCAAAGCCCTCTCTGTGTGTGTGTGTGTGTGTGTGTGTGTGTGTGTGTGTGTGTGTGTGTGTGTGTGTGTGTGTGTGTGTGTGTGTGTGTGTGTGTGTGTGTGTGTGTGTGTGTGTGTGTGTGTGTGTGTGTGTGTGTAAGCGTGCATGAATGCATTTTAGAGCTCATAAGAAAGGGAGGACACTAAATAAACTAGGCACAGGTTTACAGGCCTAGAGAATACGTTTTGTAGTTATCTATTTAAGAATACCGGTGTCTATGAACTCACTAGTGGTGCCAACCTGTGCATCCAATTCAAGCAATTCCTAAAAAGTATAAATTAGATCGCTTCTGGCTGAAGACTGCTCTGTTATTATCCGTGTTTGAGTTTCATGAGAGACTGTCTCGCCGTGTAGTGTGTGGCCCGTGATGGAAGACCTGTCTGGCTAGGGCAGAGTGCAATATGTTATTTTCCTTTTTACCGAAGCTTGGTGGAGGAGCACGCACGTCTCCAACCGCTTAGACACATCGTGCCCTGTAAGCACCCATCTATCTAGCTTTTTCTCTCCGCCCCTCCCCTTTGCTTTCTTCTTCTTTATTTATGTCACTCTTTTTCTCTTTCATTATTAGGCCTACTAGGCGATTTGTTGATTTTAACATCTTGAAATTTGCAATATGAATCTGTTGCTTAATAAAGTTACAATGATCCAAAATGATGTGGCATGACAATGATTTTTTTTAATATATATATATATATTTCTTTTTTTAAAGTGAGCTTACCAATCCACTGGAGCTATCTCTGTACAACTATTAGGCCTACATAGCGAACATTTTCTCGCTACAGTTCTATAGGCCTCCTGTCGTTATCATTTAACATCCAGACCTCAACCCCTACTCTCGTTCTCCAAAAGTATCATTGTATTATTCATAGAAAAGCACTTTGTGCAGTCGTGCAGCACAGGCAGCGATGATGATGTAATGATGGCTCGGAGCACAAGCGTGGAGTGTCATTTTGGGTGGATTCGTGCGACCGGGGGGAAAAACAGCACAATAAAGTTAGTTCAGCTCCATTGGTAAAGCTTAGTACAGCTATTGTGACGACCAGGGAATGGCAAGGGGACTCTTATCTTCAAATCAAACTCACCAACTTTAAATACTGGCAAAACGTAAAGCCTTCGATGAAGAATAATTGACCCATTTTGTGGGCATTAACTTGATAAAAAAAATAATAAATAATAATTGAACACTGCAAGTCCTCAAATATGTCGTTGTTGGTGAACTTTTGTTTGAAGTGGTAGACCTCCATCTAGTGGCCATGTACACCAATGCAAGAGAAAAGCTGAGAACCTCCCATTCCACAACCCGAAAGTAAAGACGCGGTAAAGGTTGTCCGCAGAATGTTTCTATTTTTATTGTACAAACAAACATCATACAACTTCAAAAAAACAAAAAAATCCAGATTTTTTGAGTCGTTGATACAACTTCCTTTATATCAAACGTGTAGGCTTTTTATACTTCCACTTGCATTAATTCTTCCTCTCACATCCTCTTTTAAAAACAAAGCTGCGACGGCTGGGTTTTCTATTGGCCACGTCAACCGGGTAGGAGTGTGGGTATTTTCCCCTTCAACAAGATGAGCAGGAACTCACATGTGCTTACCAAATAACGTCTTCACACGCTAAAAATTACGATAATAAAAAAGGAAAACTCACAACAAGCATAATATTACACAAAATAACTTATGTTAACATAATATAAATAGCATAATTGAACGAATTTAAATAATTTACAAGCCTTTCTTATGACTGCCGTTTCTGGTCAGCCACATAGGCCTACAAGGACGACAACATTTTATAATTGTACAAATTGATGCCTTTCACAAGGGCATGCAACTATGAGTAGGCCTGTGTGTTCGATTATCATCCTCATATAAGCTTCATATAAGCACAGCAATCTTCCTTCTTTCTCTTCTGGTGTGAATGCGTCACAGCCGACTCTGGTCAAGTGCTCTGGCTTTTCTGCTGCAATGACAATTAAAGAAAAAGAAGGGGTTTCAGTAAGGGGACACTTGAACGTCTAGAGGGTGCTGAAGCAGCCTAGCTGACCCTAGATGTCCAGAGTGCTTTTTGGTCAAGGATAAAATAACCTGGCTGGTTGCCCCCAGTAAGTTTATGCCATACGGATCACTTGCCGTATGGCATCACGTGTTACAACTTCGACGCCGGGCCAAGGGCAGACCTGTCAACGACTTTGAAATGGGCTCCCATTCAATTTGTATGGGACGAGCTATCGCGTGCAGGCGGGGGGACTGCGGCACGTCGAAGGGGAGGGACGAAAGTTGAACTTCAGTGTACTTTTTGCATGACTGCATAGTGCAGGTTCGGCCATGCGATTTGACAATGGCAAAGCATGGCTCGGCTCCTATGTCCATGCTCGGCTCCACTAGAGTGATCTCCTTTTTGAGGCCGCGTGGCGACGCCTCGCCCCCTATCTCTTGATCTATTGGCTTCTCGTTGGAGATCCCCACTTTGTTGCCAATACAGTCGGTGATGCTACTGCCGTGGATTTCATTTGGAAGAGCGCCAATGAAAACATTAGCCCGTTAAACGAATAAATATGTTCTGCACTCTTGAGATTGTTCTAAACAATGAAAAACGATATATTGCTGAGCACTCATATTTGTTGGATCTATATCTCCTATGCTCCTCTTAGTGCGTGTCCGGGGCAGCAGGTCGTTTTTTACAGTCAATCGTTTTGAGGGCAGCATAGTCTTCAGGCCTTGTCCGGTGACATGTTGTGCCAACAAAAAAAGCCTATTATGGGTTGTATTATCACTTTAAATCCAGTTTACAACTGTTAAAAAAAATACTGTATCGGTTTTAATAGGCTATAGGTCACAGAGCGTAATGACTATGCAAAGTCATTACGATATTTGCCAAAATAGTTAATCTCTTTATTTTATATATAAACGGTAAAACATTTGAATTAAAGTTTTCCAAATCTAGGCCAAGTTATAAGACATGACATACGACACCCATGCGTTGAAACTCGACCTGCATTGATAACGGTGATGGTTTCCAGAGACATACATGGAGAGTTTACAGAGTTTGTCTTTTGACCAAACAAAAGAGTGATTGTAGTCGGACCAAAAGCGTACCTGATTCGGATGATGTAGTTTTGAACCCAGAATAAAGCAGGATCTGCACATGCTTGTCCATTCTTTGTGTGGAAACTATGACGAAAAAAAAAAAGTAAAGCGTTAAGGTGTGTGTTTTAAGTGGCTGGCGGTGTCTTTAGAAGACATAAAGCTCACAGCTGTGTTGATGACTCACATAATGGCATCGATGGGACATAGCTCTTTGACTGACTGCATAGAGTAACCCTTTATGACACGGAAAGGAAGTTTGCCCCGGGTGAATTCTCTGCAGCATGCATGCGGTGCTGCGGGAAAGACATGTTTTTGTTAGATACACAGACAAACAGGCAGACGGACAGAGAGTACCTATAGATTGACATACAGATAAATGGACCCTCATATTTACCTGCAGATGTCGGGGTAGCGTACAGGCAGATGGTGGCGAGCAGGAGGGCCATCATTAGACCTTTGAAGTGTGCCATGGCTTATTTATTATGTGTAGGCAGTAATGTCTCTCAGCTCACTCTCTCTCACTTCTGGGCTTAAGAGTTCTGGTTATGGCTGTGTTGCAGAATCTCCTCATCCTTTATAACCCCTGCAAGGCGGGGCAAGAAAGTTCCATTCAGAAATGGGACACCTGTGTAACTTACCCACACATTACGTTTCAACAAAATTTCCCCACATTGTCCTACGACGACATAAGGCAACACCTATAACAAGTTAAGGGTAGTGTCGTTTATGAATGTTGGGACTAGACTTTCTTGTTGTTCAATGAAGGGTGATTTAGCAGTAATATTAATATCCTGTGATGCTTGGCATGCATATGTTTATAGAATTTGATTACAATTTTGAGAAATCTCTCATAGTTGGTCTCTTTTTTTCTTGAGTGGGGCAGGATAGTGTTTAGGAATGTTCAAGCCAATAGGCTCTGGTTTCATCAAATGATTATTGTTTTTTAGTCTTCCTTGAGCAAGATGCCAAACCCGTCCCTAACGGCAGTTACTAAACTAATTATCTATAAGACGCTACTCAATTATCAAATATTATTAGATGGTATTATGACATATGCTTTATAACTAAATTTCTTACTATCTGAATTACATTTAATCATTGTAATATAGGGAAATGTGTTACTCTATGCCAAATAAACTCGATGGGAGGGAGGTTATTGACTACAAATTATGCATAGATAACAAATTACAGCACAATGGGAGTAATGAGAAACGTCACAACTGTGGACCTTCCAGTACCACACCTTTACAAATATTCCCATTGAAACAGGTTAATGATTACTCAACAGGTATGGCATCCGATGAAGAAATCACAATGTGTGCAATACTTTATCAAACATGTGTTAACTTGATGCCATTGACATAGGAAGAGTGTAGGCCAGTCATAAAATGAAAGTGCTTTTTTAGGTCAGAGGAAGAATTTCACTTAGGGCACGAGTGACTGTAAAGTAGGTCAACCGTGACAAATATGAAATACTTTCTTAACCTTTGAGAATTTGTGGCTTTTTGCATAACCACAGCCTTTGTTAACATGCAATACGTGCCATCGTTATAGTACTTATACATTATCTATTATCCGAGCCATCCTTTAAAACAGGCCTTACGTTGCTGTATCATTTAAAACTATTACGTGTGAGTTTTTGTATTCACTGGCAAGCACCTTCAGATTGTCTCTGAAAATGAAACATGCATACAAATCAAATATAGTTATATCAGGAAAATTAATAGTTCAACAAAATATTTAAAAACTACTGATTAAAGATACAAACATAGAAAGACAATATAAAATAGCACTACCTATCTTTCTATCTATAATGTATTAATAAACGATCTGGTACGGCTGATCAGAAGTGACAAGCATTGAGGGGGAAGTGAGCTTAAGATCAGGGGTTCCATCCGACCCAAATACATTCAGCATCATCATTGCAATTGCATTTGTTCCTGAAACCAGGGTTCTTTCCGATCATCAGTGTCACGCAAAAGGTCAATTTGAATGGATTTGGAATGGAAAAAAAAATCGATATAGGCTCAGTCCTGAACTCAGCGACCCGTGTTCCACCCCTACCCGTGGTCATCTGCTGCACGTCCTCCTATAACTTCCTATCTAGCTCACTCTACAAGAAAGCATAAAAATGCAAAAATGAATCTTAAAAAAACCACACAGTATTAGTTTCTTAAACTTTGTGTTTGAATTCCATATACTAGATAGTATTGATGCTATAGATAACAAGGCTCATGAATAGGGTGCCCACCATGATGGCTCTGCTGGTCTTGTTGAAAGTGAGTTTTGCATCAAACTTCATTAATAGTACAGGTATTTTCCCACTCATTGACGCTAGACCTCCTTGGTGCGGTGGACAGTAGTTAATTTGCAACAGAAAAGTGTTTTGAGTTGCGAAAAGTCTTGTGTTTGGGGTGTTTTTTATTCTTCTCTGTATAGGTCCCAAGAGGATTATCATTGAGCAGGATAAACAGTGATTTAAGGACTAACAAATGTTTTATTCAGGTTCCCAACAGTGCAGGCACGCCAAACAGTGCAGACTTGTGCATGGTTATCTTGAAAGCAAGTACATCCAGGATGCCATACACGCACATTAAGATTTCATTGTAAATAGTTGTTGTTTTTGTTGTCTCTTGACCTAATAAAATATTATATTTGAATTGGAGATATCTTTATTTGTGTGCATTATTTGTGTTAATGCATTCACTTTCTCACTGTTTCTCCATACCATACCTGCCAACAACGCCATGTCATAAAAAAACAACAACAGTAATTGGTAGAGCCCTTTCTGCCAGCAAAGACAGGTGGTAATTTCATTTTCTTACGCTAGGTGGCACTGGTGTTCAATAGCATCGGAAGGATTCACTCTTTGAATGGCCAAGTCAGTATCCAACCGGAAGAGCACGAGTTTTTGTGTTTTGGGGATATGTCACCGAAGCCTTAAATTATGTTATTATTAATCTTTTGTAGGGTGAAGTAAAATAAGCATTATTACTTAAATATTATTCCAGCAAAAAGTGTTTACATTAAGGTATATAAGCTCCTGTCGTGCTACATAAGCTAAAATAAGCTAGTCGTTATTGGAATGGTATCACGAGCATCAAAACGCCCTATGGTGCAGCCCACTGTAGGACATGACAGGTAAGATGTAAGGGTTTAGGCTACTCCAGTTATGAATCCGTCTGCTGTCGCGTTCTAGGTTTTGCACATGCACAAAAATATGTTCCTTCTGTTCAGTACCAGTCTTTACAATCACTTGTGTGGCTTCAATAACTGGATAATCAGGTTCACCCATTATCTTTTTCAATTATGTCTAACCTTAGCTTTAGGGATGATGCAATACACAATATAAGAACGGCTACTTTACATAAAAGCGGACTTTTGCTAAGGACATAACCTCTAATCAGCCCTTTACATTAACATGAAACTATTGCTTTCATTATATAATACGCGACTGCTATTGTCTACTATTCAAGGTAAAAACTACCGGGATGATGACATTGCCAACGACGTAAACGGGGCCACGGCCGACTGATCTAGACTGGTCAAGTCAACGATCACCTGTGGACAGGGAAAAGATAAGTAATGGATATTGAAAAGGGTGGGGAAGGTGGTCGTCTGTTCGACGACTCGGACTTTCCATCGGACGATCGCTCGCTGTTCTCGGATGGCTCCTCTCCCCTCGCACGATTACAGGACGAGGTCACCTGGCGGCGCCCACAGGTAAATCCATCAAAGTTTTATTTACGGAACTATAATAAAATGTTTCATTCGATTAGACCTAAGTCTTGTTGGCACGTACATTGCAACTTCCCCAAAACACAAAGGAAGAAAAAAAACAGGGAAAGTCCCTTCCTGAATGGCTCAATTAGTTGTGCAATGAACAATAAGTAGTACCTGAGGCCTGTTCATGGTCCTGGGCTGGACTACTGGTAACAAGGAGACGCCTCGTCAGTGATGACGATCACGCTTACAGCGAATCTAATGCTGTTCATCACAGCAGGGGTTTTTGATCCAATAACAAACAGTCAGAACTATACAGAACTTAATAGGATCAGTTTCATGTTTGCGCGCCTTTGTTTCCTTGCAGCCTATCACCTACTATCCTTTTCATTATAGACTATTTATTTTCTTTATTCGAAGCACATTGTATTGCCACTGTATGGAAGGCTACACTAACTTGCCCCTTATCTAGAGCTGGTTTACAAGTACACAATGTTTAAAACTGAATGCCAACAGACGGTTACAACGCCAATCAATAGTGAAGTATGTGATATGATGATTGATACTTTTATCAAACTTTCATGTTCCGCCATGTTCATGCGCGTCACTATTAAATCATACGTCACCAACGGGGGAACTCTGTTATCAAAAATCTGGCCCCCAGTTGCCGAACGGAAGTAGAATCATAAGATCGTCATGAGATGTCGTTCACGAGAACTTACCGATGTCAAGATGTGACATCGGGGAATGTTTATTATTTATTAATTATGGGGAATGTTTTCCCCATAATTCCCAGCAATGTGAACGTGCCATAACTATATGCCGCCTTCAAAGCAGCTCGGAGGTTCGGAAGCTCTTACGTGTCTTTACGTAAACCTTCCCTTCTTCTGAAATAAGAGGGGCAATTGCTCTGTCGCTAGCTTAGCCACTTTTTAGAGTTTAACACGGTTTTAAACTCAAGAAGTCACGTGATGTCTTAAGCTCCATTGCTGTGTAACATGTACTTGTGGTTTAACCTGCAGCTGCGTTTTACCTTGATCTCAATTGCTGTGTCTTCAGAAAAATACACATCAGAGACTAGAGGGCGTATTTTGTGCGTGTTAGTCTAATCTCGAAACTGACATGGTTTTAGAGGAGACTAAACCAGTTTGCAGGATGAAACAAGGCTCCATCATAACCGACACACACACAGAATTAGTTTTATGAATTATTATTAATAGGTATGATACATTTACACATATTACACCAGATAGGCCTTTAGTACAATATGGGGTCTTGGTCGCGCTGCTCAGCAATAGCTTTACGCGCTTCTACTTTCAAGCACTTCCATAGAAGTGCTTGAAAAATCTACAGTTGAATGTGCTTGGAAATCTACAGTTGAATGTGTTTGACAGATTATCCCAAACAGCCTTTATTCAGAGCGTGGTGTCTTTCCTTGGATTTTCCATCATGTCCACAATACCTCGAATGCAGTGCAGCAAATATAATTTTTGCTCCTCATTGTAGTTCTCTACCCGCGATATGTTTATTGACATGATCCTAACTCTCCTTCTCCGAGAGATTATAGGCGTGACGTGACATTACCCTAATAACTCGCATAGGCCTATTAGTTTGTCTTTAATTAATAAGTAATCACGTTTGCATACACACACCAAGAGAAAACAATGACAAGTAATTGATTGACGTAGGTGAGGGCAGATTCCAGACTCAGATTTCACAAAAAGTAGCCTAGACTATTTCATAATATGTCAACATTATTAGCGTTTTTATTTATTATAGTTTTATTATATTAAAGTTCACTTTACATTCCCATTAAGTTTTTGTTGGTAATTATAGCACAAAATGCATCCACCATTAAGTTAAGACTGCATCTGCTGGGGTATACTAGAAATCAGAGTACTTCCGGTTTCCAAGCAGTTTAAAACAAGTCACCTAGGGAATCAGCTGATCCTCTACGAGTCGTTACACATTTTATCACGTTCAACCTCGTGCGCAGCTGCGTGTTAAACTCAAAAACCTCCGTTTTAAGGAGTACTGTTTTAAAGCACAGCAATGCTTACTGACAGAGCAATTGGCCCAGAGTGTTCAGGAAACGTTCGTAGGCTAATGACATAAAACCGGAAAAACAGATTGTTCGTGAGGCAAGACTTCATACCAACAACAACAAGTGCGGATGCCCGCAGGGACCTCTTTGAGCTTCTTATTAGAACTGCTGGCAATGGTTGATCATGAGGGAGAATTTAACAGTTGATAAATTGTAAGCTATAATGTATCGTAATGCAAATGCTAAAATGGGTGTTAAGTTTGCCTCTTAGTGCTTGCTGCAAGTTCACTTTAGTCTATCAATGAAATGGGCAGCCATTGTTGTGACGTCAACTCGGAGGCTCGGGTTGCTCTAAGTTTGCGCACGAAGTTCCGAGGGAAATCTGCCACTTTACAGTGTTCAAGGCAATTTCCTCCGATCTTAGGGTGTTCACAGGGGCAGTTTTTTTTTCAGGTGCGGGTGGATGTTTTACATTATATTCCTATGATACAGAGTGTTTTTGTAAAAACATCCTGGGTGCTTTTAAAAACACCGCTACCAGCGTTTTTTTTTCACACCGCTCTGGGTGGTTTTCAAGTTGAGAAAAGTTCAACTCGCCAAGGAAAAAGCACCCGACGTCAGGCAGTGTTTTTTGGCAGCTGACCAAATGAACGAGAACTTAGGCCAAACGTCACTAGGAAAGAAGAATGGCGACCCAAACCAAAAACTATTTTCAGGCGGAGCAACTGGTTGTCCTTGTAAGTGAACATGTCGAGCTATACGACATGACAACAAGTTGTACCACAACATATATCACAAGGAGAGTATCTGGAGAACGATCGGTGGGATTTTGGGACATAAGTGTACTATGATATGCCCCGTACTGCTGGGAACTGCCCATTGGTCCGACCACCCATTGGTCCGACCTCCCATTAGTCCGACAAAATGCCCATTGGTCCGACCCTCCCATTGGTTCGACTCCCGTTACTCCGACAAATACCCACTGGTCCGACCTCCCATTGGTTCGACCTCCCGTTACTCCGACAAAATCAACCACAAGTCGGACCAATAGGAGGTCGAACCAATGGGTGGTTCCGTTAGTTCGACCTGTCATCCCTACTTTCTGACAAGCGCTTTCATTGCGAGCATTGCGTTCTCTCTCTCCTCGAAGTCGTTCTCTCTCTGTCACAGTTTGTTTTATAACTCTGCTGTCCCAATGCTTTGGGCGAAAACATTGTATATCCAACAGTCGTGACAATAGAGAGAGAGAGAGAGAAGAGAGAGAGAGAGAGAGAGAGAGAGAGAGAGAGAGAGAGAGAGAGAGAGAAGAGGGAGAGAGAGAGAGAGAGAGAGAGAGAGAGAGAGAGAGAGAGAGAGAGCGCGCGCGCGCGCTCTCGCTCTCGGAAACGCACATCGCACACACAACACACGCACGCACGCGGGCGGAGCCAGTTTCCTCTCGGTGCCGTTAACCGATTGTGCCAAGATGCGCCCAGAGCGCGCACCTCTGTGCCAGGCTCCGCGCTCTGTGGGGGGGATTTGTGTTATTCATCTTAACAGAGGATGCTGAACAGAGGGAATTAATGCACACATTCCACAACAGCCTACACACACACGAGCTACCCACAGACCGACAGCTAGCTGAGGGGCCGCGCGAAAATGCGCATCTGGTGGCGTGCTCTTCAACCTGGTCAGTGAGTGCTCGTGCTTTTTACTCCGTTTTATTTTCAAACACAGACTGTACAGTGAAAGGGCATTTTAAATTTTCAAGTTGGCAGCTCTCAAATATCCGACCTGTTCTGTTTAGATTACAGATGCATTAGTCCAGTTCGAACTAATGAGACGTCCCATTAGTTCGAACTCTCAATACTCGGATTGTCGGAACAATGGGAGTTCGAAACTAAGTGGGAGTTCGAACTAATGGGAGCTCGTCGGACCAATGAGCGAGGTCGAACTAATGGGACTGGTCGGACCAAATGTTGAGGTCGGACCAAGTGCCATGACCCGTACTGACTGCTGCCGTCCCCGGTTTATATCATGCACCCACAAACAGGAAGGTTCGTCGTTATCGTCGTTGGCATCTATACGCCAAAACAAGGAGGATAATTTCTCATCTCCTCGAACATTGTGATACTGATTGAAGTAGTGTAGCCAAACCACTTTGATACGCTCTAAACTGAACAGGTTTCGACAGTTTAAACCGATTTTGGAATGTGCTCTTAGAAAAAACCACCCTGTCAGTTTTTTTTAGTTGGTAAAAAAACGCTGGGGTCAGGTGTTCTTTAATAAAAAAAAACTGCCCGTGTGAACACGCCCTTAAGGTCCCAACCATAGATATATAGAACACTAGATACGTCACGGCAATGTTGAGCTCCGGTCGGCTGACGGCAATCGCAGCGGCCATCTTGAATCGGTCAATCCGCTGCCTAGTGCATTACAACATATGGAAAATTCATACAAACATGTAGCAAATTTGAGCAGTGATGGCTCAGTGCATGACACTAAAAACATCATAGTTGATATTCCATGTTTTATTTTTTTCCTCTGTTATACAAAAAACACACTTTGTAACACATGACATTTAACTTGCGTGCGTGTGTGTACGAAAAAATGCCACCGAAGAAAACGGCAAGCCAGCCTGACGAAGCGGAGGATATAAGATCGCTTGATTTCTTGTCAGCTGAGGTAAGGCAAAAATATCTCTGCGCAACAAACAATAATCATGAATCTGATGGTTGAATACCACACACACTTAAGATATAAAAACATGGAAAAGGACACAAAAATCACGCTACTGGAAAACCGAGTGAATGATTTAATCATCAGCCCGAGTCTGAGGACCAAACACAACCGGCAGCGACGCCAGGGCTGCTGCGGCCTCCGGAAGACACCGCCGCCGGGAGGCAAAGCGACCGGACGACTTCCGAGGACGACCGCAAGTCGCTGGTGGAGCAACAGGTCCTTTGCTTTTTGGAAAGCAAGGGCTCTCTCTGTTTTACAGCGGAGACATCGAAGGCCCTGTCATAACCCTGCACAGCAAAAAACAAAACGGTCGCGCCTGCAATAATAATCCGGTTTACCACACAGAAAGAACAAACAATCAATCATCAGACAAGGAAGGAAATTAAAAAGGAACCGACTCACATCAACAAACCACCTCACCAAGAAGAACGCGGACATCGCAAAGAAAGCACGCATCCTAAGAAAACAAAGCAAGATTCAAGCAACATGGACTTCCAACTGCAAAGTATTCCATTAAAACTTGAATGGAACCACTCATTGAGTCCGCGAAAGTGCTCCTCGTCAGAGACGTCACCGAGCATGGATAAGTCGAGGTATGAGAAAGAAAAAAACACAAGGTAACTGAATACCACACTGAAGTGAACACCACCTAGAACACCCCATGACAAGTTCGCGACTTTTAACCTATCAACAGAATATTGAAAAACTGGATTTTGAAATGTTTTGAATACACAGAACACAAACCACAAGTCATTAAAATGACATCGCATCCTGAAAACAATTTTTATAATAACACACACAGCCATTTGTGAATATTATACAGAAGACACATATGCAGAAAAAGTGTGTAATAATGAACGGGTCAATATCATCATACATTTAATAGCGGAGCCTTTAATTCAAACTTATCAAAAATCAACACTGTTTAAGGGCAACTGGACAACAAAATTCCATCAATTGCAATAACTGAAACATGGCTGATGAGGAACAATAACATGGTGGATATTGAGGGATATGAAATGTTTTTTCTTAAACAGGACTCAATCGAAGGTGCGGTGGTGTGCCACTATATATTTGATACCAGCTACAAAAGTAAATATGCCAGTAAAAAAGACATTTGCATTGGAACAGCATTCATGGAAATTCATTACTGTTGAAATTGAGATGGGAAAAATCTAAAAATATTCTGATAAGCTGTGTGTACAGAAAACTCTGTCTCTTGTGTTGACACATTTAAGGAAAGTAGCTGAACTATATCACACATACTAAATAACAAGAAAATTGATGTTTGTCTGTGGAGACTTTAACATTGATTTAATTAAACCCGCAAGAACACAAATTCAACAGCAGAATTTATTGATCAATGTATAGCAACAGCTTATATCCTACAAATCACATTCCGACCAGAGATGACAAACACACAGTGCTACACTATTGACAACACATATCACAAATGTCTGGATAGGAAAGTTCAGTGATTTAGAATAAATGACACAAGCGATCACTGCCAGTTCTTCGCAACCATACAGTAGCTGTACGAGGATAAAAAAGACATTCACAACCAGAGGTTCAAACTTAAATTTTTTTTGCTCACTGGCCAACTGCCTAGTGAGCTTTAAAAATGCTACTGGCCAGAAAGATTTTTACTGGCCAAAATTATGTATAGCTGTTTTTTATATTTTTCATCGTGTATTGTATATTTTAAATGTGTTTAACTGTAATAATACACTCATAAGCATTTTTAACCACGTGTCATAGCAATATTGCATATTATTGTGTGAACTAAAGGGAATGAGTCAAATTTGCCCTTTTTTTTCCTTAAAGGTTATTTTATAAACATACTTGCTTGAAACTCTTTGCTTTAAAATATTAACATTATAATTGTTGTATTAACTTGCATTTGTGAAAAGCTGAATAAATCAACTAATCAACTTCACTGTCACTTTACTTCTTCTTCGTTGGCCTGATTTCTGTCTGTGAGACCATCTCTGGTTGAAACTTTCTAGCTGGCTCACTCAGCAAGGTCTCGCGGTGGTCGCTACGTTCGTTACGGTGATTAGGGGGTTCGCGCCTGGTTGTTTTTTTCCGTTCCTCGGGGATTTGGAGGGTGGACACCACTCCCGGAATGGTGCCCTCCACATTTTTCGCGACCGGGAACAGTTATCGGCCACTGGCCTTATGGCCTCCTTTCTGTTGTTTGTTCTCCTCTCCTTTTACCGCTTGTCGGAGCCTGAACACAAAATCGGCGTTCTCGGTCTCCCTGGATACGGGGCGGGACTAAACATGAATAAATGGCGGATCGCAGATCTACAAGCTCACAAATCCTTGCTTTTTACAGCAGTTGGTGATGCTTGAAATCTGACGAACATGCGGCGCACAACCCAAAGCAATCACAAGCCGGGGCGGAGGAACATCAAAGTAGTTTTGACCGGACACTCATTTCTTTTCACTCGCCAGAGTGGCGGTTAGCTCGCTTCTTCACTCGCCAAGGTTCAAGTTAGTGTCGCCAAACTGGCGACTGGCGACCGCTAATTTTGAACCCTGACACAACGGTCAAAATAACAGACAAAAACACCAAAATGCCTACTTAATCCCTTTAAAGAAGACCTACTGAGACAGACTGAACAAGGTTAGTATGTTAAAGGTGGCAAATGAAGCCTATGAATCATTTTCTGGAAATTGTTTGCAGAACTGTTATGAAAAAAATTGCTCTTCTATTAAATAATAGTGAAACCAAAATAGGCTGAGAAAACCATGGTTAACAAGGGAATATCAAAATCATGTAAAAGAGAAAAAAATTCATTATATTAAAGAATTTTTAAGCAAAAGAACGAACAGAAGCTGAACAAAAAATATTAAAGACATAAGATAACTAACAAATTATGAGACACAGCAAATGGATCACATTAGCCAAGTTACTGGAGGACAACAAAACAATATGTAAAAATACAATTGAATTATTAAATTGCCATTATCCAAAAAACGAAGTGGAAAGGCCACAGAGAATATCCAAACTCTTTCATCAATGGTCTCCAATACAATAACAATCACTGCTATGTCCCTTCAGTTTGCAGAGAATTTTAATAAATTCTTTGTTGCGGGTCTTGGGTCCGTGTTTGGCGGGGAAATTCCAAAGACTGGGTGATTAGTTGATGCGTTCTTTTGTAGAAAGTTAAGACATATTATGTTGATGAAGACAATGTTTCTAAGAGAGCGACTGCGTTAGAAAAAAAGAGAATTTATCACACTGTTTAAAAAATTTGAGGAGCGAAGAAAGCTCCCCAGACTGTCCGATAGACATGTGATATGTGCACTTGCAAAATAATGTTATTGAATTGTATAAGCAAGGCCTCTAACCACATCGCAGATCAGTCTCTTCAAACCGGTGTGTATTTATCCAAACAATATGAAAACAGCCTGTAAAGGTTTCGTACCAATACATACAACTGGAGACAAACATATACTCTCAAATTACCGAACCAATATTCATTGCTTCCGCCATTCCTCGCAAAATATGGTTGAAAAATGTTCTATACGAAGAATTAATGAATTCACACCAAACATAACATACTGTTTATGAACAAGCCAATATTGGTTTTAGAGCAAAAGAGAACTACTTCATTTGCAAATTCAGAGAATTGTAGACAAAGATCACTAAGGCAATTAGAAAATAGAAGGAATAGTGCGAGTGGGATATTTCTGTATTTAAAAAAGCATTCGACCACTTGTTGATCATGGAGCGTGCTAAAAATAAAAAAACTACAAAGATGATGGCGGATAGAGGCATTGCATGGCATGGTTATCCAGATACCTGCAAAACAGGAGAACAAATATGTCGAAATTCAAAATCATATCACGTAATGCAGAAACAATTATATGGTGGGTTGCCCAGGGCTCAGTGTTGCGGCCATTATTGATTCAATGCGTCATCATAATATATGTGAGTATCAAAAAACTGTAACACTGTTCTTTTTGCTGTACGACACATTACTCTGCTGTGGAGATAACTTGGAACAGCGTTCTGGATATATGGAAAAGGGAAGTAAACAGAGATAAAGATTTGGTTTGATGAAATAAACTCACGATTGGCTCTACAGTTAAAAACGTAAATTTATAATTTTGGGAATAGACCAACTAACCACGAGAAAAGCAAACTTCATGATAAATGGCATGAGAACTAGAAAGAGTATCTGAAATAAAGTTTCTGGGGAGGTCATTAATTGACAGGACAAATTAAGTTGGAAACCTCACTAAATTATATTAAAGCTAAAATATCTAAATCGAATAGCAATATCAATAAAACTGTGCTCCTGTAGTACTGTGTGACGTGCTCCTTCATGACTTCCTTACATGACCTTGACTGTGTTGGAGATATGGAGGAACACCATACAAAACAATATTACATCGATCTTCATCCTTCAAGAAAATAGAGCTATACGATATATTCATAAAAGCGCTTAGCAGAGAACCAACAAATCCATTAGTTTGTTAAAAACTAAAAACACTTAAATGTTCCAGATATCCATTTTCTCCGCTGTATCCGGAGTCGGGTCGCGAGGCAAGCAGTCGGAGCAGGATCCCCAGACTTCCCTCGTGCTCGGCGGACTTCCTCCAGCTCTTGCCGGGGGGGACCAAGGCGTTCCCAGGCCCAACCGGTAGTGACGTAGCTCACTCCAGCTGGTGCCTGGTTCTTCCTCGGGCCTCTCCCTGTTGGGACATGCCCGGAACACCTACGAGGGAGGCGTTTCCATGGGGGCTATCCTAACAGCGTTGCCCGCAGCCACCTCAGCGGTCCTTCGTTGGAGGAGCAAGCGGCCTCTCTCTCGAGCTTATCCGGGTGACGAGCTCTCACCCTATCTCTTAAGGAGCGCTGCCCGCGATCCCTGCGGGGAACTCGATTTTCCGGGCGACTGTGTATCCGGATCCCTGTTCTTTCGCGTCTCATCGACCAGAGTTCATGACCTATAGGTGAGGTGGGACGTAGATCGACCTGGAATACAAGAGTCTTGCCTTTCGGAGGACTCAGGCTCGCTTTCTTCACCACGACGCACCGATTACATGACCGCATTACTGTTGTGCTCTGCGCGCATTCCGCATCTGCCTGGTGTCTGAGTTCCCGCGCTCTCCGTTCTCCCCTACTTGGTTGATTACACCCCGAGATCACTTAAACTTACTCCCAACCATGGGCAGGACCTCCTCCCTCCTGACCCTGGAGGCGTGCAACGCACCCTTTTTGGCGTTCGAGACCCCTGTGGCCTCGGACTTAGAGGTGGCTGATTCTCATCCCAGCTGCTTCCACACTCGGCTGCGAAACCGCCCCAGTGCCATGCTGAAATCCGTGGCTCGAGGGAGCCCAACAAGCCACATCATCTGCGAAAAGCAGAGATGAAATCACGTGGGCTCCGCGAACCGTTACGCCGCCTCCGCACTTGGTGCTCCTAAGAAATTTCTGTCCATAAAAAATAATGGAACAGAACCGTGACAGAAGGGCAGCCCTGCCGGGTCCATCACGCACCGGGAACAGAAGTCTGACTTATGCCGCAAATGCGATACCAAGGCTCCTGGCTCCGTTCAATAGCAGGTGTGCCGTACAACGCTTCAGCAGCAGAGCCTCCAGACCTCCGATACTCGTCGGTAGCACCTCCCACAGGAGGGATAGCCTTGCGCAAGCCTTTCCCGAAGTTCTCCACAAAACAACATGTGGACTGGGGTTGCTGCAAACTCCCCATGCACCCTCGAGGCACCTTGCGGGAGGCGATGATTTGAAGCTGGTCCAGTGTTCGCACGGCCGCGACGAAACCGCTTTTCCTGCCTGAATCCAGAGGTTCGACTATCGGCCGATTTGCTCCTCTCCCAGCACCCTGGAAGGTGAGACTTTTCCCCGGAGGCTGAGGAGGTGTGATTCGCCCCAGTGGGTAAGTGTGGAAACAACACCTCCACGTGGTTCCCCCTTTTTGAAGAAAGGACCTCACCCACCACCCTCGGTCTGCCCAGTCCAGAGGCACTGTCCCCTCGCTCACTGCCACGCGATTGCTGCAGAGGCGTGTCAGCCACGACAGCCCTGCAACATCCAGAGACAACTTGAGGAGCTTCCGGACCTACCTCAGTGACTTCGACTTGGGTGCTTCTTATAGAAATGAAATCACCTCTTGAATCCTGACTAAGTATCTGCGTCCATGCGTGACGGAAGGCCGTGCCAGTGGATTGAAGGACCCTCCTCAAAGTATTCACATTTCCACCGTCGATCGGATATCCCCAGTGCGCGAGGTCAAACAGCTCCCCTCCTCCACTGCTAAACAGTGTTGGCGGAGCACTGCTTCCCCCCTGCCTGAGGCGTCCGGATGGTTTCGCCCAGACATTTCCTCGAGGCCCACCCGACCCCGGTGTCAGTCCTCCTCCTATTGCGGTGTCCTCCCGAGCCTCTTTTTCCACAGAGCCCGAGTTTTTGCGTTCCGTGACCGCCGCGGGCGTGCGCGTCTGGCTTGGCTCTGCCAGGTAACGTTTTGTCTCTGACGCGTAACCGGGTCACGTCTCGGTAGGACTGCCTTCTTCGAGCCTTGGACAGCATCCCTTACCTCCGCGGGTCGTCCACCACCGGGTTCGAGAGATTACCGCCCCGACAAGCGCCGAGACCTTACGCCACAGCTTCCGGTTACGTCGCGCTTGATCAAACAATGGAAGTGGAGAACCATGGTCCATTCGACTCAATGTCTCCGGCTTCCCTCGAATTCTGGTCAAAGCTTCCCGGAGGTGGGAGTTGAAGACCTCCCTGACAGGGGATTTCTGCCAGACGTTTCCGCAGCAGACCCTCACGATAAGCTTGGGTCTGCCAAAGTCCTGAACCAGCTTCCTTCCCTAGCCAGGGATCCAACTCACCACATGGTGGTGACTCAGTTGACAGCTCAAGCCCCTCTCTTCACCCGAGTTGTCCAAGGACATACGGCGAGATCAGATGGCACGACTACAAAGTCGAATCATTACCCCTCCGGCCTAGGCGTGTCCTGGTGCCACGTGCA
>OLKM01000616.1:0-27500 GCA_900291075.1 Melanogrammus aeglefinus
CGTGTGGAGGATCCGTTGACATTCAGTAAGCAATTTGTTGCACATGACGACCGCGACAACGAGCCGTGAGAAGGGTCTGATGGAGGGGGACGGTGGAGGGCAGCTGGAGCTGGACTCAATAGAGTTTTATTTCACAATATGGCCCGTATAATTGGTTGCACATAAAGCCTAGTTGTTGCTATCGTTCTATGAAATAGGGTAAGCAGCAGTGGGAGCAGAGATGAAGTGGATGGAATAACTAGAAGCTCGTTGGATAGATATGAGATCGGGGAATATTCACAAGTGAGCCGGGATTAGCGGTAGAATGAAGACTGAAGTGTGTGTGGGTGACAATGAAGATTCATCTGTACGCAATACCGGTATTGAAAGGCTTGTGTTCGACTGGCAGACGTGAGGACTCGCACACTAACACATAAATCTCCGTATTTGTCTGTTGAGATTTCATAGCAGTTGGTTCTGGAACGCGTAGAGTTTTGTTGAACAGACATCTCTCTCATAAGAAAGACCTTTGGAATGCAATTTCCCCATGGTGCGACCTAAAGATGGCGTGGAAATGTTAAGAATGAAACATTGCAAATGAAGTCTACAAGAAGGTGGGTTTAATAACTTTACGTCCGGGGGCTTTTATGACATTTAGTGTTAAAAGACATTGAGGCTGGAGCCAAAGAAAATCAAATGCACAGTGTTGGTTGCAGCCACGTATGACAAACAGAGATCCGAGGAGCATCTGTCCAATGTATTTGATACCACCGAAGAGACCTCTGAGAAACCGGTTTGAGGGTGATATTCGGCTTGTTTGCTGTTTGCAATATGAGGTGCTCCGGCTGCATAATTGGAGGTCCGGAAAGCCGGGAGACGCGACGGTATATTTCCCTTGATGGCTTTACGGGGAGAGAAAGGATCCATTTGTTCCTGTTTTGCGTAGCAGACGGCACTAAATAACCTGCTGTGGGTAGTCGAGCCTCTGGCGGGAACACTTAGGATAAACTTTATTGAAGAGAAAGAAGCCCAAAAACGACTGCAGGAAAAGAGAGGTACTGGGGGTGTGCTGTCGGTGAACTGGCGTCTATTGTTGCCGTAGAGGTTTTATATCATGTCTGGACGAGGGTTGTCGCAGAGAAACAAGGCAAGTGCTTAACGGATGGAGTTGTGTGTGAGATTCGTCAGAAGACACAGCCGCGGTGTGCATGCACCGTTGGAAGATCTGTGATTTTTCATCATTCGTAGTGTGGGGTTGTTCGGAAACGGCCGAAATGTATGTTATATTCGTTGTGTGTTTGGGTGTTCTCCTCAGGTACGATGTCACGACATGTGAGTTACTGGTCAGTCATATTGAATTTTTTTTTCTCAACAAATATGGTTTGGCTCTTGCTGTATTTGTTTTACAATACGTTTAGTTGGTTACGATTTACAATCGTCAAGCAGTCCTTTACCGATTATGGAGGGGGGGGGGGACCGACAAAGAATTATTAGTGAGGATACTCTAACGCGTATCTTTGATTTGGAGAAGTACAGTTTTTATGTGGATGGATACTTTGAAAAGTGCTGTTAATACGTTGAGTGGTATGCTCTTTGTCAGCTGTATGTGTTAAGGAACGCAAGCAGTCTCTGCGCTAGTATAAACAGTTGAGTTGGGGATAGGTTTTCTGTCCATGCTGAGACATTATAATGAAAGATGTTTATCTGACAATGGGTGGTCGTGCTTTTATTGTGTCTCGAAAGTTTTTGGAAATATTTTCGACAGTGTGTTATAATTAGAATCGGTCAACCAATAGTGCAATGTTACAGTTTAAGTGCGGCATTCATATCTTCATTTTGTAATGTATAGCTTGATAGCATGGATGTTATGCTTATCATTTCTGCGACCAAGGCTACCGATGAGGCATGTATTGGGCACCTGTGAAATTCACAAGGGCTGCCTGAAAACCCCCCTTCCTTCCAGAGACAAAAACACTGGAGGAAGTGTACATGAAACAGTAGCCAAGTAGTCTGTTGTTTACCATGCTATTTCAATTAGTGGTAGCACTGTGAGCATTGTGAGTAACCAAAGCAGACACGCTCTCGCACACACCAGCACACACACACACACCACACACACACACACACACCACACACACACACACACACAACACACCACACACACACACACACACACACAACACACACACACACAAAACACGACTACGGATGGGTTGTGCTTGCGCCAATATCCATTCTTTTACTTACATTCTTTTACTGCATAAATTACGTACAATTCCTAAATTGACCCTAAACCCTAACCCTAACAACTAGATATGAAATCGCTATTCATGATTAAATGAAATGCAAGGGTGGTTTATATCTGTTTAATTCATTGTTATATATCATTAATAAAAGAATAACATTATAAAAATGAATGCAATATCCTATACAGTTTCGCCAAGGATTCTTCCTAACAGCAGGGCTGAGGTGTGTGTGAGGTGCACTATGTTAATGTGCGTGTGCACGGTTCTGATGTGCGTGTGCATTATGTTAATGTGAATGTGCATGGTGGTGATGTGCGCGAGGGCAGAGAGCTTTTAGTGTGATCATTGATTCCAGTAGGGCTCTGCTGCGCTCCAACAGAAACGGCCTCTGACAATAGTACAACAATTTAACAGTCCAAGATCTAGCATGCCTATGTGCGTGAGGCTATTATTTTGGCCATTATTGTAAACGAAAACTCAGTCTGCCATTCGCAGCCGTCCCATCGTCTGGGTTACATCGTACTGCTGCTTCTGTTCTGAGTGATAAAATATGTAGGCTTCTTTCTATTATTAAGTCACCTTTGTCTCTTTATGCTCCCTCCATTAGTCTCAAGTCATTCATAAGCTAACCGCACTTCCAAGATCATCGCGTATTTTTTATTTGTCTATAGCACCTGGCTACCACCCTACTTTGCTCTTATTTTTCCGCAATTTTTTCTCTATGTAAAAAATTGAAGTCGGCTGTACAAGAAAATAAATGATATGTTTTTAAATAAAAACATATATATATATAGTAATGTAACCCAGCGCCGGGAGGGGAATACATTTTATCATGGCAGTTCCCCCACTCACATTGAAATTATTTTAGTATCATAGTTCTCTGCACATGTTTACTCTACCAATCCTACGCTCAGCAATCACCATAACAGCAAATAATGTGAAGCGCTAGCCCTCCGCTGCATCTCCTCCATCTATTTTATTGCCTTATAATCTCCCAAACAGAGCAGCTTTGCAACGACCGGCGCATCTGAACCCTTTGGAACCAATTGCAGGAGAAGGGCTGTCTCGGGACGCCCCCAGTGGTGAGGAGCCAGCCTCATTAGCTAAATCCCCACCGTGGGCTAATGCAGCCCTCTAGGAGCAAATGAGAGAGGTGGATGGAAGACATTTCTTTGACTCCTTTCTCTGGGAATTTATTTTTTCCCACATTTTTTTTCCTGCATGCGTCAGCATCCCCGGTGGGCCGCTGCGTGTCGCGCGGCGCTGGAGAAGACTTCCTCCGCAGCTCCTCGTTCTGAGTCTCCTTGAACCCTTTGGTCGGACCCCCAGACGTCGCTGCGTCGGAGGTCCCCGGGGGGGGGGGGGGTGGGTCACCAAGCGTGCCGTCACGATGACCCGTCGGCCAAAACAGAGCTTTGTGATTATTCCGCAGGGCTTTTTCCGACAGGAATCCCAGACTGCGGCAGGGATGGAGCTGGACGGACTCCTCTTGAGTCCGTCGTGCTAATTGTAGACAGGCCGGTCCGTTCAGAAGGATTACGACGCTAGAACCCAACCTCTGGAGCCTTTTTGGAGCAGATTGTCTGAAATGTTTCCCACTGAATGCACGCAGTCTGACCTTTTTCATTAGTAAGTGAGCATAAAAACTCTTGTTTTGTTCTTAATGATTCGGGAAACTGGACGGCACAAAGCAGGCAGGTCCCCACTTAACCAGAATTTATCTTTTTGGCAGTAAGGGGAAGGGTTTTGAGTCCTGTTATCTATGGCCTCCCCCTTGAACAAGTAAACAGCCCATTTATTATTAACTCAGGTCTAAGGGAGAGCATTAATCCTCACTGACAGTTGCCTACTTGTTAAGGCAGCCAGTTGTTCCTCCACAGCAGATGGTCTTCAGCTGCTCTTAGGTTACACCGAAGAGGATAGGAACCCCTTCCAAAGTTGATTGTCACATTGTCCAGATATATGATTAGTTCATGTTCGGCAGACTGCATTACACTTGCTATACTGACACTGGAGGCATCACAATGACCCCCTGGAAGACCTGACTTAATACCGCATCCCAGTCCAGTGTGATGCAGCTTAATGTGTCTGTCTGCCTGTCTTCTGAGTGTTTTTTCAAGTGTTTCCTTCAAGTTCCCCTGGTGGAAGGCGCCAGAGCTGGAATGTGCTGAGGTACTTCCCCATTGGAGGAGAGCCTGTTTGGCCCCTCTGTCTTTTTCCCTGCTGCTGCTGCTGCTGCTGCTGTTGTTAATTGCTCAAGGGTTCCCGTAGAGCCAGCTGTTGGAGAAAGTGTCCTGACACGAACCCATGTCGACTGACTCAACCCCAGACTGGCTTGTCAGGGTTTCCTCTGGTACTAGTTGTAGGCTGTCTGTGCAGATGATTACAACACGGCTGAGTACACTGTGGGCCTGGGCTGTGGAAGACGGTCTCAGCCCAGGCTCGGTCTAACATGAGCATGGAGACCGATTGGTTTTGCTAATCCGTATGTTAGTGTGTTGGATCAGACGCTTGCAGGGGTACACAAGGCTACTGATGTGTTTTGTATCATTTACTACAGGAAAAATGTCAAGGTCTAGTAAGCTTCTATATAACATTCAAATATATATATCTGTACACAAATTCTTAAGTCAATCACATTGACTTTTTCGAACAGAGGAAAAGAGCCACACGTAAGAGCATATGAGTAAATGGGGCTGGAAAAAACAAGTTTATTACTATAGTGGCATACATCTGTAATTCAAACACGGGCAGGAAAAGTGCTCACGCATTGTCCCAGTCTGCCTTGACGTTGTCGCGTTGGATCAGCTTGTTAATGCTGAGCACATTTCAGTCTTTCAACCTTGAGCTCTGAACACCAGCACATAAACACTGGCCCCATGCCTACTTGGTGTTTATGCCTACTAAGGTTTTTTTTTTTTTTTTTTACGAAAGCTAAAAAAAGGATGCAAGCTTAAGCAGTATTTGGGAAATACTTTTTATCTTCATTGGCGGAGCGTGTGTGTGTGTGTGTGTGTGTGTGTGTGTGTGTGTGTGTGTGTGTGTGTGTGTGTGTGTGTGTGTGTGTGTGTGTGTGTGTGTGTGTGTGTGTGTGTGTGTGTGTGTGTGTGTGTGTGTGGGGGGGGGGGGGATGTACAGAACTTAAAAACCAAGAAATGCCATCAGCGCAGAGGTCGATTTGAGTCCTCTAGAAATAAGCAGCAGGCGTGCGGCCCCCACCATAGAGATACTGCAGAACATGAATCAACCGTGACCTGTGGGAATCAAGGAGAATGAGCAAAAGGAAAGAGCAGGAGAAAGACAGAGTACTCTCTAACTTAAAGGCCTCTCTCTCTCTCTCTCTCTCTCTCTCTCTCTCTTCTCTCTCCTCTCTCTCTCTTTCTCTTTCTCTTTCTCTTTCTCTTTCTCTCTCTCTCTCTCTCTCTCTCTTTCAGTCTCTCTCTCTCTCCCTCTCTCAGTCTCTCTCTCTCTCTCATCTCTCTCTCTCGTCTCTCTCTCGTCTCTCTCTCTCTCTCTCTCTCTCTCTTCTCTCTCTCTCTCTCTCTCTCTCTCCTACTCAGCTCCTCTCTCTCTCTCTCTCTCTCTCTCTCTCTCTCTCTCTCTCTCTCTCTCTCTCTCTGTCTCTCTCTCTCTCTCTCTCTCTCTCTTCTCTCTCTCTCTCTCTCTCTCTCAGTCTCTCTCTCTCGTCTCTCTCGCTCTCGCTCTCTGTTTCCCTCGTCTGTGAGGAGGCAGCAGCACTCCCAGCGTGGCGGGGTGGCTGTCTCCTGTGAGCAGCGGGCCTCGTGTCCTCGCCGGTACAGGACGCTGCTAAGCGCTCGCTACAGAAGCCTGGTGGGGGTGGGGGTGTGGGGGGGGGGGGGGGGGGGGTGCTGACGAGGGAGCCTTCAACCGGGGGCCGCGAGCGGCTCTCTGGGGCCGAAGGGGCCCTGTATGTTAGGGAAGAGAATGCAATTGGCCTCTCATCTCTCGGCGCCGCTCACACAGTGTTTACTCTCCAGTGGCGTGACTGAAGAGGTAAATGTGATCCAACCCCTTCAAAGACCCGGAAGAGCGCCACGTGATCGACGGAGTTGGAGGATCAACCTGATGTTTACTTTGTTTTAATGGCTGAGTAACAAGACACAGGGAATGTTTGAGAGGATATTGTGGTGGTTCTTTTTCTTCTTTGATTGGTTAGGAGGACGGCACACATCCAAACCCACTTCTGGGTACAGGAAAACACACAGAGCATCTGGTGTGATTAAGAAGATATTTTTGATTCCTTACGATGAGCATGTTCTCTCTCTAAGCCACTAAACCATTTAAAAAAATAATATATATTCAGCATTGCAAACAGCTGACGCCAATAACCAAATAGATCTTGACTCTTATTTGTTTGCATCCCACTCATGACCCAAACATGAGAGGGACAAGGTAACTCCAAGACTATGACACGTGTTAACGTTGGACGTGTTTGTGTGCAGTGTATCTGCTGCACTGATAGGCAGGCTGATGTCACCAAAAGGTCACACAGATTGCATATGGATTGGCAGTTAAAAGCAACGACTAAGAACTATTGCATATTGCATTTAGTAAAACGTGTTGCATGTTACAAATTGTTACACATATCAGGAGTGTTTTATTATAAATGAAAGCAAATCAATATAGTCACGAACGGATCATAATAAATCAACGCAGTGAGGATAGGGGAACTGAAATGACTGTCCCCTTACACTCTCAGGTCTTGACAGTGAGTAAATACGAGAGTATATTTGTCAATGTTTGGTAATAAGCAAAAAGCGTGAACCAATGTGAATTCTGAGTGAGTAAAAAGTTCCCATATTTCCATACTACCTGTAAGACTTATGTATACATTTATGTGTGTGTGTGTGTGTGTGTGTGTGTGTGTGTGTGTGTGTGTGTGTGTGTGTGTGTGTGTGCTGTGTGTGGTGTGTGTGTGTGTGTGTGTGTGTGTGTGTGTGTCGTTCCCTACATGTGTATGGGTGTGTGGTGTGTGTGTGTGTGTGTGTGTGTGTGTGTTGTGTGTGGTGTGTGTGTGTGTGTGTGGTGTGTGGTGTGTGTGTGTGGTGTGTGTGTGTGTGTGTGCACGCTTATATGTGGAGACCCACTCTATACTGTGCTGGGGGCCAAAACACTAGAGATGGCTTTGATCTGGATTCTGTGTGTCTCGTCCAATCACAGTCATGTCACCAGCTCCCTGCGGCAGGAGCGACTCATTCATGGCACAGCGTGGGGACCCTACTGCATGTTATTACTTTATATACACTTCATTTTGCAAGAACTGTGCTTGCAAAATGGCTCCATGCATACGCGGTGGAAGCCTCACAATGCAGTCAGACAATGGTCTTCCACAGTTGCAGAATGGGTGTAAATAATTGTTCTAATTTATTTTTGGCCCTATGAAAATCGTATATATATGTAGAATAAAATACATTTTTCTTTAAGTGAATACGGAGGCCTACAGCGTGTGTTCATGGTACAGCAACAGATAAATCCGACCACTAATCTCTGTAGGAGCTGCAGGCTTCGCAAACCGGTCACTGACCTTTCGACCTCGTGTGGGATGAAATAAGAAAAATGCAGAGCCGTAGCAAACTTAACCTCATGCAAGGTTCAAAATACCGAAAGGAAACACAACGCCAACTCCTCCCGGTCAGACCGCTTTGGTAATGAGACTGACATTATCGACGTGCGATGACCCCCCCATCCAGCCCTCCTCCGTCCCCTTCCTGTGTTAACCTGTATCCGTTCGCTAACGCCACGGCGCCAGCAAGGTAGGCAAAGCGAAGAGCAGGTAACGGCAGGAAACAGACGACGGCGGCGCCTCTCTCGACTGGTGTCTGCTAAAGCACAGAAGCGCTCGCATCTGTCAGAGGGCTGGGGATGTCTTACAAGAACTAATGCTGTTTATGAAAGCAAGAGGGGTCTTTTTTTTATTTATTTTTATTCGCATCTAATCACAATGCCTATTCCCACGAGGCCGTCGCAGCCTGGCGCCTCCCTTCAGACTGCCGGAGCACCTCTCCTCTTCCAGGAGCGCAGTATTTTTAGGATGTTGTGAAGCCTCCTCCACCACCGCCTGCATACCCAATGAGACGAGCTCGCCTTTAGGGGGATGTCGAGTTCTGAAGATGATGTCCTTTGGATTTGATTAATTCAGTAACGGAGTGAGAGAGAGAGAGAGAGAGAGAGAAAGTGAGGGGGGAGAGAGAGGGAGAGGGAGAGAGAGAGAGAGAGAGAGAGAGAGGGGAGAGAGAGGGAGAAGCTGTCCCTGACTGGAAATAGACTCTTTTTAAAAAATGACTATATTGTTGTTGTTTTCTTACTTCTCACTGTTGTTTGGTCCCCCATTTCCTACTTATCGGGGTTTCAAGTCAAGAAAGAAAACAAATAAGAAAGCAGTCAAATATATAAAATCACACACACACACGCATATACTTGATATATGCGCGTGTGTGTCTGTCACAGACACACACACACAGTTCACACACACACAGACACACACACTGGCGCATATGACCATGTAAGAAAAGATGCGATTCAGAGAGGCATCAGTGTCACCTTTCCAGCTGAGCGTTGTTACCTATCCTTGTGCCCCTTTCAAAGAGCTCTTGTCTCTGCTGCGCTCCTGCTGTCAGTAGCACCCCGTGCGCCTGTTCAGCACCCGTCTGCCTTCACCACGCAGGATTAGCATGTAGCATTTGCCTAATCTTTTTTCTGTTTTTTGTTGTGAGCAGGTATGTGTGTGTGTGTGCGTCCGTGTCTGTTTGAATTGCTTTGCCGGTCTCAACCTGCGTGTAGTGTATGTCTGCACATTATTTTGTGTTGATAGAGATGACAGGGCATTAACATATTGTTTGAATAAAATAATACGTTAATTAACACAACACAAAATGTTGCATGGAATACAAGCCGTTATAAGAGTTGAGTGAGTTATGGCCTGGGAAACAGAGAAGAGAAAATACAGACTACTATACAGAATCCTCCCGTACAAGACTCCGTTGTCGATGATGCATCAGTAATTGGCGCCTCCATAATTAAAAGCCCTCTCATTTTTTGGCTGTCACGATAGTAAAAAACAAACGAACACTTCAGCAGATGACAGAAAAGGGTTCAAAACACAGCGAATACCAAACCCTTCTGGGCTTTGTCAAGCACTTGCAACTCTGGCTTAGTGAGCGTCAGGAGCGGAGTGCTTAACGACGCAACAATCCTCGGAAAAAAAATAACAAGGGAAGATGAAAGAACAAACTAATACAAAAAGCCTGTTTGCCTCAACTTTGATACCGCACTTTGATACGACACTAATTAGATCCACATGCCGTGGCTCCAGAACCCACTTCCTGTTGGGGCCTGACGGGAACGGGCCGCGCTGCGGTGCTAACCGACGCCGTCCAACCCAGGGAGCAGCGGAACACAACGGGGCACGGGGACACGTGTGAGCGACCGGCGAGCTAAGGTGGCTCACGCCTCACGCGCTGTGTGGACTACCCGGCCTTGGGCTTCAACCCCAGCTTCACACAACTGCTCCTCCGACCGCCGCGTCTCAGACCGCCGCCCGGGGCAGGTCACGAGGCCATGGCTGCCTTTCGGAAGCGCGAAGGCGGGAGAGGTTAGGGGGGTGGAGGGGGTGGAGGGGCTGATTGTGTGTCTAGTATGAATCGGATGCCGCTTCGCTCAAGTGGGATGACTCACGACGATAGCCGGGCTCTTGAGCGCGTCGTTCGCTCCATCAGTACTTATTAACGGCTCTTTGACAGAAGCACGGCGATGCGGCCCGGCCTCCTTCACCTTTTAGCCACCCCACCCCCACCGGCCCTCCTGCCCCTGCCCTAATAAGGGCCCCTGTCCTAATAGAGGCCCCTGCCCTAATAGAGGCCCCTGTCCTAATAGAGGCCCCTGCCCTAATAGAGGCCCCAGTCCTAATAAAGGCCCCTGTCCTAGTAAAGGCCCCTGTCCTATTAGAGGCCCCTGCTCTAATAGGGGCCCCTGCCCTAATAAAGGCCCCTTCTCCCTGCATACTAACCGGGTATCAAGGCAGCTGGAGCAGTGCGGATGGTGGATACCCCTCTTCCCTCAAAGTATTCCCACAAAGTGTATTTTTCTAATGAATTAAAGATAGCTTCTTTGCTATCTGCCTGGTAAACAGTGCTGTTTTCCCCCCGTAATCAGCATGCAGATTTATACAAATTAGTGTGATGGTTCGATTTGAATCTGCGCATAATGTTTGAAAAGCCAAAACACATTTGAGCGGCAAACGTTGGGGGGGGGGAGGGGAGGGGAGGGGATGAAACGCAGACGCTAAACCCCTCTCTCGCTCTGTGTCAGGCAAGCGCGAGCAGGTCTAAATCATCGGTTGTCGCTTGTGCTCGCGTCTTATCAACCCCAGAGTAATGATCGCGCATCCTGTTTTGGTATTTCCTAAGTAGACGCGCGGAGCTCTCGCTTGGGCAATATCAGATTACGTGGCTCCGGCAGTGACCTTCCGGTGTGCGAGGCCGTGCTAACCAACAGTCAGCGTGCGGGGCCCCTGAGCTGACTGTTGTTTGGTAAATCACAGCTGGGAGTGCGAGAGTAGTTCCTGATCTGACAAAAACAGCCGCTGATGTGAAAATGGCTCAATTAGGGCATCTATAAACTCGTTAGGGCCTGCGCTGGGCCCCACCAGGGCCGGGGAGTTTTTATTTGCCGCCGCAGTCAATATTGTTTCAGCACATTAAAATGTGGGGCCGATGGGCGCCGAGGAGCCCTGAATGTGTCAGAGAGTGCTCTCCTGGTGGACACTTAAACAAAGAAGGAGCCGCCTCCACTCCCATCGCAGAGCTACAATTACCACCGCTGTTTTTCCTAGGGAGAGGAGAGCGCACCGAGCGCCCGCTCCTTCCTGCGGGCTAATAGCAGGGTTTGGTCCTCCAAGCCTGACACTCGTCAACATGCTGCCCGCTGCAAAACACACCAGAGAGTCGCCACAGATCTACGCCAGGGTTGTAAATCACCTGTTTGTTTCAGGGTTTAGTTTTTTTTCGTCTTGACAGGGGTTACCAATAAAGGTCCTTTTGACTCTCCCCCCCTTCCCGCGACTGGCAAACAACTTGACAGTGAGCACAGCTTCATTTTTTGTCCTAGCCGATGGCCATCTGATGCTAGCAGTCCTTTGGGAGAGGGAGAGGGGAGAGAGAAAGAGATAGAGAGAGAGGGAGAGAGAAAGGCAGAGAGAGAGAGAGAGAGAGAGGGAGAGAGGGAGAGAGGGAGAGGGGGAGAGGGGGAGAGAGGGAGGGAGAGAGAGAAAAAGAGGGAGAGGGAGAGAGAGAAGAGAGAGAGGGAGAGAGAGAGAGAGAGAGAGAGGGAGGGAGAGAGAGAAAAAGAGGGAGAGAGAGAGAGAGGGAGGGAGAAAGGGAGAGAGGGAGAGACTTTGTACAAATGTCTGATCCAAATGCACGGGGCGGGGGAACGGCCTCATCCAAAGTCAGTCAGTCCCCCCCCCCTCCATTAACGGCAACCCTATTAGCTCCTCCCGTGACCTGTGAGGTGGGAAATGGGGAGACGGTGGCAGGCGCTCTAATTTATACAACCAGTGTCACGGTGTGTGTTGGACATGCACACCTCACCCCCTCCTCCGTCCATCCCCCCCCCCCCCCAGCCCCCCACCCTATACCACATCCTCCTGTCTGTACGGTGAGCCTTGCCAGCCTCTCTGATCAGATGGGGATGCATAATACATCAGATGGCCAGTAAGTGGAGGGAAAGACATTCATCACTGTCCACCTTTCAAATTAGATCGCAGGGACGTGGCGATCCGTCAGACGCATCAGTATTCAGCGCCGTCTCCCTGGCAGGATGCGCTCCCCAGACGTCCTCTTTAATAGCGCGCCACATCCTCCTGTAGCAGCCGTCCACACGGCCTCGGCGCCGCGCTCCAAACGAGGGACGGGCTTCTTTAGTGTTGTTTTTTTTTTTTTTTTCACACACCGTTACTGTGTTGACTCTTTTGTGGCCCTTCAACAAGGAGGGAAGGGGGTTTGACATGGAAGGTGAGGGCTAGGGCTGTGATGCTGGTGAAACTTACCTAATTGTCTTTTTTTGTTTTGTTTTTTAGTAGTTGATTTAGTTATTAAATCATTTTAAAGTCATGTGTTACAGTCCACAACAAATGAAGTCACGCAACAGTTTGATTCGACAGACGCAATGCCACAGTCCACTTTGAGCGTCCCTTGTGGAGAATTATTTTGTCTTCTCTTTTCAGACCCTTGCCATCTGGCTAAACGACGGTAGAGACCTTAGATCTGTATCGTGTGTTTATAAATATATATATATATATATAAATGGGTATTCGCAACATAAAAGTAGAAGGAAGGAACATTTGCTTGTATTATCCATTATCTTGCCTAATTAAATCTCCTCTTGTTCCCTTCTGTCTTTTCTCATCTGGATGACCGCTCTGATTGTTGCCGTTCCCTTCCTCCTCGCAGGTGGGAAGATCTGCCTCACTCGCGGCCACTTTTCCCGTTTCAAATGCGCCTTCACTGGCAGATGTTGTGTCTTCCCCCCAGTCGAAGGACTCACTCAGTGTAAACACAAACACTGCAGCACCAGGGGTGTGACTGTAAACAGCGCCTGCCTTCCGTTCAACCCTGTCACACGCAAACAGCGTTTTTCAACTTTCCCCCCAAAACTCTTCCTGAATATCCCGTCATCAGCCCTAATTCATTTTGGAGCGCACTCCATCATTCCCAATCGTGTTCCACGCCGAGACGGTACATAGCGTGATTCTGCACGCTCTATTACGGTGCTAGCAGGTCCTCTCGTCAGCTCTCACGGTTAATTACGCCGATGCCTGGCCAATCTCGGCACATCAGATGTATTAAGCGATGCACTCCCTGTGTCTCCCGTTTTCTCCTCGCCAATTAAGACCCTCCCCCCCCCCACACACCCCATTCAAGGAAGAATTTGGAGGTTTATTGCGTCTATTGTAAATAAGTAGCTTCTGCTGGTTTTCCGACGATTGCGGACAGTCTGTGGTCTTCACTGCTCGTCCGCGATGTCAGGGCCCCGTTTTGGGTTGAGTCTTCAAAGCAGGCCCATTGCCTCGGTCCCCAGGGAAATGGAAACGATTAGCTGCACACGGTGTGGCAAGCATTGTCTCTGCGGTGGCTTTGGGGCCCGGCGCCAGCCAATGGCACGCAAGCCCGGGGCCGTTGGACGTTTGGTAATGAGTACTTATTTAAACACGTCATATCTTGCTTCAATTTTTTCTTTCCTGATAAATTAATTCATAAATATATTCAGTCAATATGGGGCTGATAATGAGATTGATACAATCGTTGGCGATGTACTGTATTAATTAATGGAATCTAACCTTGCCTATCATAGCCTTCTCGTTAATTTGTCAGACAAAGGCTACTTAGGTCCTATATAGTTAATGTATGGACTCAATAATTCATGGATTCAAACATATTCCATCGATTGTTGTCAATCAAAATGGCTGCTAGCTGCATTTCCAAATAAATACCCAAATTCTATTTCTAGAGTTCAACATAAACATGTAGGGAACAGCAACAACTTCTCCGACTCTCGAAGGTACAATTTGTGCACAATAAACTCCAGCAATATTATGGATAATGAAGGAAAATACCGTGCACTTGAAACAGTCTGCGGAGGAGTAGAGTTGCCGGATCGCAGCTAGCCGTGTCTATTGAGCGCGCCGCGGTTCCCTTTAGATGTCTTTAGTTTGTATCAGCGCGGCACAAGAAGAAAGGTCATGATTTACATGTGCCCCCCCCCCCCCCCCCCCCTCGGCTTCTCAACTTGCCACAAGAGGAATATAAGAAGGGAAAGAAAGGGGGGGGCAGGTGAGACGAAACATGTAGAAGTCATCCTATTTCGGTCCTGTCGCGGTGCCTGTTTGGCCTCCTCCATCAGCCATCCTCATTTAAAACGGGGGTGCCGGCACAGAACAGCGGCTCATTGGTTGGCAGGCGAAGGGGTGCCGAGGGGGGGGGGCGGGGATTGGCTATGGCGGCCAGGGAGTCCTGTCGCTGACTGAAGGGATCTGCATGCTCGTAGTAACACTGGGGCGATAGAGCAGATCCCAGAGCACACCGTCTCTGGGAGCCCCTTCTATTCCCCACTGTGTTCCCCATACTGTACTCCTCCAGTCATCACGCTCTCTCCTCCCTCCTGTCTCCCCACCCTCCTGTCTCCCGTCTCCTCCCTCCTCCACCTCTCCTCTCTTTTCATATCCTCCCCTTGCCCTCCTCTCTCCTCGGTCGTCGGTCTTATCTCCTCATTTACCGCCCTCTCCTCCTCTCTTCTCCTTTCCTCATCTCCTCTCTGTTTTACCTCCTCTCCTTCCTCTCCTCTTGTCCTTTTCTCTCCTCTTCTCCTTTCCTAGTCTCGGCTCTTATCTACTCTCCTCTCTCTGGTCTGGTCCTATCTTGTTGTCTCCTCTCCTCTCCCTCTCTCTGGTCTGGTCCTATCTTGTTGTCTCCTCTCCTCTCTCTGGTCTGGTCCTATCTTGTTGTCTCCTCTCCTCTCATCTCTCTGGTCTGGTCCTATCTTGTTGTCTCCTCTCCTCTCTCTGGTCTGGTCCTATCTTGTTGTCTCCTCTTCTCTCCTCTCCTCTCTCTGGTCTGGTCCTATCTTGTTGTCTCCTCTTCTCTCCTCTCATCTCTCTGGTCTGGTCCTATCTTGTTGTCTCCTCTCGTCTCCTCTCTCTGGTCTGGTCCTATCTTGTTGTCTCCTCTCCTCTCTCTGGTCTGGTCCTATCTTGTTGTCTCCTCTCCTCTCCTCTCTCTGGTCTGGTCCTATCTTGTTGTCTCCTCTCCTCTCTCTGGTCTGGTCCTATCTTGTTGTCTCCTCTCGTCTCCTCTCTCTGGTCTGGTCCTATCTTGTTGTCTCCTCTCATCTCTCTGGTCTGGTCCTATCTTGTTGTCTCCTCTCCTCTCTCTGGTCTGGTCCTATCTTGTTGTCTCCTCTCCTCTCCTCTCTCTGGTCTGGTCCTATCTTGTTGTCTCCTCTCCTCTCATCTCTCTGGTCTGGTCCTATCTTGTTGTCTCCTCTCCTCTCATCTCTCTGGTCTGGTCCTATCTTGTTGTCTCCTCTCATCTCTCTGGTCTGGTCCTATCTTGTTGTCTCCTCTCCTCTCTCTGGTCTGGTCCTATCTTGTTGTCTCCTCTCCTCTCCTCTCTCTGGTCTGGTCCTATCTTGTTGTCTCCTCTCCTCTCCTCTCTCTGGTCTGGTCCTATCTTGTTGTCTCCTCTCCTCTCTCTGGTCTGGTCCTATCTTGTTGTCTCCTCTCCTCTCTCTGGTCTGGTCCTATCTTGTTGTCTCCTCTCCTCTCTCTGGTCTGGTCCTATCTTGTTGTCTCCTCTCCTCTCATCTCTCTGGTCTGGTCCTATCTTGTTGTCTCCTCTCCTCTCCTCTCTCTGGTCTGGTCCTATCTTGTTGTCTCCTCTCCTCTCCTCTCTCTGGTCTGGTCCTATCTTGTTGTCTCCTCTCCTCTCATCTCTCTGGTCTGGTCCTATCTTGTTGTCTCCTCTCATCTCTCTGGTCTGGTCTGGTCCTATCTTGTTGTCTCCTCTCCTCTCCTCTCTCTGGTCTGGTCCTATCTTGTTGTCTCCTCTCCTCTCCTCTCTCTGGTCTGGTCCTATCTTGTTGTCTCCTCTCTCTCTCTGGTCTGGTCCTATCTTGTTGTCTCCTCTCCTCTCCTCTCTCTGGTCTGGTCATGTCCTCTCTTCTCCTCTTCTCTCCTATAATCTCCTTCCCTTACCTCTCCTAATCTCTCTGGTCCAGTCTTCTCTTCTCCTCTCCTTTCCTCTTATTTCAAATCTGCTGATTGTTTAGATGCTTTCACCTCTAAATCTATTTCTCCTTACGCTATTTGAAATTATTATATCGACGTCAAGCAAGCTGTCCAATATTTCTGTTGAACGAAACAACCAACAATTTCTTTGCACAAATATCCAGTTTAGTGCTAAAATCCTCACATAAGACCTTCGAATAGAATATGATATCACCGTTTGTTTTACGACACGAGACGCTCTCACGTGCTAAGCAACTGATAATGAACGACGGAGGGGGTTGGGGAAAGCATTTTTAATAGGTTCTGACCTTAAGGCAATAATTGATTCAATTCTCTCCATCAAGATTCACTGTCTCTACTACCGTGCTAAAGCAACTGATAATGAACGACGGAGGGGGTTGGGGAAAGCATTTTTAATAGGTTCTGACCTTAAGGCAATAATTGATTCAATTCTCTCCATCAAGATTCACTTGTTTCTGTGGGAGCAAATAGACGTGGGATTTTCTATTCCTTATTGGGGGTGTGTGGGGGGGGGGGGGGGGGGGTGAGGCCGAGGGGGGGGTGGGGTGCAAATGGCTGCAAGCAGACACAATTACTCACATGAAAGAACCCATGTTGAATGAGCTTGGCATCCGCGGAGCAAACCTCTTGCCCGTGCAGACTATTGTGTGAGTGTTAATCAATAGTCATGACTTATTCAATGAAGGACTTGTCAGGAAGAGTGGCTCCGTTGAAGTGAGCCGGGTCTGACATGGCCCATCGCTTGGCGTCCAAGTGTCCAGTGGAAGGCTGTCCATATCAATAAGCAGATTACCTACAAATTGCTTGTAAGATCGGCACTTAGCACTGCGCTGTAGACCGGCGTACGATCTCTGTGTGGCATTTTCACACTTTTGTTCTTCCCTAAAAGTACTTATGGTCTAATGATCCCTCGATAACTTGGCCACTAGTCTGCAGGATAGACATTAAGTGCTGAAGGCCCACTGGAAGGACAAAGGACAGCGTTTGGGCAGAGAAAGCCTTGGGATGGATTTAAGTCAGTGCTAACTACCGTGTTTAACCGCACAGCCCTTGATTTATGTGGAAAAAGTTCTGTGGGAAAAAGGTAGATAGTTCTGTTTGGGACGGGCTCAATGCTGTCTTTGTAGAGAAGCAAGCACACCTTTTCTGCCGACGTAACAAAGCCTCCTCTTCCAGAGTCATGTCCCTACACCAAGTTACACCAGTGTTGTTCCCACTGGCCACAGGACACAACATAGTTCAACCAGACTCTTGGTAGTCTACAATTGGTTTCCTCGTCACTTCTAATCATAGTTGAACTACTGCTTTAACACGGTACTCGTGTTAAAGCAGAAAGGAAAGCAGAAAGGAAAAGAACCACCGCCTGGATATAAACATATCCTTGTTTGCTCGGTACACACTTGGCTTTAATCTGTTCCTGATCCTCAAACAGCAGGGTTCTGGCCCTACGGGTCACAGCCGTATAGATAATGTGTGTTTGTGGCTTTGTTTGTGTGTGTAATGTGTACACATGTGCAGCCATCCGTAGATCACAGTGGAATGAGCCGCAGTCCGAACCTGCGACGCGTGAGAGACGTCCACCCCACTCTACATGCCACGTGTGTTCAGACGTGGAAACGCTCATCGACACGCACACTCAGTACAGCGAGGAGGGAGAGGAGACGGATCAAAGGCAGGAGGGAGGGAGGGAATGTACTGATACGGCGCACACGAGGGGAGAGACAAAACATCCAAATAAGTATTTGACTCAGCTCAACCCCTCATACGCACTTTTAATGGATTTGACTCCACCCTCCACCCTGGGTACACCACAGAGCTGCGCTGCCACTGTCTCTCTCTTCCCCCTCTCTCTCTCTCTCACCCTTCTCTCTCTCCCTCCGTCGTTTCTCTGTCCTCTCCCTCCGTCTCTGTCGCCCGTCTTTCTCTCGCTCGCTCTCTCTCCCACATTCTCCTCCCCTCTCCCTCCGGCTCTCTTTCTCTCCCCCCTTATTCCTCTCCCTCCCTCTTTATCTCTACTCTCCCTCTCCCTCCCTCCCCGCCTCTCTCGCTCACGCTCTCTCTCTCTCCCGCAGTCTCCTCCCCTCGCTCTCATTCCCGATCGTTCTCTTTCTCTCACTCCCTCCCCCTTTCTCTTCCCCCCCTCCCCTCTCTCTCTCGCTCTCTCTCTCTGCAGACCAAAGGTGAATGGGGAAGGAGAAGTTAATGATATAAAAATCGCCACACTGTCTCTTTAAGGGGGGAGGAGGAGTGAAGGCCAGGGGAGAATGGGGGGGGGGGGGGGGGGGGGTGTGTAAAAATAAGAAGCCCGGCAGGAGAGCCACTGCAAGGTCACCCCTGCCGTAGTGCCGGCCCTGTCGGATCGAAGGCATGGCTAAGGGCTCGGTGCGGGACGGGCCGGTCTCCCAGGATTGCTTCAGGAAGATATCCTGCCATACCTGAGGCAGCCGCTCATTTGTCTGGAATGCTTTGGTCCGACTGCTAACGACCAGCTCAAATTGGACTATTTTTTCCCATTTGTCAGCCGGCCAGCTGCACTGGAACAGCGGCGCATCTGTGCGGAAGGGGAAGGGGCAGGACAATGAGGGTTCAAAACTCTTTCTTTAATTATTTTTCATTCTCTCTCTCTCTCTCTCTCTCTCTCTCTCTCTCTCTCTCTCTCTCTCTCTCTCTCTCTCTCTCTCTCTCTCTCTCTCTCTCTCTCTCTCTCTCTCTCTCTCTCTCTCTCTCTCTCTCTCTCTCTCTCTCTCTCTCTCTCTGAACTCTGAATGAGACGAGACAACAAAAAAGACAGGAAAAGAATTTGGGGTCTTTCGCCGCCACCTTTTAGTCTTGGTACAGTCGGTCTCCAGCAGAGCATCCCTCATGGAGACAAGAGCCTTTGGCATGTGGCTGAGCTGTTTCCTCAAACACATTTGATCCCCGGCACAGCAGGGAAGCACAGTGTGATTTAAAATCTGCCCGTGTCAAAGCATACACATAAACTGTATGTATAATATACTCCCGGTACCGTATGTGACTGTTGCACTTGTTTTAATAGTTTGAATCCGGAACAGTTTGCAATTGGCAGGACCTTCCAATATCCATCAGTCAAACATCATAGTAATTATGATTCCTACCAAGTTACTTACATAATTAATTAAATGCCTCATTATGTCAATCAAACACTTGGACCATCACCAAGAGGCTGTTTAACAGGATGCTCAGCTTTCCTCATCAAAAACATGCCTTCAATCAACATTCTTTCATAAGCTTGAGCGATGTAATCATCAGTTTAGTGCACAGGGGACAATATTGTACGTCATTTGTGTGTCAATGTAAGCCTAAAAAAATAGCAAAAGTGTGAGAGACTCTTTCACCACAGGCAGGTATGTAGGCAGTCACAATGCTTTTGTGGCAGATACTTGCCACTCAACCTTTTAAGTATATGTTGTCAGGGGCCATTCCTTTCTGTCCTGAGTTTCAGCATAAGTGCACTGTATTAAAGATACTCAGGCATGAAGTAAGTGATGTTTGTCAGTGCTAGGCCAGTATATATTGTAATACATCCCTCGAAGCTTCTCAGGATCAGTGTTATTTAAAAAGTGTGTGTTGTATACTTCCTTGTTGTGCGCATCCTATCATGTAAAGATCTCATCGCTCCTTGACAGGCCTATAGCTGCAACTCTGTCCGTCTATCTGTCTGGCCTGTCTGTCTCTCAGGAACTACGGGACATACAAATGAACAGCGACGTGCGATGATGGGCACAGAGTCAGTGGGAGCGCCTGTGATTGGCCGTTGGCGGGGCTTCTTGTGATTGGCTCTTGGCCAAGCTGCCTACAAGGCAGAAATGTCCTTTCTTGTTCTGTTATCTGCCACAGCTGTGTTTGGAACCCAATTGAACCCGACCTCTGGTGGCATAAACAACACACTAAGATAGTGGTCCGTGTTAATCGCATGTTAGTCGTTTTTGTCAAATACGACTTGGCTGCGATGGGGGAGAGAGGGAGTGGGTGGTACTTAATACTGAATATCAAGGTTAATGAAGTCAATTTGCAATTATCTCACCAGGAGGCCTTGGTTTAACAATGTCTGTTTCACCCCCTTTGATTGTAACGCGCTCTTCCCCGCGCTCACAGCATCAGATTATGCAGCTAATTTAACATCCGACTGAGATGCCATCGGAAGACTGTGTAAGCGCTATTTGTTTTGCCCGTGCTACTATCCACTTCAATGTCAGCGCCTCACTACAGGAGCTTCACATATTAATTAATGACTTAAAAAACAAATCATCACAAAGGCTGCCTTTCTAATGGAGGAATATAGAGGGTTTCACAAGTTTCTGGGGGAAAATGGCCAAAATTCTTTGAACATTATGTAGGTGTTTACCGTATAATCCTGCACAACAAGTGAAGCAGAAACTTAATTGTCACTAATTAGCTCCCAGGAGGTTTAATTGGATCTGCATTTTTTATTCCCCAGGTTACCTGAAATATGTAAATCCTGCCTTCCATGTTGAGGAACGGAAAACCGGGAAATAATAAGAAAACATCAAGTGTTGCAGGAGGGTCATGAGTCAGAATATTCCCCCTCAAATCATTTTAGTTTTCCCCATCTGGTATCCTAAAAGATAGGAGGCGTTTGAACATGAATCTGCATTCACCCTCGCATACTGAGGAAACCGGTGACCAAAGCAGGACGAAAACCGAGACGTTTCATCTGGGTTCAGATGCACGAGTGCTGTTCTGATCTTCTCCGCTGGGCTACGTGGTTCTTCACGGCCCAGCGGAGACGCCGTCCACTGAGGCGCTGCGTTCATAAAAGGAACAGTGGATCCCTTTCAGTTGATTTCACTTGAAGTGATGCTGATTTCACCCGAGCGGCCAGCATCTGTCCAGCCTGACTTTCGGGCCCACATATCTGGGCTAGGAGGGGTCTTTTCCTCCTTTTCAAGTTCATTCGGATGTCCTGAATTAGGAGTCGGCCTCTGGGATATTCTCTTGTTTTTTTTTCCCCCCTTTCTCCTTCACAAATTACACGGTGGGTGAAAGGTCAAACCAGCTTGGCGGCGGCCGGAACAGGATATTAAGTCTTGAGTTTAAAAGCAGCTTGGAAATCTCCATATATAGAGGGCACAATGGAAACCCATTCGTTCAGGACTTTAAAACACAATACGGGGAATGAGGTTCATTCTGCCTGCTCTGCGATGCCAGGCTGAACAATGGTTAGACTTGTGTTAAACTGAGGTTATTCAACTGTTCTGAGCTTCTCAATAGTTATACATTTCTGGATTGTATTAAATGGATATCCAATATGTTTACATGCCTTTTGCCCAAAAGAAAATCATAGCTCTTACTTCCATATTATATTCTTTGCGCTCTTGTCATTATTATATATTATAATATATGTGCAGGAAATGGTGCTTGACTGGAAATGTGTTGTGGGAAATACTGCCGGGACCAGGAACAGGAAGTGGAATGTTTGAACTTCCTGCGGTGTTACATCCTGTGCTTGAGCTACTGTAAGGAGGAGGGGCACGAAGGCGGGCCAAGGATCACCATTCCTATACATTCTGTATAATATTTCCACTGAACAGCTTTGTACTTTGGTAAACATCTGGAAACCGTTTTAATAATAGAGATCATTTGGGTTCATTAAATCACTATTTCACTTCACTAGCACTTCTATTACTAGTGTAACACTCTATCACTGTTATTATTACCACCACATTTCATCATTAATAATATGAATAATTATTCTTAAGATCATAATCCCTGCATCTCTACACTCAGCATGCACCTAATGATACAGCTGACCCTGTGATTTAAATATACTTATAGCTTTTTCCTCAAACATGTTCTCACTCCTCCCACATCGCTGCTGTGGCTCCAAAATATTCCCATTTCCCGTGTCGTTCCCAGCATGCAAAAACCCTTTAGCATCAAAGTTCCCTCTACAAAGTGCAGCCATTTTAACCGGACACACTCGCATGACGCTAATTATGATTATCAATCCAAACTCTCATCAGCGTTGGCACTGGGGGTAACAGCGGGGCGATGTTCTTAGAGATGAGAAGGAACGGTTTGGTTTTTTATTTTGCCCGGGCAGGGTGGCCCCTGTCGCTGACAGGAAGTGGCGCGGTATCATGCATTCCTGAGCGTGTTTAGCATGCACTGTGATGGCAGCGCACGGGGGCGCGGGCAGGTGAATGGCTGGAATGTGATTACGGGGGTCCTGCAAGGAGGTGATAAGAGGCCACAGCTCATGCATATCAGGGAGGGGAGGCCACTGCCACTCGCCTCGTCTCTCTGCTGACATCGGTATGGCGGAGTGGGGGGGGACGCTAATGGAAAAGGTAGTCGGGAATGCATCGTTTTTAGTTTTTATAGCTATTATTATAATTAGGCTGTTATTATTCGTAATTCAATTGTTTTTCTTTTTATTATTATCTAGCTATTAGTATAAATAGTAGTCATCGTAGCAGCAGTAGAAGCAGTAGTGTTTGTTTAGGTTTGTATATATATGTATATATATATATATATATATGTTGTTTTTTGCCACTGAAACAATGCATGTTTCTGCCGCTCATAGAGAAACGGCCGTGAAGGACCCCAGGGTTCATGCATTATGCACAGGCGGTGCAGATTGTGTTTGCTGAGAGCATAGCATCGCCTTGGACTAAAGTGAAATATAACCTGAATTTGACATTTTCTAATATCCTACACCAAACTTTCCTGTTTCAAAGCAGTGCGCGCGGTAATTGCTCGGGCAGAAGAAAGAGCGCCGGTCCTTGTGGGTATTGCGGGTGACTGTGGGGACGTTGCCAGATTGGAACCTGGTAATTGCGAAGACAGGGGAAGAGAATAAATGGAAAAGAAGACGAAAGGTTCTCCACTGTCAGATGGAGGAAGGTCAAAGGAACAAGTGTGCGACATCGGTGTATGTTACCGCCTGTTTTTCCACTGTGAACACAGGGGACTACTACCTGTTCTGAGAGGGACCCTGACTCGCTTTGTTCCCCCGTCTGCTTCTTTTGGATGCGTGGGGAGATGATCTTTTCCCGGAGCTTCTCTCACGGCACACACATCGTCGTACTGACTGGCTGCTGCTGTCACAATGAATATCAGAGCAGGGCAACGTTATACTGAACCACACACACACGCACACGCACGCACACGCACACGCACACACGCACACGCACGCACGCACATGCACATGAACAAGCCAATGCACCCCACGCACGTGTACACACACACACACTCCAGCGCCTTGTGCAAGTCCTTATTTCTCTTATTTGATTGATGCGACTGGTGTTGTCATAATGTGTGTACGTTTCCTCAAAGATGAACGACTAAAAGCGACTATTGATTTGCCTAGATTAGATATTGATCACGGAGAGATTTGTTTGAAAAAAACGCAAAACAAGAATGTCAAGGAGCACTACTACTATAATGTACGATGTCATTTCTGAAGAGGAATCCCTCAGACGTTGGCTGTCCATTTCAAACTTTTTTTCTTGCATATCATGTATTTCAACTATCTATTTAAAATAAGAAGCAGAACTTTATTTAATCCCATACATGGGAAATTAACTTGTTACAGCAGCCCATGGAATATAAAATATCCAATGATAAAATAAAGTGTATAAAGTATACAACAATACATACATACATGCATACATACATACATACATACATACATACATACATACATACATACATACATGCATACATGCATGCATGCATGCATGCATGCATGCATGCATGCATGCATGCATGCATGCATGCATGCATACATACATACATACATACATACATACATACATACATACATACATACATACATACATACATACATACATACATACATACATACATACATACATACATACATACATACATACATACATACATACATACATACATACATACATACATACATAAATACATCACATAATCTCACAGTGATTACAATGTCATGCTATAAGGGAATAAATGCCAAGGAGTAACACAATAAACGAGGCCAAGAGGTGCATCACCACCGAATAAATACTTAGTCACACATGTACAGTTGAAAGTGCACATTATTAAGTTCAAGTATTGCATTATTATTTAGGTGAAGTGATTTTTGGCAGCACAATTGTATTTGTATACAAATTGCCTCGCAATACTGTTAGACAAACTATACCGTAGCTCTTCATTCCAAGGGACTGTGGTAGCAAGTGATTTAAGTTATAATCAGGGGTTTTCAGGTAAACTGTGTTTGGTGTACAACAAAATATGATTGTTGTTTTTTTTGTGGTCAATTTTGTCCAGGTGCTTGTTGCCATTGTTTTAAAAAATGTTCTGTCAGGGAACAACCGCGACGAGGGAATCGTTAGTGCCTCCAGCGGACAGAGAAGAACATTGGAAATATCAGCATCTCGTATCCCCCTGTTATTATATAACGTCTTGCTTCGTGTTCGTGTAAGCGGAGCTATCCCCGTCACAGAGATACAATCTCACGTGACGGACCCTCTCAATGACGTCACACGACCCCCCCCCCCCCCCACCCCCCGTTTACCCTTTAGTCAAACCCTGCTGTTTACGGGGGGTACATCTTTCATCAAGCCCTCCACGCACGTGATAATCCTCCTGAACAATAAATAAGGAAAAAGGCTTTCCCACATCCGCGAGGCGCAGCTGCCGGAGTAGTTTCTGTATGTGCGCTCAATCTCTGACTCACGGGGGGCTCAGTGCATCCCACCGCTCGGACTGAGGCCTGCGCTACCAGAGACCGCTACCTGCTCCTCTGTTGGTATCGTTGGCTCCGCATTAGCACGGCACGACCAAAACCTCTCTTTGGAGAAATGACCCTTCCCTTCGGAAAGGCCTTTTAGATTCAGCGCAGTCTGAACAGTCATTGATAAATCTCCAGTTAAAGGGGTGATATTATGACACCAGGTGTCAGTGTGATAAGCCCGTTACAAGCCGTTGTTTGAATTCCTTGTAATGGCTGAATCACGCTCACACCTGGTGGCATAATACCACCTCTTAAAATATTTGAGTTGTGTTTCTCTGATCCCCTTTTTGAAGACCAGTTTAATAGTTTTCTTAGAGACGCAGACGTCAAATGCTCGGTACCGAGCTGAAGGGAGAATAAACCGTACAAAGGCTTGGCCATTCAGGGTGTATCGAGTGCTCGTTCTATTCACCTGCATGCCAGAGACCGAGGGTTGCTGACACTCAGCCTCGCTAGCCGCCGGGCGTGTGGAGGAACACACATAAAGCAAAACAAACTGGTACCAAAAAAATGGCAGCGAGAGAAGACGTCAGACGTAGTGCATTTTATTTTTTGATGTGATAATCTCAAAGTACCAGCGCGTCTAATGCGTTTTTCTATCCCCATATTCTATTTCCACCCTCGTGGTTTCGGTTGGCGGTTTTTTCTTCCCTGACTCACACTTCCTCCAGCACCAGGAAGACCCTTCAAAATGTCCGCTAACACCCAGGCCTTCTGTTCTCCCCGTGCTTTATGTGTGCTGCTTTTTATTTCCCAATGACATGTTAATGATGAGCCTCATTATGGGCCGATTAATATACAGAAGTGTCCCGCTCTGTGGCGGTTTCCGGGGGGGAGAGGATGGCTGAGGACAGGGGAGGGGGTGGGTGGGTGGGTGGGTGGGGGTGTGGGTGAGGATGGCGGTGGGGGGGGGGGTGGAGAGAGGATGGAGATGCCAAGGTTACGCTCCAACCGCCGCGTGCTATCAATCCTTCACAGCGCTCATCAAAGGTACAGCGGGCCAGGGCAGCAGCGCTCATCTATATCCACATCTGCATGATCTGAGAGGGGTCTAAAAGGCACGCTTTCATCCTGCAGCCCACGGGCCCTCTAGCTCTGCAGTCAGCGCCATATTCCCAGTATAGCCACCACCAAAACAACCACCAGCACAATCCCCTACCACCACCACCACCACCGCAAGCGCCAAAAAACGACCCCACAAGCACCACCACCGCCACCATTACCACCACCACTAGCAGCGCCACCACCGCCATTACCACCACCACCATTACCACCACCACCAGAACCACCACCACTGACCACCACTGACCACCACTGACCACCACCACCACTGACCACCACTGACCACCACTGAACCACCACCACCACCCACCACCACCACCACCACCACACCACTACCACCCACCCTCCAACAACACCACCACTGACCACCACCACCACCACCACCACTACCACCACCACCTCCACCACCACCACCACCACCACCACCACCACACCACCAGAACCACCACCACCACCACCACCACCACCACCACCACCACCACCACCACCACCACCACCACCACCACCACCACCACCACCACCACCACCACCACCACCACCACCACTGACCACCACCACCACCACCACTGACTACCACCACCACCACCACCACCCACCACCACCACCCACCACCACCACACCACCACCACAACCACCACCACCACCACCACCACCACCACCATCACCACTGACCACACACCACCACCACGATCACCACTGACCACCACCTCCACCACCACCACCACCACCACTGAACCACCACCTCCACCACCCTCCACCACCACCACCTCCACCAACACCACCACTGACCACCACCACCACCACTGACCACCACCACCACCACCACCACCACCATCAACACTGACCACCATCACCACCACCACCACCACCACACCACCACCACCGCCACCACCACCACCACCACCACCACCACCACCACCGTCACCAGCAGCAAGGCAGCCCCTCCCCGTCCCTCCTGTCTCGGCCCAGGCCTCGCCCCCCCGCCCTCCCCAGCTCTGAGCAGGTCTGCGGGCTGCTCCGGAGAGGCCGAGTGCCCTTGTGATAAGGTGTGAGGCCTGTCTGGGGCTGACTGACAACCGGCTCCCTGCGAGCCGGTGCCGGCTGCTCGATAAGGGGGAAATGTCAGCTTGATTTGGGGAAATGTCATTTATCGCAGGCTTTCCTGGCCACGTCTGTTAGCCAGACTGATTGCGGCGAGGTGGACATTTATATCACAGGAGGGTGGCGGGTTGGCGGCGAGGGGAGGGGAAGATGTACCGACGCAATGTTTTTCGGTGTGATAGCGACGCGGTGGATTTGACGCACGTTCAGCCGTCACCTCTTCTTGTCTCGTCCTGGTTCAAAATTGTCAAAATCTTAGTATAGCTCATGTATAAACACATCTGGTGTTTGTGGGTGTGTGTGTGTGTGTGTGTGTGTGTGTGTGTGTGTGTGTGTGTGTGTGTGTGTGTGTGGTGTGTGTGGGTGTGTGTGTGTGGGGGGGGGGGGCGTTCAAGATCAAGCGGTTTACACGACAAACACGACTAATCTCAACGCCGTCGGTGTGAGGCTGGTTGAAGGTGCGTGTGTTGTGTAAGAGGGAGACCATTACATTCAAGTGTGTCTGTTTGTGTGTTTGAGGGAGGAGGATATG
>OLKM01000616.1:32500-57500 GCA_900291075.1 Melanogrammus aeglefinus
ATATTGAATGTCCTCCTTCTTTCTTTCCTTCTCCTCTTCTCTCGGCGCTGTGTCCAACCCATTCCCCATCTCCTGAAAATACCAACATTCAAGGTAAGTGTCGTGGCCCCCACATTCATTTCTCTCTGCTCATTTCACTCTGTGGGAGGTAGATTTAAGTCCTCACACCAAAAACGGTTAATAGCATGCACCTCTGTTCCCGCAAAGAAGGTAAGTCAGAAATCAATGTTACCAATTAAACCAACAAAAAGGTATGCATTTCTCACAAGACGATAATCACTAGAATCGTACAAGGCAGCTGCGAGAGTAACCGCCCCCCCCCTGCTCTCTGAAGCCCCCCCACCACCCCCCAGCTGCGACTGCAGCCTCGTCCACAGAGTGGCAGCTATTCAGTCCCCCCGTCCCCCCTCTTCCACTTAGCTGGCAAATCAAGACGGATAGCTGCATTCCATAGTTTTTTATCAGGCCGTAATGTGCACTTATCCAGTGACAGAGGAGAAGTGTCCCTGTAGACTCCGGGGCCCAATGTGTTTGAGAATTACGGCGGGAAGGAGCCGGCGCCCGCCCGGAACTCCTCTTCTCCATCAGGGGAGGCCCGGGAGATGTGAGGCCGGGGGGTGGCTATGGTGTGTCTGTTTCCTGAGACCCTCCTGTGCTGCCTTGACCTGCTTCTCCATCTCCTCCTCTGCCGCAGAGGTTTCACCCTGCAGCCATTAGACACATGCTTTCACGCTAGCAAGGCTTCCCCTCCGCTTCCCCCTGCCAGACACCTAGCCCGGGCTGTCTTTGGTCTGTCCGGGGCCCCCTCTGGTCCTGATAGTTATTTTGTTAAGGCAGATACGTTCTTGTTTTTATTCGTTTTTGTTTGTGCGTCGGCTCGTGGTAAACAAAAAGGGAACCAATGGCAGTGGAAGTTGTCATACTGGGAGGTTATTTTTTTTTTGGTTCCTGTGGTCTGTTACAATACTTATTTAACTCTACCCCCTGCGGCGCGTGGAATTGTAAACAGAAATCATTTTAATGAGAGGGTTGATTGAAACAGCGGTTCGTAGATTGTATTCTATTTGGGGAGATGAGGTGGCAAAGGAAATTTGTTTTTTTCCGTCTTTGTTTGAACGTTACCCTCTGATACAAAGCGCCCTGTGATGTTTGAATAAGGCAAGCCAAATGAAGGAAATGTAAATATTTTTCTTCCAGACATTTTGAGGCGGTCTGCCAGGGCTTGGGGGTCTCTGCGGCGACGCTGTCTGAATGAGTGCTTATTGACAGACCTTTGGCGTCATGAGGATCCCATGTTCGTTGGATCTCGGGTACTCTAGCAAATGTGATGCTCTCTGATGCTTCCGTTTGAACTTATTTTGATGTCCCTGAGCATTAAGGGAAGTGACAGCTTACAAATAAATCCATAATTATCACATCTGAAAGCCGCCAGCCCAAACTTTTATTTGCATACTCAACTCTTGAAGGCGTACGGCGTAATAAACCCGGAGGGTTCTCTCTCCGGATGCTGGCAGAGTCGTGGCTGTCATCTCGTCAGCCCCTTTTTCCGGGTCTCTTTCAGGCGTAGAAAAGGGAAGGAGAGGAGAGGCGAGGAGAGGCAGGAGTGAGACAATACCTCGCTCCGTTACGAGGGCAGAGAAACCCGGAGACTCCAGTAAATGGGCAGGATTGACTTAAGGTTGAGCAGAGTACAAAAGGTAGCGCAAGGACAAGATTGTTCCCATTGTGTTTTCCTCCGTGTATTTCCCCGCGGAGCAAGGGCCCACCACAGCCCCCGGCGAGCTTCATTTCACCTCTTCAGAAACCCCCCCCCACCCTCAACACATTTCTCTGAGTGTCCCGGCGATAGCAGCACAATGACCGCCTGTAGAAGTTCATCTTAATTCTACCTGGGACCACAAAAGACTAATCACGGCCATCACAAAAGCGCGGCGGCGCGGCGGTGCCGCGGCCCCCGTGTGCGATAGTGCCAGGCGCTGCCGGCGCCATAAAGGCTCGGGGGGCCTCCGGGGGCCCTGGGATGCGGTGGGAAAGACGGTCAGGCCGTGGCGGGGCGGGCGGCGGCTGCGGGCGGAGTGGGGGGGAGTCGGGGGGAGGGCGAATAGACCAGACGTCTCCGAAGATGATGTCCTCTCCCGGGGCGGGGAGGCGTCTGACCTGCCGGGGCAGACATCCATCAGGTGGGGGTCCCCGCTCCCCTCCGGGGCCACAGACGCTGTTGTTTTCATGCGCGAGAAGAGAGGGGAGACCCGCTATGTGCAGAGGGGACAGGATGTGGACTTAATAACACCGTTTCCCTCCCTGACGCGTGTTTTTAGAAAAACGCACAACGCACAGCGAGGCAGTGTACACACAATGAGCGCCGCATGAGAAGTTGCGGGTAATTACCCGCTTGGAAGTGCGAGGGGATCCGTTTGAGGTTTCTGATGTTTTGATTTATTTATGTTCCCTCGCCATATTCCCAACTTCCCTCCTTCCTCGACATCCTGCGTCACACTGCGGCTGACGCAGTCGGCAAAGGGGCAGCACAAGAAGAAACGTCTGTTTGGTTTTTGTTTTTTTTCCCCGGCTGTCAGACGGAGGAAGTGAAGAGTGAAGTTCTTTCAACGTTTAAAAAAAAAAAAACTTCCTGTGACTTTCCGCTGTGGCTCCTCCCCCCCCCCCCCCCCCCGACATCAACAAGACCTCCCCCCCGCTTTGCCTTAGCCCCGCCCCTAAAGGTGCTGTGGGGAATCAACCCAACTGCATTTTAATTGGTCGCCGTCCTTTAATTAGCCCGAACGGTTGTCATGGCTGCCAGTGGGAATTGAAACGGGGCGGAGTGATAACTGACATTTGCCCCCCCCCCTCCCCTCGGTCCCCCACCCACCCCCCCCCCCCTCGTCTTTACCTACTCTCTTGCCAAAAAACTGCTCCCTCCTCTGATTCATCTGCATGTCCCCAGATCCTGTTTTTAAAAGTTTTATTTAGGGTGTCATTTATTTATCAAGGGATTATTTATTTAGCGCATCAAATCATTCCCGAGATGAATATTTATATATTTGTGAGCGCTGTAAATATTTCACGCAGTCCCCTCCGTCGCCAGTTCCGATGCGTCTGTAATGAGTGGTGGTTGTGATGTCGTGGGGGGGGGGGGGGGATAACAAGACCCGTTTCAAAGCGAAACCGTCCTTTGAATTTTTATTTCCAACTTAATTGCTGGTGAATCTATTATGGGTGGGTGATGCTCTGATCATAGTTTAATTGGAGGTACTGTTAGGATTATGATGGCGGCGGGTTTGGCGGTTTCTCGCGGCGCTTCAACGGTGGCCTGGTGGTATTCATTTGGATGGTTAATGAATGATTTGTGTCGAGGGTGACGTGGGAAACACACTCGGCAACGCCGTGACCCCTGTGTCGCCCGCGCTAAGGCCCCCCTCCCCCTCTCCCTTCCATCTTCCAACATATTCCATTAATCCTCAAAGAAGATTAACTGCTTTTTTCTGCCTTGATGCCCACTCTCTCTTTCCCAGTCTATATCCCCTGTCTCTCCCAGTCTCTCTCTCTTCTCTCTCTCTCCCAGACTCTCTCCTCTCTCTCTCTCTCTCTCTCTCTCTCTCTCTCTCTCTCTCTCTCTCTCTCTCTCTCTCTCTCTCTCTCTCTCTCTCTCTCTCTCTCTCTCTCTCTCTCTCTCTCTCTCAGTCTCTGTGTCTCTCTCTCTCTCAGTCTCTGTGTCTCTCTCTCTCCCAGTCTCTGTGTCTCTCTCTCTCCCAGTCTCTGTGTCTCTCTCTCTCCCAGTCTCTGTGTCTCTCTCTCTCCCAGTCTCTGTGTCTCTCTCTCTCCCAGTCTCTCTCCTATCTCTCTCTCCTGAAGTCTCCCAATCCCGCTCTCCCAGTTCTCCCTCTCTCTCTTCTGGCGTTCACATCTCTCTCTCTCACTCTCCCTGTATCTCTCTTTCTCTCTCTCCCCGCTCAAAGACTCACTCCTCTCTCTCTCTCTCGCTCCCAGTCTCTCACTCTCTCTCGGCCAGTCTCTCACTATCTCTCGCCCAGTCTCTCACTCGCTCTCCCCCCGGTCTCTCACTCTCTCCCTCCCAGTATCTCTCGCTCTCCCCCACAGACAGCATTGTATGCAATGTCCTGCTCATTAAAAAGGGAGGATCATTAACATGCCGCACGCTCATCCTCCGAGTACCTACTACCACCGACCGGTCGTTCCTCCTCCTCCACTGGCTGTGTCTGCCTCACCAGCCCCGAAGACGGGGGGTGGGGTGGTGGGGGGGGGGGGGTTGGTGTGAGGGGGATGGGACTGGAGTCAGGGGGGTGGGGGGGGGGTGGGCTGGGCAGGGATGTGTAGCGCCAGCGGCCCACCGGAGAGACTCACTGCGATGTTTCCACACACATCGGGTCGTGGAAGGCTCTTATTAACAGCAGCTGCAGGCGGCGCCGAAACCCAGCCAGCAGGACTGGTTGAACCGCCGCACGCCTCCCCTCCATACCAGAAGCCCCGCGCCCCGCGCCCCGCGCCCCACGCCCCGCGCCCCGCGCCCCGCGCCCCGCCAGCCAGCCGCCACCGTCTTAATGACAAACCAGGAGCGGGCTGGAGCCGGGGAAACCGGCCTGAAAGAGGCTGATTTGTTCTGCATGCTAAATATGGCCTGTAATCTTTATTCCTATGAGTGCCTTATTAAAAGTGAAAGGAAGATGAAATCCCCGCCAGCCCGGCCCGTTCTCTGGGCTGTTTATTAGAGGGAGGAGGGGGCTTTTCCCGCTCTGTTCATATCGAGGTTATGCTAACCTCAGAGGTGATAGATGCATCCCGTGACTTAAGGTAATAATAGCAATGATAGATTCCCACCTGAACCCTGGAGGTGTAATCTAGCCGCGGCGGTAGGAGATAAAGTGGCAGGGCGCGCGTGAGAGACGCCAGGCGAGACGGCTTCCATCCAGCGCAGCGGTTTGTCATCCAGCAGTGCCCCGCCGCCGCGATGAATGGCCTCCCTCCTCGCTGCTAATTCATCACTTATTAACTACTGCTTGTTTTTTCCAGGCTTCTTTTCTTTACCGTGCGTTTATCTGTTTCATAGCTTGTTGTACGCGCACATTTGTACGGTACAAATGTTTCTCGTATCTTGTATTTTATTTGGCTTTCCCTTTTTTTTTTGGGAATGGACGGATTATGACGCAAACAAAATAGTGTGGGCTTAAAGGGACGTTGAATAAACCTAGAGGAGCACAGGGAAGATGTCCGTTTGCTTCGTGGCTCTGACGTCTGACTCGGTAATCACAGTTAAATGCAAGGCTGAGGGCCTGCAACATGACCTATGGTTTTATCCCAGAGTTGTTTATTTGGTTCACATGAGGTAATTTTGGATTGTGCCATTAGCTGCAATTTGTTTGAGCTTAAAAAAAAAATATTTTTTTTTGAGAAAGGAAAGCACAAAATAAAAATATAAAATAGGCCTATAGATAGATTTAATTTTTTGGAAGGCACTTAGAGATTCCTCCTGTTCCCTGCCTTCCACTTGGTATTAACAGAGGAGAAGATTCAGACAGAATATATATATATGTATATATATATATGTATATATATATACATATATATGTATATATATACATATATATATATTCTGTATGTTTGCTCATAATTAGCATCGGATCAAAGCTCAAAGATAACTCAGTGTTTGTGCCATTTTTTTCCTAATTTAATCTTTGAGACACACACACACACACACACACACACACACACACACACACACACGCACACACACACCCACAAACACACCTTTCCCGTTGCAGGGCTGCACTAGGTGGCACGGCTATTATTCAATTAGCGGGTAATTAATGACACTCATTTGTGTGTAACTGTTATTAAGCCCGTTGAAGGATTGTTTGTTGCTGGGATGAAATGAAACGCATCCGCGCAGCCATTCATTGCGGGGGGATAGATTAGAGGGGGCAATAAAGGCTCTTTGAGAAATGTGACTTTCTTCACGGCTATTTTTCACCGTTCCACAGAGGGGCCGGCGCGACAGCAGAGCACCTACCTCCTCCCTCATGTTGGGGGCCTTTTTTTAGTCGCCTACCGGGGGAGCGCACTAAGTGTGATTTATTCATCCCTTGACTAGTAAAAGGTGTCAGCCAGGTGAAAATGAATGTCGGGGCGGTATTGACAGGAGGAATGGTCCTCTGCGTTACCCTGCTCTGGAAAGGAGGAAGAGGAGGAGGAGGAGGAGGAGGAGGAGGGGGTGTGTCCTATAGTTTCTATGTTTACTTCACGTGTGTGTCCTCTTAACCTTTCCAGCACTTTGAATTCCAATGTTCCCCGGAAAGCCTATCACTAAAAATGATTTATATAAAAATATCTTCACAGTGAAACATTTGTTCTCCTCTCTGCGGGAACCTTAACATACATCTAATACCTTTACTAACTCCTCCTAGCCCCTTTTCTATTTTATTTAATAACATGACATTTCCTCCCCAAATCCTTTTTTTTTCCCCCCCCAGTATCTCTCTTTATTCCTAATTTTCCGGCCAGTGATCCGGAATACCCCGGAACACGTTGGGTAAATCTCTGACTAGGATCTGATTTCCCACATGAGCAGATGAAACTCTCTCCTCGGTCTCTTTTGTTCCTCGTTCCCCTCCCTGCCGCCGTGAGAAGGGGAGCCTTCCCTTTTTTTTTTTTTTCATCCCGCCACCGTTGTCCCCTCGAGGAAGAGGAGGACGTAGGTCGAGCCAGGAAAGGGAATCGAACTCGCGACGTCTGGTTCCGAACAAACAGCCGCCGCCCCCCCCCCCCCCCCATTCCCCACGCGGAGCTGTGTCTCGCCAGCGCTCACGTGAAGGCAGAGGGGTAGCAGGGGGGAGCACGCGTCTCCTTGGGATTTTAGATTCAGCATTCGCCATGCTGCTTATGAAATATCCCCCCCCCCCCCAAAAAAAAATAATATGAATATCTGAGACAGGGGGAGGGGGAGGTGGACTGTTGCAAGTCATTCCATATGTACTGCCATAGCAACAAGATGTTCCACCCTTTATCTGTTTAGCGCCCTTGATTCTTAAACTGCTCATTGCCCACATTTCCTTTTTTTAATCAGAGGCTGTTTGGGATCCCCTGCAGCAGGGATCAAGATAAAAGGATTAACTATGCCTCTACTAGTTTACCACATTTAGACTTTGCCAGGAAGGCCCCTCAAAATGAATAGATGGATTCTCTCTATCGCTCGCTCCCCTGCGCTCATTCTGTCTTATTGTGGCTCTGTTGGTTTATCAATAATCATAGGTTTTGGTGTGTGTGTGTGTGTGTGTGTGTGTGTGTGTGTGTGTGTGTGTGTGTGTGTGTGTGTGTGTGTGTGTGTGTGTGTGTGTGTGTGTGTGTGTGTGTGTGTGTGTGTGTGTGTGTCTGCGTCTGCATGTGCGTGCCCATGTGTGTGTGCCTTTGTGTGTGTGTGTGGTGTGTGTGTGTGTTTGTGCTCCTGTTTACAGGTTTATGGTCAGGTCCAGGGGTATATAGCATTTGATGTTATATACCACCCGAATAGAATATACCTGTTTTCTGTCTGTAAAATATATTCATTCCCCAAAATTAATTTCTGTAATTCAAATCCTTCAGCCTACTTTAATCTCAGATTAGCTATAAAATATAATCTTAAACTCTTTAATCTGAATTCATACCATATTAGAATTTTGGGGGAAAAAATTTAGGAAAGTGGGGGAAGTAAAAAAATGTCAACTTTTTATGGATGCACACTTCTCTCACTTCTCATCTCTTGTTGAGGCCGAACATGGATGTGAGACGCTAGCGTGATGCGTTGTACGTTGTGTCTATTTGTTTTTAGATCCGGTGTGCCTGGTTAATATCTTGAGGATATAAACCGACCACAGTTAATTGCCCGATTGGGTACGTTAGTCCCACAGAAGATCTCTTTCCTTTGTGGCTACGATTAGCAACATCCAGAGGATGCAGAGGTTTCTTCGAGAGAGAATCAGCGGAGTACATCTAATAATTATATTGTCTCCGTTTTTTGGTCCTGTTAACCGTCTTATACTGTTGGTATTAGTAGTAGTTTGTTTATGGTTAGGAGGGAGTAATATTAAACCGTGACACCACATCAACCCTCCTGATCATACACTTATGTGGATAATAAAAAACATTTCAGATTTGCCATGTGTCATCATTTGCATACAAATAAGACTTTGGTTTGCCGTCCCCCACTGAACTCGGGGGGTACTTTTGAATTCTGACGTTTGGAAAGGGCATGGAATATGAAATAAAAAATAATTGAGTGGGTGATCGCTAGCTAGCATAATAACTACATTCAATTATTTCCTACTCTTAAAGTAGAATATAATAATGGAATTTTGCTTATTTTTTTCTGATACAATGGTTTTAAGTCATACATTATATATAAAAAAAAACACAACAAACAATAAATAATCAAAACACAATGTCTATGAACATTTGCAAGTGGTACATAGCGATAGGGTCTCTGTTTCTTCCTGCTAGTTTGCTTGTTGCAGTTCACTTCCATTATCTCCTCCAAAGCACGCGCAGCCAGCCACCGCATGGCCCAGCCGCGGCGCGCACCGCACACACACCTGGACGAGAGGGCGCACTCCCACCGGGATCAGCCCGCCATGCTTATCGCTCTGACCTGAATTTCGGTGACGACGGACAATTTTACAAACAGCCGGGGATCAATCAAAGCGCCACTTGAAACATGCCACCTGCCATTTTTACATTAGGAGGCATGCTGTTCAAAATGGCACATTTTCATCTGTGTTTGTGATTATTTTACTGGGGGGGAAAAAGTTTGGTCTGCTCATGTCGGCCTCGAGTGCCAAGTGACACATCCCCCCCCCCCCGTCCCCCCCCACCACCACCGTGCCCCCCAGTCCCCGGCTCCAGCTCTCTAAGCGGGTAGAGAGGCGAAGGGAGTGAGGGCGGGATTTACTTTAAGTTGTCTTCTGAACCCCGCAGGCAATCATCAAGGGATGGATGAGGATAGTATTTATACACCTCCACCCCCCCCCCCCAAACCCCACCTCCAGGTTGTCAGTCGAGTAAACACTTAGCGCTGCAGAAAAAAACCCCAACACATTGACACCCTACACAAAATACCCTAGAAACGAGTCTGAAGCGTTCATCCCCCCCCCCCCCCCCCCCACTGAAGGTGGGTTGATCCTGGCTGGTTAAGCCCCGCCCACCTCTACCAGGTTCTACTTGGTTCTACTTGAAAACCCAGTCCGAAGTTGCTGAGCTCCCAGCAGGTGTCAGTGTTACATAATCAGGAGCGTTCCAGAACCTTTTCAAACGAGGACCCGCGCGTCTCTCTCTTTCTCCCAGGGAGGCGGCGTGCGTGCGTGCGTGCGTGTGCGTGTGCGTGTGTGTGTGTGTGTGTGTGTGTGTGTGTGTGTGTGTGTGTGTGTGTGTGTGTGTGTGTGTGTGTGCCTGCGTCCCCGAACCACCGGCCCAACCTGAGCTCTACCATGATGCCGGTGGCTGGAAGAAGATGTTCAATAAAGCCTCTTCGTTTTGGATGAGTTCACCGCAACCCTGCGCTCAAACTCTCAACTTCCATTCGCATCACGAATGCTGTCCCTCTGTTGGTGTTTATTTAAATTCTCGTGCGGAAACATATCAATAGCTAGCAGCACAAATCGCCTCGCAATAGGGACAATTGTGACAGCGGCTGCGACCTCCGCCAGTAAGCCTGCTTTGTAGTGCCACAGATTTGCAATGGGTTGCCCACAAAACCATGTTATTCTGGTTCTGGCTCTTTTCTTCGCCGAGTCCTTTAAGTGATCAACTAGACGTTTTCATCATCTCAAGAAAAGACCTCCCTTGACCTCGCCCTGACCCCCGCATCCAGACCAATGGGACTGTAGAAAAGAAGTGGTCTTCGGGAATTAATGCAACCCAACCCCCGGGGGGGGGGCCCTCCGTGATGCTCCTCCAACATGCCATCTCAACCACGGCGTACGCGCCGCAAACTGTTGCATCCTCCGGTCAGCGGGACATACATTACCGTCCGCATTACGCCGGCTAATTAGCTTGTTGTGAGCCATTAATTCTGTCAGGTGAAGGGTGTGGTGCGGAGAGAGGGGGGTGGGGGTGGGGGGGGGTGGATAAATAACGCGGGCCGAGCCATGTGACACGACGGTAACGAATGGCCGTCTCTCCGGCGGTGCGTTTCAACTCTTCTAATTGGCCTCATTGCAGATGAAATATTAAATGGGCCCGGTCCCGGCTATTAATGCTGACGGTTATGGATGGGCCGCTGTTGTCGTGGATACAGCGGCTCAGTTGTCCCTTTTTGTGCCGCCGCAGTGTTCTGTCTGCCGGTGATGTATGGCGTGAGGCGCGGGCCCGCTGGTAACACAATGGGGGCCCGAGCCCCGCGTGAAGCGCCCTGGCAACGCTCCAGCAGCGAGGGGAGGCTACGGTGGTGGTGGTGGTGGTGGAGGTGGTGGTGGTGGTGGTGGAGGTGGATGTGGTGTGGGTGGTGTTGGTGGTGTTGGTGTTGGTGTTGTGGTGGGGGTTGGCGGTGATGCTGGTGGTGGTTGTGGTGGTAGTGCTGGGAGTGATGGTGGTGGTGGTGGTGGTGCTGAGAGTGATGGTGGTGGTGGTGGTGGTGCTGGGAGTGATGGTGGTGGTGGTGGTGGTGCTGGGAGTGATGGTGGTGGTGGTGGTGCTGGTGGGTGTGGTGGTGGATGGTGGTGGAGGTGGTGCTGGTGGTGGTGGTGGTGGTGTGTGGTGGAGGTGGTGCTGGTGGTGGTGGAGGTGGTTCTGGTGGTGTTGGTGTTTGTGTTGTGGTGGGGCTTGGGGGTGATGCTGGGTGGTGGTGGGTGGGTGGTGGTGGTGGTAGGTGATGGTGGTGATGTGGTGGTGGTGGTGCTGGGAGTGATGGTGGTGGTGGTGGTGCTGGGAGTGATGTGGTGGTGGTGGTGCTGGGAGTGATGGGGGTGGTGGTGGTGGGGTTGGTGTGTAAAGGGCCTTTCTCTGATCCATGCTGTAGATGTTGGGAGGGGTAAAGTTGTTGTTGTTATGAGGTGGGGACCATGGTGCCGCCCCCCTCGATGAAGTCACAGGTCCGTCCGCAGTGTAGAGCGCTCTTTGGGTGCGCCGGCTGTTGGGTCAAGTGTGGGGAACATGGTTGACCAAGAAATCAACGAAACAGGTCACTTCCTTCGCACAAGACATAATCATTTCTTGGAAATTTGATGTTTTTTCGTAAGAATAATACAATGGAAAGGTCTGCACCTTTCAAACTGTGTGGATCAAATAAAAAGCGGTTGGTGTTCACTGTAAAGATGGGTTGGTTACGGCATGATGCCAGGCTTTGTCTGTCTAAAGACTTCTCTCTCTTGGAGTCTATATAAAACACGGAAGAAGAAAGACCTTCGCAGCTGCGGTGTGGCTGTTTCTCGCTGTCTCTCGGGAAGTCGTTTTGGCCAGGGACCATTATGCCCGCAGCCACTGGCAAAGACCTGTAAAATATTCATCACATAACTTCTCTCAGTGACTATATGTTTTTAGCAGATGCTAACATTCTTGAAGGAGAACAAAGTTGTGAAAGGAATGTGATTTCACTCGTTGCTATGGGAACAGAGAGGATGGATGAAGATGTTTTCATGGTTCACTGGTTGCTTCAACTCCCTCGCCTGTGTGTGTGTGCGTGTGTGTGTGTGTGTGTGTGTGTGTGTGTGCGTGCGTGCGTGCATATGTGTGTGTGCGTGTGCATATGTGTGCACGTGTGTGTGTGATCTACCATACATTTGTGCGTACATCTGTGTGTGTACACAGTAGTACACATTACATGGCCGTTTTAAGTGATTGAATTTCAGAGTTTGGAAAGTTCCAGCAGATAGAGTCATTTCCTTTGTGTGGAGCAGGATGTGACATTAGGGGGGACTGTTTGCTCTGCGAGGTCACCACAGTTCCAAGGGGGGATCAGTTCCTAATACACCATTACATGCTGAATCAAGGGGCCCGCCACACTGTGGTTCCATGTCTCTACAACACAGGCCCTTGTCAAAGAGCTACGAGCATGGGCTTTTATTTAGCTCTGTAAGGCGAGGGTGTGTGGGGGTGGGGGGGTGCTAATTTCACAGTGTATTAGCCGACTGTCTAAATAGCAGTGGATCTGTGGCGAGTCTGCTCCCTTTCACACGACACTTGAAAGGAAGGGAATCTGTCGATAAACGCGACAATAACTCCAACCCCAGTTATCTTGCTCTGCGCCATTTTTTTTTTTCTCTTCTTCTTCTGTAAGCCCCGCTTCCAAATGAGCGCTCTCTCACTGGTGGGGAGCTAATGAGATTGTGTGAGTGGGCATGATACGGGGGTCCTGCACATAAAAGCTCCGTCGTGTAAGAAGAACAACGAGCAACGGTCTCTTGCACACCCCTGACCGCACTGATAGCAAACACACTTCTATCCCTGGCTCTCCCTCTCTCTCTCTCTCTCCCTCCCTCTCTCTCTCTCTCTCTCTCTCTCTCTCTCTCTCTCTCTCTCTCTCTCTCTCTCTCTCTCTCTCTCTCTCTCTCTCTCTCTCTCTCTCTCTCTCTCTCTCTCTCTCTCTCTCTCTCTCTCCCTCCAAAAAACATGCTAATTGGCTCTCAGATTTGACTTCTTTTTTTCAAACTTGTTCAGCAAATTAGGGAAATAGCTTTTTCTGGGAAAAGAGGGTTCCACTGATCCTTAGCGTCTTGTTTCTTGTACGCTTCTGCTCCGCTTGAGGATGGACCGCTCGCCCTCGCCGGTAATTGAAAGGTCCCGCTTTTGTCCGGGTAAACGATTGACCCGCAGCAACACGCAACACGCACATGCTGCTAGCAGTCAGCGGGCCCGCTCGTCATGGCAACGCTGTGTACGTGTGTGTGCGGGATGGTGTACGTGAGTGCGTGCGTGTGTGGTGTGTGTGCTGCGTGTGTGTGTGTGTGTGGGTGTGTTCTGACTCGGGAGAGAGGTAGAGTAGTATAAGTCGATGGTTAGTTGGTACTGGTTTAAAGGCTTGAGGCTCTTCGTCGTGCTAATGTCCAACGGGCGGCCTGTCTCTCGTCTCCTGGTCCCGTGCGACTCAAGTGATGCAGCCGGGGAGCCTTTGTGTCTTAGTCCACATCGTCCGGCGTCCCGTTTGCATTCAGCCGGGACTCTGCACCGTTTCATCTTAATCTCTTCTCCCTGCTTCTGCTTATGGTTCTGAGTGATGGCTCCAGAAGTGAAACCTCTCATTTCTGAATTAAATCCAGTTGGCTCGCTCCCCTGCATTGGAATGCACCTGAAAGAAACCCTCATTTGCAAAGCGATATCTGGTATAATGTCTTGAATGTCTCACAGCGCTCGCTATTGCTTACAGTGTGTGTGTGTGTGTGCGCTCCACATACATCGTACAGCCAGCCCACCGCACACCCACCTGGGACCAGGAACTGTGTTTAATCTTAATTTGTCAGAGAGGTAAAGTACAAAAAGCAAGCTAAAGGATTTCAGTTATATGCAGGGTGGCGGCGGTGGCGGGGGGGGGGGGGGGGGGGTGTACCTGTAGACTTAACACAAACCCTTTTCTGTACATTATGTTCCATATTTCCCTTTTATTTCCCCCGCTCCCAGCGGACGTGCACACAAACAGATCCACAGAGACGTTGGTGGACGGGCAGAGTGTAATGCGATGGGTTTTATTCATCAGATGAAGTGTGTGTGCGCTCGTCCGGCACACCGCTGCCTTGAGGGACAGTGAGTGATTCGGACCACTCAGCCTCATTATGGGAACCTCATTAATATTTACCAGGCCACAATTGAGGAATAAAGAGCGTAATTGATGGCATCAAAAATGAAAGTGTGAGTGTGTGTGTATATGTGTGTGTGGATTGCGGGAATCTATTGTATTATACAACTTTTGCAGTTGGCCTACTGCTGTAATTATGAACATCTTTTTGATGTTTTTAAATCTGCACCTTTGATTCAATTATAATGTGTTTCCCTTTGGTTTCATCATGGTGGTGAACAGCACGCGGTAGCGCAGACAGGAAAGACTCAACACGGTGGTTGGATGCCAAATTGTGAGGCTATAATGCAGCAATATTTTAAAATGTAATCGAGTATCCTTTACTGTAGTTAGATTTTTATTGGGAATAATTGTTTGAAGACATGTGCTGCTCTGAAATCTAAATTAGACAAAAAAGCAGTAAGTGAGAAAAGGATGTCAATGCTTAAGACAAAAATATTCTGTGTTGATCTGATTGGGTATGTGTATGTATTGTATATATATATATATATATATATATATATATGTGTATGTGTGTATGTGTGTTACAAGCAGCTGATTAGACTGTATGGAGCGAGCAAAGTGACATGTAAGCATAAAATGAGTCTGCGGGCTGAAGGGGAGACGGAGGATGATAATGATGTTTCGGGGGGCTCTGCTTAGCATAACATAAGGGGCGGCTGCTGCTGCTGCTGCTGCTGCTGCTGCTGCTGCTGCTGCTGCTGCTGCTGCTGCTGCACACTCACAGCATATTCCTTAGCATGTCGTCCACAGACCCTGTTGTGCTTTACCATGCCGCTAATTACCACATCTAGCCAACAGCTTTGCCCAACCACCCCCACCACCATCCCCACCACCATCCCCACCATCATCTCATCATCACCACCATCATCTTCACCATCATCATCGCGGGCCTGTTCACGGTTAGCGTCCGCAGGCTTGGCTTTGTGGACGCAGCGGTGGGAATGACTGCTAATACCGGTTATGAGGAGAGCATATGGAGCGCCGGGCGCTGCAGGTGCAGGTGAAGGCAGTCGGTGTATTGTTAGCTGGAGATGGATAATCGCAGAACAGAAAGGACCCAGGATGGGTTTTCTCTCTCTCTCTCTCTCTCTCTCTCTCTCTCTCTCTCTCTCTCTCTCTCTCTCTCTCTCTCTCTCTCTCTCTCTCTCTCTCTCTCTCTCTCTCTCTCTCTCTCTCTCTCTCTCTCTCTCTCTCTCTCTCTCTCTCTCCTAATGAAAGAGCTCTCCCGGCGTACGGGCTCTGGTTGGAGCGCGCGGCTCGCCAGTGCGCGGACAGATTGCGAGCAGATGCCAGCACACCTGTAGCGCCTCGTGTTGTGAGATTATTCACCGATCAGCTCTATCGTGTTCATAAATGAGGCTTGGGGGTGGGGGGGGAAGCAGCAGAGGGAGAAACATACGGAACACAGGGTTTCTGTGTCGTTTGTAATTGATCGATTTTGGTGATTATGTTTGGAAAGAATTGTGTTATGTTAATATTGCGTTGTGTTTTATTGATAATTCGCTGTTAATGTGGTTGGAATATATTGTCGTGTTCTACAGTACTTGGTAGTGTTTCAACGGTATGTACACGATTACCGAATAACAGTTTAAAGTCAGGGAAAATAATGATCAACTTACATATAATTCTTTCTTCTGGCTATTATTGAGTGGAGTTAGCCTGAGGCCGCCCCGTGCTAATAGAGAGCTATCCATTATGGAGCAATTCCACTTCCCCTCTAGACGGCAGAGAGGAAGATGAAAAAGGCCCGTAGTTGAACCTGCATTGACGGAGTGTGTTTGTGTTCGCAGCACGTTGCAAAGCTACAGTTTATCGCCGGAGGGGAAAAAACACTAATGCATCGACTTGGGCCGGTACATTTTTCTTGCGCGGGAGGGCCTGTGTTGGTATAAATAGATAGCCAATTTGTAAAATCGTCTGCCTGAACATAAGCATCTCGGGCCACTCTAATTGGTCAATTTCCCACTTGTATTGAGCGGCTGGATTGATTTATTGCCTTTTTTTTTTTTTTGTTATAAAAGGCCGTGGGGACGCGCGCAAACAGCTGTTGCCAGCCGTCCACGCTGGGGCTGTTGTGAAAACAAGGGGATGAGCAGTGGAGAGTCGGACAGCAGCAGTCAAGATGGAGAGGGAGAGAGAGGGGGAGGGGGAGGGAGAGAGATGGAGAGAAAGAGAGAGAGAGAGAGAGAGAGAGGGAGAGAGAGAGAGAGAGAGAGAGGGGAGAGAGAGAGAGAGAGAGAGAGACGGGGAGAGAGAAAGAGACGGGGAGACGGGGAGAGAGAAAGAGACGGGAGAGGGAGAGAGAAAGAGACAGGGAGAGAGAAAGAGACAGGGAGAGAGAAAGAGACAGGGAGGGAGAGAGAGAGAGACAGGGAGAGACGGGGAGAGAGAAAGAGACAGGGAGGGAGAGGGAGAGAGAGAGAGACAGGGAGAGGGAGAGAGAAAGAGACAGAGAGAGATAGAGGGAGGGAGAGAGAGAGAATGCGGACAGCTGGCGAAGAGGACGACGACGTCTGTCAGGCGCCGCTCGGAGACGAAGACGCCGGGTTCAGTTCAGACGCAAACACTGCCGCGGAGAAGCGCAGACGTGCCTTTGCTCAACGGCAAAGGAACGGATGAGACACACGCACACACACAAACACACACACACACACACACACACACACACACACACACACACACACACACACACACACACACACACACACACACACACACACACACACACACACACACACACACACACACACACACACACTCATAGGAGCCATTTGCTTGATTGCTGCATGGCAGCGATCACAGGCCGGCGCGTGTGATTGGAGTCGAAGATGCGTGCCATGTGATGATCTAGTCTCTTGGGTTGAAGTCTCCGCCTCTTACGGTGTCAGTGATTTTTTTTGTGCCCACCGATCCAAAGCTCACATTTGAAATAAATCCAGTTGTTTTGTGATGAGATGATCGCAGCCCCCCCCCTCCCCGTACCTCGTACGCAGCCGACAAACATGGTTTCACTCACCTGGTGTGTGTGGTAGAGTGTTTCTACGGGCATATATCTGCGCACACATCCCGGACCGCGGCGCTTGTTGTGTGCCGGGTCTCTTTATGTGTTTCAGTGTTCAATTACTGAACTGAGTGTTAATGTTAATGTTAGTGTTAATGTTAAACATTGCGCTTAACAGGGGGTCAGTCACCTGCCCAATTAGACAATACTGCAACACATGAGGTCCCGTGTCCTCGTCAGTTGGAGTCATGGCATGGCGTAGCCGCCAACTGTGCTTGTTCTAAGCTACGCCATGGAAGAGTGGTCATCACCAAAACAACCATCTTTCTAGATTCGCTCAGTGTGCCAGTATTTCAGCACACACCAAACACAAATACCGATGTTTCCCTCTGAGAAGTTCATATCCCTAACCAGTAACAAGGTTGTGAACCCCTCATCCTTTCCCTGGACTTTTGTTGTCCAATAAGAGGCGACGTGTGAAGGATAGCGTTGCCAGGCTACATTATTCACCATCTCTGTGTGTGTTAGACGGTGGCCATAATCCACAGCCTGCTAAACTGTGTGCCATAAGCAATTCCTGGCCAGCCAATCACTTGAGTGCTTCCAAAGAAGGGAGCTTGTGTGAAACGTGAGCAGGAGATAGTTGAATGTCTCCTTTTTGAACTGCGATTCTTGGAAAATTCCTGCGTTTAGCGCTGGGGATTTGGACCTGGAGTCTTCCGCAGGCATTTTAATACACATTCTCGCGAGTCCTTCACTAAAGGCAAGGGGGGAGAGAGTGTGTGTGTGTGTGTGTAAGTGTGTGTCAGCGAATGAGGCAAGCGAAAGAGTGGGAGACAGGCATTGTGTGCTTTGTGCTGTGTGTGTGTGTGTGTGTGTGTGTGTGTGTGTGTGTGTGTGTGTGTGTGTGTGTGTGTGTGTGTGTGTGTGTGTGTGTCTGTGTGTGTGTGTGTTCTGTGTGTGTCTTCGAGAGAGAGAGAGGGAGACGAAAAGGGGTGTGTTCAAGAGAAAGACACAGAGAGATGAGAGAGAGGGAGAGAATGAGGGGAGGAATGAGAGAGGCTACGCGCACAGCGCCTTCATCTAGTACTTAACTTGAGAAAATACGAGTCTGGTTTAAGATGAAAGGGACTTAATCTCAAATGCCTCCCCCCTGCTCTCACCCCCTTCCTCCCCTCTCTTCTTCCTCGTTGCTCTCTGTCCACTGGGATTGCCCGGTCCATTTCGCCACATTGGAGTGCGTTATGTAATGCTTTCCAGGGCTCTTGGCCTTGCAGTAATGGTTTAATGAGGGGAGGGGGCAGCTGTGTGTGTGTGTGTGTGTGTGTGTGTGTGTGTGTGTGTGTGTGTGTGTGTGTGTGTGTGTGCTGTGTGTGCGTGTGTGTGTGTGTGTGTGTGTGTGTGTGTGTCTGTGTGTTGGCATGTTTTGCTTCTTTTGTATGTGTGCCTGCGTTTGTATAGATGCATATGTTTATGTTAGCGTGTGTGTGTGTGCGTGTGTGTGTGCGTGTGTGTGTGTGTGTCTGTGTCTGTGTGTTGGCATGTTTTCCTTCTTTTGTATGTGTGCGTGCATTTGTATCGATGCATATGTTTATGTTGGCGTGTGTGTGTGTGTGTGTGTGTTGCATCATGCCCCCCTGCCTCTTTACACTCGGTGACATCTATCAGACCCCCCTCCTCCCTCTGATCCCCACTCCCCCTGACCATGTGTACCCCCTGATGTTGTAGAGCTGTCCACCGTGCTCTGTGAGAGACGGGAATAACAGGCATCAGAATTCAACCGGTCAGGTTAGTCTTTTTATTTCCGTCATGGCTGATACAGCCACTTGTCTCCCTTCCACCCCGTCCAGTCCCCTCCCCTCCCCCAACACCCCCGCTAGGGAGCCAGCGTGTTCGCTCTGTCAACACTTTCACAGCCCGCACACGGTGTTTGAATAGACTTGCCTGCCAGCACAGGCCTCACAGAGAGAGAGAGAGAAGGATGGGGGAGTGAGGGATGGGGGAGAGAGAGAGAGAGAGAGAGAGAGAGAGAGGGAGAGAGAGAGGGAGAGAGAGAGAGAGAGAGAGATGGGGGCGTGAGAGAGGGAATGGGAGAGAGAGGGGGGGAGAGAGGGGGGAGGAGGATGGGAGAGAGAGAGGGACATGGGGAGAGGGAGAGAGAGCGAGGGGGAGAGAGAGAGAAAGAGCGAGAGAGTGGGGGGGGAGAGATGGAGCGAGAGAGAGAGAGAGAGACATTGAGGGAGAGAGAGACATGGAGGGAGAGAGAGAGTGGGGGGGAGAGAGTGGGGGGAGAGAGAGATGGAGCGAGAGAGAGGGAGACATAGGGAGGGAGCTATATGATGTAACTGTTGTGTGGTCGACTCAGTTATGTGCGTTCAGTTCTGTGGATGTTCATTAGACATTGGTGGATTCATTTGGTGTCAACTATGCTGTATAATTCAAAAAGTTATAAAAAGTAATCATTATTTATGTATTATTAGATAATGTTTCCATAATATTCATTCTGATCGTTATTTTTGAAAGATTTTACCTACAATTGTCAAAAAAAACAATAACAAATTGTCTTTCAATGAAGATAATACAAAAAAATGGCAAATTGCATTCCATACTGACATGACCACCAGCCCTTCATAAGCCCCTCCACACGACAGCAGGACCTCGGCCGTATCTCAAGACACGATGTATTAACCACTCATTTGGGACTTTTATATGATCAGGGAAACATGCGTACAGAATGAACACAGCATACCATCTCTGTCTCCTCTTTGTTGGCACACTGACTGAAGAGAGTCCACTGCGCTGGCGGGCTTATCAGAGAGAGAGAGAGGAGAGAGACCAGTACCACTCTAGGAATGAATGCTGCTCTCCCAGAGAGTGGGAGAGTGGGAGGGAGGGAGAGAGAGAGAGAGAGAGAGAGAGAGAGAGAGAGAGAGAGAGAGAGAGAGAGAGAGAGAGAGAGAGAGAGAGAGAGAGAGAGAGAGAGAGAGAGAGAGAGAGAGAGAGAGAGAGAGAGAGAGAGAGAGAGAGAGAGAGAGAGAGAGAGAGAGAGGGAGAGAGAGAGGGGAGAGAGAGAGAGAGAGAGAGAGAGAGAGAGAGAGAGAGTCCCTCTCCAGGTTAAGACTCTTCTCTCCTAATGGCAAATAAAATAGGCTACAAATGCGATTCATTGTGCTAACAGCACTTCCACGAGTGTTCTCTATCTTGGCAGGTCGACGGGAATTAAATAGAATTTCATAATGACTTCTAATGAAAAAAAAAAGAAATAAATAAAGTAAGAAAACGTGCTGAATAAATGAAGTGTGTTGTGTAGCTATTAGAGGAGGAAAGCTATTATGTTAAACATTTTGATTTGTGAAGTGGGGACTGGCTTTGCTAATCCACAGACAGTCGGGGATGCTGGAGGCAGGGGGAAGCCACGCGTGTAATATAAGAACATTAGCTTGATGTACAGAGACGGCTGCTCCTAACCAAGAGAAGTGGGGATGATCGATGAACTCCAGGAGAGGGAAATGATGGATCTGTAATGAGCTGCTCCCATCACGCACTCTAATCAGATTAAAGAGTCACGTAACGAAATAAAAATGCCCCATTGTCGGAAGAATCCACGTCTAATTATTTATTTCCTACCTCGGCAAGAAGTGAAATGAACGACGCGTCTGATGTTACAAGTGTTTATTACAATTAAATGGTTGTACCTTTTGTTTTTTTTACAACAGCTTTCACAGTATTTGTATAATTGTAATGGAATCTCATGAAATTGTCCGATACCTTCGTGCTTTTCACCGATCCTACCCTTAAAAACGTCAACAACAGCGCGCTGCTGTAATAAAAACCATATTTCAAAAGCAGGGGCCGCGTGAAAGGCTTGATCAGACGGTGTGTGGACGGCTGCTCTTTTAGCCTGGGCTGGGCCCAGGCAGACTAATAGTGATCGAACCGTCACCGCGCAGGCCCGACTGCCAGACTCTGCCTGAGACTGATAAATCACCGCGGCCCAGCACCTTCTCCTGTGTTTTTCTTTTCAAATGTAGAATCGATGGATATTTTTTTTTTTCTTCATTTCATTGACCTGTGCATAATGGCGCACTCTCTCTCTCTCCCTTCGCGCGGGGGGCCGCTGGGGGAAACGGGCCCCTGCGTTCGCCGTCTACCGACTACGTGCTTTCCCGGGCAAAAGACAAGCAGCGCGGGGCTTTTGGGCTTTGCTTATTGTTCAGCCTGGAGAAATTAATGTGCTGTGAAATTAGCATTTTATCTGACTGCAGATACAGTAATGGAGGCAATTAGAGTGCAGGGGAGAAGCAGCGCTCAGGGTAAAGGGGGGGGCGAGGTAAAGGGGGCCATCCTGGAGCCACAGGAGCCCGGCAGAGGGCTGCACAGCCGCCGTCGCAGATAACGTACGCGCACCCCCAGTGACTCTTCCCTCCCCCCTCTCCCCCCCCTCTCCCCCCTCCACTCCCTTGTCTGTCTGGTAAACAACACCGTCTGACTGTCACGACACTGCCGCGAAGAACACATTGGGGTTTTTTATTAAGTCGTGTTTAGATACACTCACTGGGAACTGGGAGGAAGCCGTACTGTAATTATACGACGTACCAACGGCACCAAAAACATTACTTTACACTCGCAGGGTGGGTATTTTGTGCATATTTTGTGCGTCACTAAAGTATAGCCCTCTTAATGTCTCCAAATTTAACCATCATTTCAATGGGATATTTTTTTTTTTTGCGTGCATCAAAGGAACACCGATGTTATACAGTCAAAGGTTGTATTACCGTCGAGATGATGTCACGCGGGTGAAATAAACGCAAATCAATGAACATTCGGAGCGCGCATGGTTTCCTCCCCGGCTATTTTTAGAACGACACTGTCCTTACAGCTATGGGACACACTCGCAAACTCGTTTAGTCATTCGCCCAGATTGGAATGGATCTGCTCCCCCCCAACCGCGCCGCACAACACACACACCACCACACACACACACAACACACCCACACACACCACACACACACACACACACACACACACACACACACACACACACACACACACACACCACAACACAACACACACACACACCCGTCCCAACCCTGATGGTGGTGCCACAGGGAAGGAGATGGACCTTATCTGATGCTGGGAAGCTTCCAGAAGGGCCCTGTTGTCACCTGAAGCCTCATAGATTGTTCATTTAATCTTCAAAAGGACCTTTCAGATGTTCGCTGAAGGGGGGGCCCGGTGCCAACAGAATGTGCGGTTTAATTCTCCGCGATACAGAGGGAGACGCTCCATGGGCCCAGGGCCCGTTGCCAGGCTCTCTTTAGTTGTTATTTTTTTTTTTTGTTGCACTTTGCCAGCCTTGCAGTTCAACCCAACAGCTATTTATTTTTGTGTCCTCAAAGAATCTCCTCCCAAGTGTGTCTCCTCCCTCCACCATACGCTAACACCCGTTTAAAATACCTGTTATTGGGGGTTTACAGTTTAATTTGCATTTAAATGTCATCCTCGCCGTTTGTGCCGTTCGACATGACCACCTCTCATCGCAGGCGTTACGATTCCCACCTGCCAATAAAAAAAAAAGAAGAAGATCTCAGACGTCAGCTGATGGGGTCCCGGCTGACGGCTGACATTACAGGCGTGAACCGTCCCAGGACACGTTCTGAAGTGTATTAGAACCACGGCGTCATGTGACATGGCACATATCCTTTTTTGACGTGTGCCGCATGCGGTGGTTGGGCAGGATGAATCGTCAGTCATCATGGGCGGGGGGTCGTCTCCACGCCAAGTGTGACCACAGTCTGTCTCACACACAGACACACACACACACACACACACACACACACAGACACAGACACACACACACACACACACACACACACACACACACAGACACACACAGACACACACACACACACAGACACACACACACACACACACACACACACACACAGACACACACAACACACACACACACACACACACAGACACACACACACACACACACACACACACACACACACACACACACACACACACACACACACACACACACACACACACACACACACACACACACACACACACACACACACACACACACACACACACACACACACACACACACACACACACACACACACACTCACTCTCTGGAGCAGGAACATATGTGGGTACCAGGTGCCCCATTTTTAACAGGGCCTGTGAAAGGTATTAGAATGGAAGTACGCTTTGAATATTTACATTGATTTTCGCTGTGAAATATGAGGGATGCGCTGATATTGATTATCAGCCAGATTCCACACTGACATCAGGTATTGGATGGGAAACTACCCTCAATGCAAAGATCATTCATGAAGATCATATTAAAAGCCATATCGGGTGGGTTTTATGGGTTATGTATCATGTAGGATTTTATGGACATGTCACGGTTTATAATCCTGATCAATTGTCATAATCATCCACAATAAATATTTATACATGCATATATAAATGTTGTAATAATAATATTATAGTTATTAGATATTACAGTTATTATAATACTAATTATAATGAAAAAAATATCACCATTATAATAATAATCATGTATTATAATTTTTTTATTGTTTTTTCCAACAAATATTTCCTTCCGTATTATTCTCAAAGCGTCTGAGCCGTTCCTCCGGTGGGGGGGGGGTCCGGGCTGAGCCCAGCCAGCCTCTGGTTTGTGAGTAAAGACAGCATGACTCCTGCAGCCAGGGGATCACGCCCAGTAAGAACATTATCCCACAGAGAGTGAGTGCACTGGGCTGGCAAGAGTGTAGGATAATACCCCCCCCACCTCCCACCCACCGCCTCCACCACCTCCACCGCCACCACCACCCAACCTCTTCCCTTAAACTCCACCCGCTGCAGCTTACAAAGAAGGGGCTGTGAAAGAGACCTCGCCAAATGATACCTCACAGCACCCCCCCCCCCCCCCCCCCCCCCCCTCCTGGTGCCGTGTGGACGGGCGCCCGGGATTGATTGCGGCCCTCGTCCAGAACTGGAGGGGTGTACCTCCTGTGTCTGTCAGTGTCAACACACATATGTAGATCAGCCGTCCCGATGTTCCTCTCTTTGTGTGCGTGAGTGTGTGTGTGTGTGTGTGTGTGTGTGTGTGTGTGATGAACTGGAGGGGTGTACCTCCTGTGTCTGTCAGTGTCATGTATGGATGGGGGGGGGTTACAGACAGTGGTCCCACAGCATATTATTAGTACTGGGAGAATGGGGAGGAGGGTTACTCTGCCTCTCAGGGGACAGAGGGAACAGAGAGAGAGGGAGAGAGAGAGACAGGCAGACAGACAGGTACAGAAAGACACACAGACAGAGAGAAGGAGAGAGACACAGTGAGGGAGAGAGATACAGAGAGGGAGAGAGATACAGGCAGACGGACAGGTACAGAAAGACACAGACAGAGAGAAGGAGAGAGACACAGTGAGGGAGAGAGAGACACAGAGAGGAGAGACAGAGACACAGTGAGGAGAGAGAGACAGGCAGACAGACAGGTACATAAAGACACACAGACAGAGAGAAGGAGAGAGACACAGTGAGGGAGAGAGATACAGAGAGGGAGAGAGAGACAGGCAGACGGACAGGTACAGAAAGGCACAGACAGAGAGAAGGAGAGAGACACAGTGAGGGAGAGAGAGACACAGTGAGGGAGAGAGAGACAGACAGACACACAGACAGAGAGCAGGAGAGAGACACAGTGAGGGAGAGAGAGATACAGAGAGCGAGACAGAGACACAGTGAGGGAGAGAGAGACAGGCAGACAGACAGGTACAGAAAGACACACAGACAGAGAGCAGGAGAGAGACATAGTGAGGGAGAGAGAGACAGGCAGACAGAGAGGTACAGAAAGACACACAGACAGAGAGAAGGAGAGAGACACAGTGAGGGAGAGAGAGACACAGAGAGGGGAGAGAGACAGGCAGACAGAGAGGTAAAGAAAGACGCACAGACAGAGAGAAGGAGAGAGACACAGTGAGGGAGAGAGAGAGACAGTGAGGGGGAGAAAGACTCAGTGAGGGAGAGAGAGATGAGGGACAGAGAGATACAGAGAGGGGGAGAAAGTCACAGTGAGGGAGAGAGAGACAGACAGACAGACATACAGAGAGGGGAGAGAGACCCAGTGAGGGAGAGAGAGACAGGCAGACAGAGAGGTACAGAAAGACACACAGACAGAGAGCAGGAGAGAGACACAGTGAGGGAGA
>OLKM01000616.1:60057-79383 GCA_900291075.1 Melanogrammus aeglefinus
CATTGTTTACCAGCCCAGAGCTGTTTAAACAACATTAAAATATTCCCCCTTCATGTTTTGATGTGAACGATTTGTACAAATTGTTTATGTGTTTATCTTGGACAGGTTTTGTCACACAACGCTGACTTGATTAATTTGTGGTTTATTGTTTTAATGAATCTCTCGCCTCAATCTTATGGTTGATGGCGTTCAGACTTGCTAAACATAATGCAACATTTCAATTATGGCTGTACTTTACCTCATTAAGTAGAGTAGGAAGTAGATTAGGCCTGTTTAGAGGGGTTGTAATGAATGTGAGGTGTATTGCCCTGCGCTTGTGGCTCTCTGATGAGCTTATGTTCCATTCAGCGTCCCTGCGAGGGCAGCGAGTGGTACTGGGGCACACACTGAAGATGATGACGGGGCATTTTGACAGGAAAAAAGAAAAACGTATCTGAACTTTGTGGGCACTTTTTTTTGTATGTGCGATTTCATTAAATAGACTATAGATTTTCCTGTTACATGTCTTTTTCTTCCTTTTTTTTATTGAGACCCGTTGCTATATTTACTTGCCATATTTTCTGAACCTGAAATGTTTCCCGTTGAACAATGAGTCTTTCTTTTGGATATTCTTAATCTCTTATCCTATTAATCTTAAAAAAAAAAAAAAATCTTTTTGCCCGGGGCGGCAGAAGAGGAATTTGTGTTTAGTGGATTCCTTCTCCCTGATGAGGAGTGCTAAATGAGTTTGGAGGCTTGCTGAATGCTCTATAATTGTGATGAGGCTCTGTTCCTCTGAACAATTAAAGATGCAGGAGCCCTGTCTCTTCTGAGATCCATCCCAGATCACTGTCGCCAAGGCTCCCCGCCAAATCACACACACACACACACACACACACACACACAAGCCACACACACACACACACACACACACACACACACACACACACACACACACACACACACACACACACACACACGCGCACACGAGTGCTCTCCGGACGGACGGCCGCTTACACGGGGCGGTTCTGGAGGTCGCCATGTTGTCTAATGCTTTGATCAGTTTTATTTCTCCTTGTCAAACCATTAGACGGTAGGAGCACAACTTCCCTCGCAAGTCTCCCTGTAGACCCCCCTCCCCCCACACACACACACACACACACACACACACACACACACACACACACACACACACACACACACACACACACACACACACACACACACACACACACACACACACACACCTCTCCCCCTCCTCCGCCTTCATCTCAGCTCCTCGTCTCACCAGAGCGAGCGATGGTGCAGCGGCAGAACAAAGCCCGAGTACAAAGCCGCATGGCCGTCCGGATTGTGCCTATGCTAATGTCTGAGGGCTGCTCTGGAAGGTCTTAGTGAATGGGCTCGGCTGACAGAGGTAAATAAGCTAGTGTTGGGCTGAGTGGCGGGGGCCAGCGGGGTGAGGCAGACGAGGTAATCGGCCATTCTTAGAGAGGGTCAGCCCTTCAGTGAACGCAAATATTTATACAAGTGATTAAAACACTGGCTACCCCCCCCCCCCCGTCCCGTCCCGTCGCCCCCGCCCCGTCGTCCGCGCCCTCACCTCTCCATTTGAATAAGGAGCTAAACTGGGCAGAGAAAACATTCATCTCCTTCGGGCGAGTGTGAAAGAGGAAGCAGGGGGAGGAATTTGTGGGTGAAAAAAAAAAAAAAAGGGGGGGGGGGGCGGGGGAAACAAACAAACGGAAGAAGGAGCCCAAACAAAAGTGAGGTAAATCTGCCTCTCTCGTCTCTCGCCTCCACAATGCACAGATTAGAGCGCTGGCTCTGCGGGCCATGCTCAATCTCATTCCGGCTTTTCTTAGACTTTGCTCCCCAAAGCCATGTGTCCACGGAGTTTCACACAAGCACTTCACCCAAGGGTCCGATTGGCTAATCTTGCAAGAATGTAGATTTATATATATATAAATATGCTGTATATAGATATGAATTTAATAAATTAAGTTATTATTTACCTATTTGAAGCATCATGAATTTTATGTCATTTTTACAGAATTGCTTTTATTACATCTTACAACTACACAAGAGTACAAATACTAGGCTAGTTTCCTCAACAGCCATACACCTCAACCTAGCAGCAACAATACAAGATAAGTAATAAGGTGTTCAAAATAAAAATATGTTAAAATAAGTAGCAGAATTGGTAGTGGTACCAGCAACGGTGCATAACATGCAATGTGATTACGACTTTAAAACATATATTTTTTTTATCAACAACTATTATCTGATTGTGAACAAATAACATTTTAGATGCTATGTTGAAGACGTATATGTATGTGTTTTTAGCGTTGACCCCTTTAGCTAGCAGTTAGTCTAGAATAGAGGCCAGAGGCTCATTACTGCCATACTTAGTTACTTAGTTTGATACCTAACAGAGCGGTGTTGATTGGGCGCAGGTGCTCAGTTTCTTTTTTATTACAATAGGAGGATGACCTTCTTTCTGGTGATATGCTATCTTAAAAGGACCATGATACATCATAGACATAAATCAGAGTTTAAGGAAACACTCTGTTGACATACTTGATTCTCCGACAACAATGCCGCAGCAGTTGATCAGTGTGATATAATTCACTATTCTCAGAGTAGCCTACACCAGGTTGCCAGATATGAACCAGATTAGCACCCAAACACAGTGTGATGCAGCCATGGAAGAAAACAAACTGGATCAACTGAGATCGAGTCTACCCGACCGAAAAAGCCTCTTCCCCTTTCGAAAGATCTCCTTGCTGGCTTAAAACACGAGTAAACCTTGGAGTTGTATTTAATAGATGGGGACAGCTTAGAGCCTAGACGGAAGACGGATGTCATATGACAATATATTTGCAAACAGTAAATTTCAAACGTATTCATCAGCTCGTAAATTTAAGTGCACGACTCGTCGTCGCTTGTCATTGTCAAAAATAATTGCGCTCTTACCAAAATATAACTTGTAAATTGTCTTGCTCTTGTGTACCCTCAACCTGGAAACCTGCCGTCTCCAGTAACACACTCCAATATTGTGAACTAGACTGCAATAGGCCTACCCATTTTAAACTCTCAACCTTTAAGGCTTAACCGAGAGTGACACCAAATGCATCTGTTTAAATAAAGCAAATTAACAACAATAAAATGTGCAAATTATTTTAGCAATGTAATTTTTTTTGCTGAACCTTGTTATAGGAAAATCTGATGTCGCAGTTTCAGGTGTTAACCAAATAGATTACTTCCATCTAAAGACTGCTTTCATCAAAAATACAATATTAACCTCCGAAAATATTCTCAAAGCTCGACAGCCATTATCACATCCCAACGATCACATCACTCCTTTCACCGTGGGATAGGCATAACCAATAGATTTCCGCACAAACTGTTTCAAACCACCAACTCTTTAACAACTGGTCACGGAAACAATCGAGTTTGTCTCAGCTATCTCCTCTTGCGATAAGTGCTGCGAGGAATCCTTAGGTGCCCACTGTTAAACAGCAGCTGTCTAGATCAGCTCTTTGCTCTAATTGAAATCAAGATGAGATAACACGCTCATTACGGAGACAGCAGCGCGAAGCGCTGAGCGAGAGATGGACTCAGGCAACGCCCCGCTGTCGGGGGGGGTGTTGCCTTTGACAGCGATGCTAACAACGCGGGCCCGCACTGCACCTCGCTTGATCGAAAGGTCAGACGATCTCAAACGGTGCATTTCGCGGAGTGATGGTTCCATGGTTTATCATCAGCATCATCATCTCGTGTTTGGGATTGTTTCCAGTGTGGCCCCGGTTGGAAGTAGAGCAATTTGTTATTGTTTGTTTTTGTTTTTTTGCGCCTTAAGGAAAAGCATTTTGCTGATACCCTGCTGCATCATTGAAATTGCGTCATTGAGATTTATTACACGAGATCCAGCAGCACTCTGTTGTCCTCTCATTTATTTGCAGCACATAACTTTTTCTGAGCGCAATACTAGTGCCGTATGGTATGTCTTCATTTATTGAAATGACAATAAGTATCATCGGCAAGCTGATGCATGCTTTTGGTTATTTATATGGTGTAGCAATTTAAAACCCTTTTATCTTTTTTTTTTTATTATAAGGCTAGAATTGAGTAAAAGAGGGAGTCATACAACTCATGTGAGTCAAGAGACGAGAGATGATTGAATCCATAGCTGTGCCTATTAAAGGCAATTATTTTTAGCATTTCAACGTTTCAACATTGCGGTCACATACAGAATTATTCTAAACTCAAATAGTGCCCCCAACAGCAAACATCTAATAGGAGCGTTCATTCCATTTGTTCTGATAATTCAAATCTAATTTCACTTGTCACAACAGCATCAGTGAGCTAGCAATACAACTCTCTGGTTAGTGCAGAGGCTGATTATTTAAACTATGTTAATATTTAATGTTCACTAGCATGTTTCTCTGTTTCCCATTGGTAATCAATATTCTATATAGTGTGTGTGTGTGTGTGTGTGTGTGTGTGTGTGTGTGTGTGTGTGTGTGTGTGTGTGTGTGTGTGTGTGTGTGTGTGTGTGTGTGTGTGTGTGTGTGTGTGTGTGTCGGTATGAATCCATCCCATCCTTATCTTCAATGTGTTCACCCCGCTGCCAGCCTGTCCGCGTCCAGGCCCCCATCAGGACTTTCCAAGGCCCCCCCCCCCCCCTTTGCAGACTTAAGCCTGAAACACTTAGCCTGAGTCTGTGTGTGTGTTTGTCTTTCAACACTTAGCGTATGTCCTCGGAGGGGAGGTACACACAAGCCTCTCCTTGTGCTCGATGCTTACATGCAACATTAAAAAGGTCAGCATGGCGCACAAGCTCGTTCTGACCTTTATAATCTTGCAATCAGAGTTGTATAATTGGTAGTACAAATCTACAAATTGCTCTTTGAACTATTCAGTTTGCCTTTTTTATATTTATTTCCTTTCAAGTTCCTTGTCCCTGCTCTACATATTAGCATACGTGTTACATACAGTTATATCTCAGACATGAGCGGTGTGTTGTTCATGTGTAGTTTGTGTCTTCCGTGTGCCGTGCTCAAGAGAGCTCGTCAGAAACAACACACATGTGCAGAATCACGTCCGAGCTCTCACAGACACAGACCACCGCCCCTGAGAAGCCCCCCGCCCGCTCAGACACATGGTCTCCACCGGCATCAAGACAGACTCTACATCCGCATTAAAAAAAGGACCTTTCAGAGCGCTTGTTTAGCCAGGGTGTAGAGGACATCACAACCCCTCCCCTCCCTCCCCCCCCCCTTCTCAGGCCATGCCTCCAGCAGAGGGTGATCTCTGAACCAGCAGAAAGGGGAGCCAGTGGAAAAGGGGAGACGTTCTGTTTTGGGGGTTCGGTGTGGTAAGCCCTGGTAAAATCACTCCGGTGTTCCACACTCCCCGGAGCAGGCTCGGCCCGCCCGGGTCCCCCCCCTCCAGCCCCCGCTCCATGCTGCAGAAGGTCGGCACAGTGACTTCTGACTCCTGCATCTTTTTTTCCCTTTCCTCAGCAACGCTCCACTGACCTACTTCCTGTAATCCCTTGATGTGACTTTAATTGACTGGAAGGAGGAGCGGGGAAGTGAGAGGGGTGTGTCTGCATGCGAGGGGAAGGGGCACTGGGCGACGGGTGTGAAGAGGGCAGAGAGGCTGAGAGAGGCCGGGAGAGAGAGGGAGAGGGAGAGAGAGAGAGAGAGAGAGAGAGAGAGAGAGAGAGAGAGAGAGAGAGAGAGAGAGAGAGAGAGAGAGAGAGAGAGAGGGGGAGAGGGAGAGGGAGAGGGAGAGGAGAGGGAGAGGGGGAGAGAGAGAGAGAGACTCAGAGAGAGAGAGGGAGAGGGAGAGAGAGAGGGTAGCTCGCGAAACCAAGCCAAAGTGGAAGGGAGATTTGAGAGTGTGAGTGATTTCCTAGTGCTGCTGCCGCCGCCGCGTTCAAGCCACACATTAATTTGATTCTGTTATGTAACCGCAATCATCATCCCCTCTAATCACATCAGCGGCTTTGTGAGACACCCAAAATAGATGGAAAGAGATGGATTGTGGGCTGGACATCAATTGGGGGCGGGATATCTTAGAGGAGTTCTAGACAGCGCAGAGACGTATCCTGATGACTGAAGATATGGCAGATGAAAGCTGTGTCAAAATGGACAAATAATCAAAATGTGGATCTTTAGTTTATATTCCCGTTTTGGCATGGATGTGCATGCCGTGCTATTACTCCCTGGTTTGGTAATAGAACATTATCAATTTGGTCAGAATCAGCGCCAGCTTGGCTCACTAATTGAATGCATTTATGCATTTAGGAAATGGTTATGCACCTACAATTTCAAGCGTCTTGACACCAAGATGGGTACAGCAGTTGTCCAATAAAGCTGATTTCGAAATATGTTGATAATGAGAATCATAGTAATCTAATTCACAGTACTACTGAGGTCAACCTTATTCAAATATATCGACTGATTAATTTAAACAGAACACTGTATTTAAGCAGAAAGGACCGCAGGCTACGATGAGGTTCCATTGGATTCTCTTAAATAGGTGAGTGTTCAGGTGGATCTTTTCAGAAGATTTCAAGAAAAAAAACAATCCACCTCAAGAAATCCTGCATATTTATCTCATATTTGATAGTAAATCAATGAGACATTTTGCAATATGCAGTATTTTGTATTTTTAAAGAAAATGGCAGTGCTATTTGTGTTTGCGAAATTCTTTCCTTGATATTTCCCTTTTAAATGCCGCCTATACGCATCATATTCTTGTGCGTGCTGTGTGTTGCATAAGCACTGCATATGCTTTGGGCAAGCTGTCTTTTGGCAGGAAGAACCGAACATAGGGTTCGTGAGTATATCCATGCATCCATTGAACCAGACATGTTTATTCTTGCCAAATATTTTTTTTCTCATCATTCTAAATATTTGGAAAAAAAAAACGCAAACAAGGAAACAAAATCGCGGCTACACTGTTAAAAAACAACAACAACCGACTTTACAACCAGGGTTTCCATGGCATCCATCACGCCTCCTCAGCAGAGGGGCCACAGGTTGCGTTCCGGACACACGGTGCCCCGGCCCACCCCAGGCCTGCTCCGCACTCGAAGATAGGGCCGAGCGTGGCGCCGGGGCCCCCTACCATTAAAAAATACACTGCGGGGCCAACGTGGGGGACGGTCCTGGCAATGGGATGCCGGTCAAGTGGACGGTGGCCAACTTGGCACGGCGCGCCCCCCCCTGGCAGCAGAGAGGAGTGTGATTTAGATGGTCTGTCAGACGGCCCCACGCCGCCAACGGGACAAAAAGTTGTTCCAGAGGGGGTCAGGGGTTAACCGATGTGTGGAGGGCCCTCTCCGGGGAGCCCATCGGGAGGTGGGAGGGAGCGGGGCGGGGGGGGGGGGGGGGGGGTGCTGAAGGCCTCTGTGAATGTCCTCTGCAAAGTGCAGTCCTGTGTCACACACTGACACACTCATGTTTGCTTTAAGTACCACTGGGTCCTCCAGTGTGTCCTGACTGAACAAATACGCCTGTCGCTGGAGAAAAGTCTTCCATTGTCTCCTTCTTTGTTCCCCCGTTTCACCGCCATGATGGATACAGGGGGAGGAAACATCAGTCAGACCTTTTTACTGTTTTCCGACGTCCAAATAGTTTTTCGTGCCGTTTTTTTCCCTCTTCTTGTGTCATGGCGTTTGGTCGCCTCTCTGACAGACGCCACCCGGGCGTTGGATGCAGAGACCCCCGGGCCCGTCCCCTTGTTATAACACAGAGACGGGACCAACGGTCACATGCCGCGCATCGCAACACACCTGTTTGGCGGGTCGCCCGTCGTCTTCCTGCTTGTTGTTGTTTTGCAGAGGGTGGGGAAGAGCAGGATCACCGTTGCATTTTCCGTCTTCCAGCTGAGAGCTGTCTGTCAGCCCCCCCCCCCCCCCCCGCCTCCACCAGCACCATGACCACCGCAACCCCTGAGGGGGGGAGACAGAGCTGGAGGTGTTACAGCGAGGGCTGAGGCCGGCCTGACAGCTCCGGCTCATCTCGCTCGGCGGCGCGGCGGGGCAATGCCTGCCTCGGACGCTCGCCCGCTTGGACAAGATTTGTTCCCTTCCTGCCACTTTACATCCACGAGCACTACATTTAATTAGAATCACTTGTCATGTCTCGTATATCACCTGGGCGCTCTTGGTGTCAGCTGTCAGCCACAGAAATGTGATAGTTATTCATTGCTCTACGGAAGTGTAACAGCAAGGTCACTGAGCTGCCTGCACCTTGAGCTAACTGTGCTTAACGTCCGTGTGCGCGCCTGCCTGCCTTGTTTAGGTGTGTGTGTGTGTGTGTGTGTGTGTGTGTGTGTGTGTGTGTGTGTGTGTGTGTGTGTGTGTGTGTGTGTGTGTGTGTGTGTGTGTGTGTGTGTGTGTGTGTGTGTGTGTGTGTGTGTGCGCGTGTGTGTGTTTGCGCGCACCCTTCCGAGTGCAAGTGTGTGTGTGTGTGTGGGTGTCTGCATGTCTGATTCAAATGTAGCCCTTGTTTTGCACTCATCGGCAAGATGGACTGTTCAATTATTGATTATGTGAGAGTAAGCAGTAATATTGTAGAACATGCAGAATTGTTAAAAAAAACACGGTTCAAGTGCAAAACTAATAATAGCTGCTGGGTGGGCACTGAGAGCCTGTGAGGGGCGTCTTGTGGCCAATTGCTTGCGGTGAGGATGGGCCTAACGGAGGTCCCACTTCCAGACTTGGATGAGGCCCAAAATGTTCCACATCACAGAGGTAACCAGGCAACTGTGTGACTCGAGGGGCATGTAAGCATTGCTCACCCAGGACCCCGTGCCAAGATAATGCATACATGATAGATGCTCTAACCCTTGACATTGGTTCACAATGCGGCGCGTGCATTTCTTAACTATGCACCAGAGAGCCCGCTAGGTGCGACCGCATGCCTCCTCTGTCTGGTGCCTTCCCTCGCTTTGACCGCCCCGGTCCTATGGTTCCTGTCTGTCTCCTCCTCTCGGTCTATCTCTCTCCCTCTCTCGGCCTGTCTCTTGCCACCCTCTCTCTCTCCGTTCGCCCTACCCCTGTATCATCCGTCTCTCTTCGCTCTATCTCTCGTTCTCTTACTCTCCAATCACACACCCCTCTCTCTGTCTCTCTTGGTCTATCTTTCATCCTCTCCCATGACACACCCTTCACTCCCTCTCGTTCTATCTGTCTCTCTATCCCTCTTTCGGCCCGTCTCTCCTTCTGTCTGTCTCTCTCTCTCTCTGTCTGTCTGTCTGTCTTTCTGTCTCTCCCTCTCTCCCTCTCTCTGTCTGTCTCTCTGTCTGTCTGTCTGTCTGTCTGTCTGTCTGTCTGTCTGTCTGTCTGTCTGTCTGTCCTGTCTGTCCCTCTCTTTCTGTCTGTCTCTCTCTGTCTATCTGTCTGTCTGTCTGTCTGTTTGTCTGCCTGCCTGCCTGCCTGCCTGTCTGTCTGTCTGTCTGTCTGTCTGTCTGTCTGTCTGTCTCTCCCTCTCTTTCTGTCTGTCTCTCTCTCTCTCTCTGTCTGTCTGTCTGCCTGCCTGCCTGCCTGCCTGCCTGCCTGCCTGCCTGCCTGTCTGTCTGTCTGTCTGTCTGTCTGCCTGTCTGCCTGCCTGCCTGCCTGTCTGTCTGTCTGTCTGTCTGTCTGTCTGTCTGTCTGTCTGTCTCTCTCTCTCTCTCTCTCTCTCTCTCTCTCTCTCTCTCTCTCTCTCCCTTTCTCTCTATTTATATCCTCATCTCCCTGCCATTCTCTTGATCTCTGATTTAACAGTGCTGTTATATAACCACTTTGTCTTGCCTTGACGTCCCATCGCTGACGTCCCAGTCACGTGACCACACCCACATGTCTGTTGGTAAACACAGTGCTATTTCCCTATCGCCGTCCCTCTATCTCTATCGCTCACGCTCTCTGTCTCTATCTATGTCTCCCTCACTCTAACTCTCACTCACTCTCGCTCTCTCTTTTTCTGCTCTCTCTTTCCGTAGCCTCCTCGCCACTCTTCCCACTCCCTTTTCCTCACCGATTAGGGATTGATTTTTCTCTTTTTTTTTCCCTCTGTCCCTCTGCCTCCACTTCCATTGGTCGGGCTCCATATCCCCAGGCTAGTTTCCACATATTAGTACCCAAGGCCAGGGGGAGGCGGGTGGATGTGCACTGCCTGCCATGGCCCATGGATCCTGCAAGCCAGTGAAAAATGAGCTTTGTAGAAGCAATAAATTGCATCCAATTTAGAGATGAAGGCAGAAATAAATTTCTCTTTTCTGAAGACGGTAGAAAGGAGGGGGGGAAAAAAAGCCTCTAGATAATTTCATTCCCATCTATTTTTTCAGTAAAAATTTCTTTGAAATACCCCTTTTTCTGTTGTTCTATTGAATTCATGAAATAATTGTACATTTGCAATTCAGATGGGCTTTTTGTGTCTCAGCAGGTTATGAAAAAATAACCAATCTTGTCCAATCTTGACTTTTCTTTCATTATATAAATATTTTTTCTGTACTTAAAAGGCTCAAAAGGCCTTCTGAGTCAACGGGGGGAAAAAAAGCAGAATGGGAGCATTTTCAGACTCAATTTTACACTCAGGCGTTCCCCTCCCCTCTGCCCATCCTGCATTCCTCGTCATCACATTATCCTAAATGAACTGTCCACGCGTCTTATGTTCTCTCTGCCAAGCACTGCCTCATTTGCCTATTTGCGTGTACAAGCAATCTATGTCAAGTAATGACCCCATTGACATTTTACCTCCTGTTCACCGGCTGTTTGATACATGCTTCTGTAAGCCTTGCTCCCTGGCATCTCTCGAAACGCCTCACAAAGTCGTGTCTCCACTCAACAACCCAAAACATTTAAAAGGCTAAAGCTTGCATTGACTCAATAAGCCAACAGAGGTTCCAATCCCCATTGGGGATGGGGAAAGGCTTACTGCTGAGGCCATGTCTGCGCTACGCACTACGCCAGCCAAATGTAAAAACACAAGGTTTTGGCCTTCTGTCCAACACTGAAAAACAGAGCTTTTTAAAGTCGTATTTGAGGACTTTGGAGAATTTGGGGGCTCTGATGGGGATGGATCTACATGGAGCAGCCAGCCCAGTGTTGCCATGTTGATGAGGAGACAAGCTGCAGCCATGAGCCCCCTGTTTGGAATGGTAAATGGTCTGCATTTATATAGCGTTTTATCTGTAACCAGTGGCCACCCAAAGCGAGGAGTCAGCCATGCAAAGGCGACAGCCAGCTCGTCGGGAGCAGTTAGGGTGAGGTGCCTCGCTCAGGGACACCTCGACACTCGGGTGAGGAGGAGCCGGGGATCGAACTAGCAACCTTGCGGTTACCAGCCAACCCGCTCTACCTCCTGAGCTAGTGCCGCCCATGAGGAAGTGACTGACGTGCAATTCATCTCACTGCCTGTAGGCGGCTTGCGGCGGTTGGATGCAGAAGCCTCGAAAAATGTGATTTAATTACAGCAAATCAAAAAACGTTGTCCGGATAGAATCTAAGCGGCTAGTTTATTCAAGGTTCAATTGTCAGTTTTAAAAAAATAATAATAATTATTAAAAGGCCCAAAATCTGCCCTGCTCTGTGCCCTAGTGGCTGCAGAACATCACTGACCTATGAAGCCTTCATCTGGGTGGGCTCTTTTGTTGTCACTAAGTCATAGGGAAGACAGATTTTGAAGCGGCTTGTAATGGCAAATCACATTCACACCTGGTGGTAATATTGGAGCCCTTTATGGGTTGAATAGGATTGAGTTGTTGTTGCCCAAGCCTACTGCAAGGCTACCATTCAATTCCCACCCTCAACATGTCAAATAGTTTAAACCGCTGGTTTGTGGACAATCTCAAGAATTGCAGCACCCGTAAAGCGAAGTCTTAACGCTTCCTAAACGCTTGTGTATGAAGAAATGGGTGACATCATGGACTCCATATTGTTTCCTGTTTACATGACGAAAACATATATACCTGAAACAAGGTCAATTAGAATTTTGTATGCTATAAAGTTGGGAGTGAGATGATGTGTTGTTTTGTATTGTATTTTGGTGTGGTCTGTTGTGTATGTACCGTATGTTGTGTTGTGCTGTGGTTGGGACTGTATTGTAGGTTGTATTTTGTGGTTCGGTGTGTTGTATTGTATGTTGTGGTGTGTTGTATTGTATGTTGTGTTGTTGTATTGTATGTTGTAAACTGTTTTATTGTATGTTGTGTTGTTGGGCTGTGTGCCAGCAGTGTTTTTTTCCAGAAAAAAAAACCCCGTGGTGGGGTTGGTGGTGTTGGTTGGGGTGGTGGGGGCGGGCGGTGTTAACTCTGGAGGATTTGCCTCCCTCTCTGTGTATATTTCTACTTATCATTTCATCCCAGCGATGTTTCTTCTCACTTAAAGGGCTGTGTTTCCCCACACTATCTCACTGTGCTGACACCCCGACTGTGAGGTGTTGAAATTGGCAAAAATGTGTCATCTCATCGCGTTGCTTTGCCAGTAAACTCTAAAAGTACATCATGAAAGGGGTTGATTTGGCGTATGTGCCGAGCGCGATGACAACACACACCACACAGCTGCTTCACCATAGGAGAGATGGGAAAGGGAAACAAATCTTTGTGTACTTTGCGTTCAATCTGCCAGTATTTACATCGGGAAAACCACAGGAGTGAGTTGATCGGAGCCCGACGATATTAAACAAATAGGTTCACAGACGCTTCCTGATGGCACGCCGTTGTTCTGTGACACGGTGCACCGCGGGGCGCGTACTGGGACCAAAACGGTGCGGAAAACATGGAAATATAAAAGGATACACCTATAAATAATGTATTGTTGCGTTTTATCCTGTCAACAGATTTGTTGTCTTTGGACTTGCAGGGGGGGGTTGTTGATGGCGGGGCGGGTTTGGGGGTGGGGTGGGGGGGGGGGGGGGGTGGGGGGGGGGGTGGGGGGTGGCTGATGCTGCAGTGTGCCTGTGTGGAGCTCATCTGAGCAGGCAGTTAGCTAAGCTCAGCTGATTAATAAATAACCATGCCACGGTCTCGGATCAGCGCACCTCTAATTTGCTCCGACTCTCTGCCTTGTTCCTGTTGCGTCTGTATTCCGCTCGGCTCGCTACGTCGGGAGGAGAAGCACCGCGCCGCCTTCCCTACTGTCTATCAGGGAGTGTGTCCTGCTCCAGAGACGCGGGGGGGGGGGGTGGGCGGTGGGTGGGGGGCGCGGTGGGGGGGGGGGGGGCGTCTGCGTCTCAGCATGTAGCCATCAAGCCCTGCTGTGGCCAGAACTAACTTCCACGGGTTACCGTCGCATTGTGGGCACATGGCCCGTTCTGATTGGACACGAGCTACCTCCAGCCACTCCCCCCCCCCCCCGCCCCCCCACCACACACTCACTCACACAGACACACTCACTCACTCAGGCGCACACGTACACACACACACACACACACACACACACACACACAGACACACACACACACACACACACACACACACATATACACACATCCACACACATACACTGACAGACACTCAGGCGCACACACACACACACACACACACACACACACACACACACACACACACACACACACACACACACACACACACACACACACACACACACACACACACACACACACACACACACACACACACACACACACACACACACACACACACACACACACACATTAGCCCCACCCACGCTGGTCTAAATTATGTAAGTGCCAGGCAGCCTTGGTGGTGAGACGTACAGTGCTGGCATTTGAGTAACCAGGCCTACAGGCCCCCTCCCCCCCTTCCTACTTAGCATCACCTACACACCAAATGCATTTTTTAAACTCCCGGGCTGTTCCCGGAGAAGCCCCGGCTAGACAGAACACAACAGGCCTGGAGAGGGAGAGGGGGGCGTGGATCCACCCTGCTGCCTGCTCTCTATTCCTGGAGGACTGTCTCGCTGTGTGTGTCTGTGTCTCCGTCGTGTACTGTGAAGCTATGCGGGCACGGGCGCTGTCTGTCCCTCCCCCCCCCCCCTCACTCTGACAATGACATATCAGTGGTCAGTCAGTGTAAAGCCCCTGTCCACAGCCTACACAGTCTTCAGTTCTGCAGGCACCTTCATGAAGCTAACAATAGCACTGTTCTATGTTAGCGTCTGGTATCTGTCATTCTGGAGCGTGTCCATTTAAAATCGGTTGTAATATTAGGTTATGTATTTAATAAGGAGGTTATTTTAAGGGCGTTCAAATATCATGAGTGGGCACTTGCGCAAATGTGAATCTTTCTGCTGTGACTCGTGTCTGTGTTGCTGTGCAGTTTTGTTTGCGTTGTGCCGCGCGCGTGTGTTTTTATTGCATTGTGCTCATCCTCCCTGCCGTTAGAAATACGGCCACTCAGCAGCCAATCAGAGGTCAAGCTTGAAATGTCTCAGCATCTCTCTGCCTTCCTCATCCCCCATAGCCCCTCCACGACAACCACCATTTTTTTATTTGTTTCTTCTGGGGGGAGGGCCTCGTCGATGTGACCAAGCGGCCATCTTGAAATCTCCACGCATCAACAGAATAGGAGAGGAGGAATATCCTTTTGTGTCTTTCTGATATGTCAGCCTTTCTAGGAAGTCACAATAAGTTAGACCGTCCTGTCGTCAGGCAGAAATCCGTAGACAGACTTTACGTCTGGCTTCTGAGGAATAATTAAGGTGCCAGCCTGCTGCACAACACAGCCATGATGACGAAGGCAGTGGGAAGCATGCCTCGGTCCCATGAATCAATACTTCTTATTTAATTTTCCCTATTTCTGTCTCTCCTCTCTCTCTCGCTCGCTCTCTCTCTCTCTCTCTCTCTCTCTCTCTCTCCTCTCTCTCTCTCTCTCTTCTCTCGTTCTCTCTCTCTCTCTCTCTCTCTCTCTCTCTCTCTCTCTCTCTCTCTCTCTCTCTCTCTCTCTCTCTCCTCGCCCTCCCTCCTGCTCGGTTCTCTCGCTTTAAATTCTGTGTGTGTGTGTGTGTGTGTGTGTGTGTGTGTGTGTGTGTGTGTGTTTATCAAGGCACAAAGAGTTCTCCTTTGTGCTTGTAGGTCAGTGTGTCACTGTGCCATAGCCCTGATGCTTACACATCCTGACAGGCTCCCAGTGACAAAACAGCAAAACATGAGCCCCCCTCCCAACAAGCACACGGCACATGTAATAGATGCAATTCGTGGTTTACATAGGACGAGAGTCCTGCATCTCTCCCGCTCTCGTCTCTCTGATGCTCTTCTCCTCTCCCCCTCTCTCTGTATATCCCGGTACACGTTCGCCACGTTTTTCTATACGTCTCCCTTTTTTTTTTTTTTTACCTTCGTTCCAAGAAATGTAATAAAAACCAGAGAGTGCACATCTGTTCATATTTCGAGCTCACTCTCTCACTATGTGCCCGGACGAAATGCCGCCGGCAAATGTAATAAAAACCAGAGAGTGCACATCTGTTCATATTTCGAGCTCACTCTCTCACTATGGCAACCGAGAAATGCGGCGGCAAAGTAAAATGCGTGTGAAATAATGCATGGTGGCGTTAGCCGCGCGCTCTGCAAACACCTTTTTCCAGCACATCAGGTTTTCATAATTCAATAAAACATCGGAGTGCTCGGAGCAGCCACTCGGAGGAGGAGAGTGGCAGTCAGTAAAGCCATCTCCATGAAGAGCAGGAAATAAATACGTGATGCAGAGGAGCAGAGAGAGGGAAGAAGTGCAGATGGGAGAACAATGGCATCGTTAGGAGTTGTGTTTCACTCCTGTTATTCCCGACAGCACCCGTTTCCTTGGGAAGTCTAGTCAGGAGTGATGGACCACGTGTCATTTAATCCGTCCAAATTCTGTTAAATAGTTTTTTCAGTTTACCAGTAGCAGTAATATAAGTATAAATACAACACACGGTTTTCACCATTCGGTCTATTATTGAGTAGCAATAACAAACCAGACATCTTATGTGACTTATTTCAACTCTGATTTTGACACAGACAGGCACACATAATGGTTAGTGTAATACGAGAGAGGGAGAGAGAGAGAGAGAGAGAGGAGAGGGAGAGAGGAGGGGAAGAGAGAGGAGAGAGGGGAGGGGGAGAGGGAGAGGGAGAGAGAGTGTGCAAGGGGAGTCGTGCTGCTAACTATCCTGGAGGCTCTTGCTGCCGTCAGAGGAAGGTCTGCGGGGAGGTTAGGAAACGTCAAATCATCGCATTGTAATACAAATTTTACCGCTGACTTTGATGGCCTAGCCGCGGCAGCCGTTGGCATTGAGTCGTGTCACGTCGACCGGGTTAAGCACATATGGAGGGGGGAGGAGAGGATTGGGGGAGGGGCAGGGGGAGACGGGTCACATGATGAGTGAGAGTCGGGGTGTGGGGAGATGTCTCGGGGGATTCCTCATCAGGGAGCAGTGGGGCTAATGGGCGCATTAAAATTAAATATCCCGACGGATGGCATGGGACGGGACACATAGCTCATAGCACGTAACTCGACGCATTCCTCATTGCAGAACATGGAAGGCGGGCGCTCGTCAGATGAACAGGCATTGTCTCTTTCCCTGCGTTGCTTCTTTTTTTATAACAACGTATTTATTTAGTTTATTTCATTGCCAAGCTGGCTTCATTCAAACCTGCTCGCGCGCCAGCTAAGTCCTTCTCAAGCTGCAGCCTGTACAGTTGTTGCTTGGCAGACGGCTAATACTGGCTCTGCCAGCTCCATGAAATGATGGGTCAGCCGTGCTTAGCGTCAGGGCGGGCTGATGTTGTGGCCCCATTGGACGCGGCCGATGGCCCCCCCTCATAAAGCCGCTCCGCTATAACAGAGTGGTCTGCGTAATCCGGCCCAGGGCCGGGTTCACACCAGGTTAGAGCAGGAGAACGGTGTTCACCACCTTGACCCTGCGCTGGGCTGTGCGGCGGGCAGATTACCTCACAGAACCTCTCCGCCAGCCCGTCTTGTGGTGTCCCTCAGCGCCCGCAGCCTCCGGAGGGACCCCTCTCTTACGTAAGGCCCCCCGGGGGCCAGCTGCTGTTGTTTGGGGTTGTAAATCGCTCAGTGTGGGGGGGGAGGGGGGTTTGCGTTCCCGATTGGATTACTGCACTTCCAAACAGAACTGTTATCTAATCAAATGATAGGGATGCAGCAGATTTATCGGCTGTACATCGGTATTAGCCGATATTCGGCTTGTACACTGCCAAGTTATCGATGGTTATCTGTTGTGTCACATACATTTTTAAACTTTCACAACATTTTAGTTTGTTATGGGGAAAATGGGTCACATCAAATGTTTTTTCATACATTAGTATGATTGAATAATTCTCATTGAAAGAGAGTCTGATGAAAGGCTGAAGACTTTAACTGTTTTCATATTGCAGATTTCTTTGTCTCCGTGGCACAGAAAGGGGAATAAATAAAGACCGAAATAAAATAAACATACAAAAAAAACCCATTGCTCTCAGCAGCGTCGGCTATCAGCGATTCTTTTTCTTTTAATATTGTTATTGTATGGGCGAAGAATTTCACAATCGGTGCATCCCTTGTAATTGGTTGCTTAACTGGATTTGTTTAGCTCAATTTCATTGGTGAAAACGAGATAAAAACAGGCAGCACCAGACCAGAGATAGATGTTCCAGATATTACCTTTGATCAACAGTGACACAGCAGGGGGAGAAAAAACAATAATAAAAGGACGGCTTCAAATAAAGAAAACATATACTCCTCGACAGCCATGAAAAAAAATACGACGGAAACCACAAATAAATTGTAAAAGAAATCGGATACTCGAGGGAGGGGGAGAATTCCTTGAGTCTCAGGCTCTCAAGTCTAGCCACGGAAGTGAACCCGAAAGCCCTTGTCACCGTAAGAGAAGAATAGTGCGAGGACCCTCGCTGCTGGCCTGCGAGGTGCATCCCCTAACAAGCTGACTGTTCAAAGGCTTTTTAGTGCTCTGGAGAACATGAAAGGCATGTTTAAAAATTTAAAAGCCCGATCTGTTCCAGTGCTATGGAGCGGCAGAGAGAAGCAGATTTTTATGTCGCCATAATTCCCTAGTTGCTTCCTTTGTAAATTAATTAAGATGTTTATGACAGCTGCTTGCACCTAATGGAATGCTTATAGACTATGCTATTAATTATTACTGCTGGCCATGGCAGCGCGTCATGTGACTGCACGGCTGTGAATGTATGGCTGCAGCTACTACAGCGATGGCGGCCAGGGGGTTTTAACCCCGTGCCCTCGGGTGCCCTGTGGGAATGCCTTTAATGCATTCACAGCGGCGGCTCCAAATATATACAGCGTGCGTTTGCAGTGCTTTCGGTCCCAGAATCCTCTCTGTTCTGCAAGTCTCCCTTTGCATAGGATATTGTTGACCCAGGCGCGGTCCTTTAGAAGTCATATTATAGTGTGTATCCAGCAAGCCTCAGAGCATCGGTGAGCACCACTGGGGACAGGATGCTGTTTGATTTAAGATCGTGAGGGCTGAAGTCTGATTGGCTGCTGTCCGTCCTGTGTACCTCAGTACTTCAGACATTCCTGTCAGTCTGATGTCTGGTCGCATCTCTTCTTTCCCAGACATCCCAGTCATCTCTTCTTTTCCAGTTTAGAAGCAACTGGCAGGTTGGCATCGTGTGCGCTGGAGTCCATTTTTGTTGACTTATGAATTGCAGCTGGGCAGGGTTCAAGCCGTGACGGAACAAGGGGTCATTCAGGCCAGTGATCGGGCTGCATTTAGTGACGTCAACCAACGGCAAGTTGTAGAAGCCCAATGTAATAGAATCCAATCTGCTGTACACCTACGTTTCTACGTTTCTCTCTCTGCTTTCTTCCCTCCGTGTAGTGGGTCAGTTCTGATGTGACGGGTCGCGTGGGTTTATGTTTTTTATCCGACTGCATCGCTGCACAGTGACAACACTTAAGCTCAGTAACATCCTTTTTTTTTTTTTGGAAGTCGCTAATTTCAATTATGTTTTGTGTAGCGTTGCATGGAAGTCATCTAGCGGTTACTTACCGTCTACTGTGCCTGGAACGTTTCCTCGTAGCCAACTCTGTGCTATCTTCAGTGGGAAATGTTCCCACCGGCATGGTACCGCCGGTGGGAACCTGTCTGCCTGAACTGAGCGCCACACACGGGTTGTTATGTCCGTTCTTTCGCGCAAAAAATCACACAAAAATGCCCCAAAAAACTCCTTACCTTTCTGGAGGGGGAAAGATTCACTCCCAGACGGCTAGAGTTTTAATCTGAAAATAGCTATGTTGGTTCTGTATTTTGGGGCTTTTTCATTTTTCACCCAACTGTAATTGAGTCGAGAAAATGCTAATTTATGTTGGCCTGTTATTTTTGCGGGTTGTTTTTCTCCTTTCAACATG
>OLKM01000616.1:79408-89408 GCA_900291075.1 Melanogrammus aeglefinus
CCGTATTGTCGGCGGCACAAATCACACAAAAATGCCCCAAAAAACTCCGGGGGAAAGATTCACTCCCAAACGGCTAGAGTTTTAATCTGAAAATAGCTATGTTGGTTCTGTATTTTGGGGCTTTTTCATTTTACACCCAACTGTAATTGAGTCGAGAAAATGCTAATTTACGTTGGCCTGCAACTGTTACTTTTGCGGGTTGTTTTTTCTCCTTTCAACATGTCATTGAACCCACGTCGGGGCAGATGATCTTATCCTCTTGACTGTAGTAAGGCCATGATAATGTGAACTGTAGCTGGCTTTGTGAACACAAAATGGGCAGCAAATTGTGGCTTGTTACACACTCCATTGTTGGAGTGGCTTTCTGAGAGCATTCATCAGCCACTCATGCTCTGGATAAAAAACACGTGTTTTGACCTATCCAAACCCTCACTTTATTTTTTTCTGAGGAAAAAAACGAGTTTATTTGAGAGTATAATGCATGACAAGAACAATGACATCAGAGGCATCAAGGGGCTGTGTATGAGGTAGTGTGCATTTATAATGCAGTGGTATATTTAAGCACTCAAATCAAGAATACAATCGAATCAGGAAGGAACAAATTCCGAAGTTGATCTTAAATCAGGAGATTGACGAGGTTCGGCAGCGATGATGGATCATTAAAACTAATTTCTTTGACGGCCTCAGGTCAGCCCGGAGCACCCGCCCTGCCACGACCTCAGCATCGAGGGTCCCCGGGGGGGGGGCGACCAGACCAATAAATAAAGCGGCTCAATCTGTTAATTACACCTTTGCAATTGCAGGTTTTTGTTTCCCACTGTTTCGTACCGGTCACGCAAAAAAGGCACTTCTTTCTTTATTGGGAAACAAACTTGTGGACATTAATCTCCCAATTGCGTTTACATAGCGGTGATCAAGGGAGAGGGGTGAATGTAATGTCCATAAATCTGAAGCAGCCTCCACGCGCACCTTGAGAGCCCCTGTGCACTGCATGTACCCAGCCCTTCAACTGCTGCGCTCCGCCTCGTACCTATAGTCCTCTGTTGTGTTTGGCTTTCAAACACAGAAGAGGGGTGGGGGGGGGACGACGACGACGACCGTGAACTGTGTTCTATTAATCATAGTCCAGCTCCTCGGCTGTCCCGACATAACACATGTGCGGGCGTACACGTGTGTGTGTGTGTGTGTGTGTGTGTGTGTGTGTGTGTGTGTGTGTGTGTGTGTGTGTGTGTGTGCGTGTGATACAAGGTATTTGAGCTTCAAGTGACTCTGGTTGCCTTACACATAAGAGAGCGACTCCGCTGATGAACCACCGTGTTAATGGAGGGCTAACTTTGATCTACGCCGAGCCATGGTGGGATAACAGAACTCACAGGTTTTTAATTATGAAACCCATGAAATATAGATGCTGCACTAAGTGCGGGCCAGGACTGCGGTGAGCAGCAGAGGAAGCAGCCGCCGCAGCAGCAGAAATCCTGCCTGTTTGCCTTTCCTTCCATTTCCTGCCTCTGGATCTCAAAATGAAAGCACACACTCTCTCTCTCTCTCTCTCTCTCTCTCTCTCTCTCTCTCTCTCTCTCTGTCTCTGTCTCTGTCTCTGTCTCTCTCTCCTGTCTCTGTCTCTCTGTCTCTCTCTCTCTCTCTCTCTCCCTCTCTCTCTCTCTCTCTCTCTCTCTCCCCCTTCTCTCTCTCTCTCTCTCTCTCTCTCTCTCTCTCTCTCTCTCTCTCTCTCTCTCTCGCCTCCTCTCTCTCTCTCTCTCTCTTCTCTCTCTCTCTCTCTCTCTCTCTCTCTCTCTCTCTCTCTCTCTCTCTCTCTCTCTCTCTCACTCTCTCGACTCTCTCCTCTTCTCATCTTCTTCCGTCAGCTCGTGGCTACCTCTCTCTCTATCTCTCGCTTCTCTCTCTCTCTCCTCTCTACATCCTCTCTTCTCTCTCTCTCTCTCTCTCTCATTCTCTCCTCTACCTCCATTCTCTCTCTCTCTACTCCTCCAGCATCTCTGCCTCTCTCTCTCTCTCTCTCTCTTCTCTCTCTCTCTCTCTCTCTCTCTCTCTCTCTCTCTCTCCTCTCTCTACCTCTCTCTCTCTCTCTCTCTCTCTCTCTCTCTCTCTCTCTCTCTCTCTCTCTCTCTCTCTCTCTCTCTCTCTCTCTCTCTCTCTCTCTCTCTCTCTCTCTCTCTCTCTCTCTCTCTAACTCTCTCTTTCTCTCTCTCTCTCTCTGTTTTGTTTTACTAAAAACTAAAAAGCTAAAAAGCGAGAGAGACAAGTCCATGATATTAATTAGTGGATTGACATACATGTAATTCATCTCGGAGGAAGTTTTCATTACATGGGACGCTTCAGAGGGGCAGTTTGCCTTATTGGCAAGTGCTAAGACCAGACCCTAATGGGGCCCCGGCTCCCTCCCGTCTGAGCAATTACAGCCCGGCGCTTATCAGGCAGAGCCACAAGTCCACTGCTGTGGGGCCGACGCTCCCCACATACACACACGTGGCGAGACCCCTCCCCGCAGTCCTCTGTTCATTATTAGACAAGTGGTCGGCGCGGCACTGCATTGGATTAGAATTGAGACTGAATGATAGATGGTAATGAAAGGGTTTCAATATAGTTTTGAGTCAGCTGCTTTTATACGGCTGACATTAGAGCCGTGTCGTCGGAGCTGTAATCCTGTGCCCACCCCCCACCCCCCTCGGTGATTACACAGGCAGGTCTTGTGAGGACAAGCTATTGACAAAACCTTGATCTTGGACACACTTGAACCCCCCCAGCCCCACTTTGATGATATAATATGCATGTGTGGCTTATTAGAAAGGAGCATATTTGAGATGAGCTCTTTAAGTCAGGTGTGTGTATCCGTTGTCAAAAAGGGTCTGGTACAACGCCTGAGCAGTTAAGCGCTTTTGTAGACGGTGGGTGTTTTTTTACCGGTGGAAAAGCAGTGCGGCAGAATTTACAAAAGCATTGGTTTCTGCCGTTCAGCCCACATCCGTAGCCACCTTTATTTAACCGCAATATGAAGCTTCTCCTGAATATTTTACGGCCTTATGAATAGGTGAGCGCCAGGGGGCACATCTCTATCGTCCAATTGTAAGACTCACACAAGCCATTAGTGTAAAGCGTGCATTACGCCGGCGCACGCCCTGGGAGCTGGAGGTAATTGTATTTCCCTTTGGATTAGAACGTGCGCGCGGATAAGGTAATTTATCGTTGTGTGAATGAATAGAAACTGTTGTCTGAGGGGAGCGCCATTGTTTTCTGCGGGCGGATTTTTACACCAGAGAGCCTCGCACTTTAGGCCCGCTTGCTTCACTTCCTCGCGACATTGTCTTTGGAGGAACAATGTGTGTTTGAGCCGTTCCTACCTCAACCCCGGGTGATCGTACGTTAAGTCGTGAGCAGCGCCAGCCCTCCGGTCGAACAATGCGACTTTATAGCGGTTAGTCGGGGTGGTCCGCGTGGTGGAACCTTCTCGCTGCCTGTGTGCTATTTATGCTGATGCTGAGAGGTTGGTGTATTAACACTGGGCTGAATGGGAGGGTGCTCTGCTCAGCGAGAGCACAACCACGTTGACCGGCACCCTGCTACCCCCCCCCCCCCCCCCCCCCCACACACACACGCCCACCAGACACTGCTCCAAAAGAGGGTGATAGTACGGTAGCCCCGAAAGAGTGTGATAGTACTGTAGCGCTACAACCAGGAACAGAGGAAGGAACAGGATGGAAACCCCAGAGTTTGGCTTTTCACCCGCAGCACTATGGCAGAATCACACACACGCATGCACACACGCACATGCACACACACACACACACACACACACACACAAACAGGCGCACACACACGAATAGGCATACACAAACACACACATGCACACTCGCACACTCACACACACACACAGCACACACACACACACACACACACACACACACACACCTACACACACACACACACACACACACCTACACACACACACACACACACACACACACACACACACACACACACACACACACACACACACACACACACACACACACACACACACACACACACACACACACAGATCTGTGGGAAACATTTGGAGTGTGTCATCCTCAGTGGTATGATTCAGATTATCTTTGTTATTTTTCTTCCTCTATTTTTTTTTTTGCCTGATACTAAATATTCCTCTTGCCCTGAAAATGACTCGACATTAATGATTCAATAATGTGCACATTGAACACGGGCGCTCTCGTTCAAACCCCCTGTCGTAAAGCTAGTTACATTAGGGTTAATACGAGGACGGGTATCCACACGCTGTGAGCCAAGGCCTCTTAAGCGCCGCGTTAGATGTTCCGCAACGCCATCACTTTACTCTCCAGTCGGCCGGGTGCTTGTCATTGGTCGCCTCCGCCATCAGATAGCGGGAGGAACCTGCGCCTCGGTGTTGTCTCACCAAACAACAATGGCTCTTATCTGGTGCTGGTGCCGCCGCCGCCGCCGCCGGTGCCTGGTAGCCCGCCGCGCTCCCTGCGGTACAATTAAAATTCCGTCAGAGTCTTCAATCTGCCTGGCAGCCATGCCTGCTGTTTTCCCCCGGTCCTCCCGGACCCGCGTCAAGTGCAGCGCCTCCATGTATAATTCACGAGCCACCAAGCAGCGCAGAGGAGACTCACCTGGAGACTCTGCCGAGCCCGGCAAAGCAGAACCGCGCAAAACACGGTCGCGGAGCGGGGGGGGTAGGGGAGGTAGTGGGGTGTGGGGGTGTGGGGGTGGGCGGGCGGGGGGGGGGGCCGGGGACATGCCAGACATGCGGTACACGCAGGCGGATGACACGGCACCCCGGTAGACCAAGGGCCCCCTTGTAGTGATCAAAGGGTCACGCGGATCCGCACTCCTGCTCCGCTCCGACCGGAATATTTGAATGTTGTATGTCTATATTTCTTATCTTCTCTTTCATTTTTTTACGGTTCGTACTTTTTGGGTCTTCCCGTCTCTCTCCCGGTCCCCTTCCCCTTCCCTCCCAAAGACGACTGCACTCTGTCCTCTAAAACTAATTTGGATGTATATCTTTTTCTATTTGTAGATATATTCCGTAGCGATGCATTTGGCTAACCTGTGGAGTCGCGGAGTGGTTGCTTTTAGTTAAAACCAATTAGAAATGACCAGAAATAACAGCGCCTGGAGACAGAGAAGTCATTTTTCTCTTCAACCTCCCTGAGGAGTTGGCCTCTCTATGGATTAAGTGTTTTAGTATATTAGAGGGCAGCTGATTAGAATCATTGCACTTTTTTTAATCATTCAATTTTTGGATGTATGGTTTATATTATATCTGCCGTGTCTAAGTGTGTCACCGGAAACATGTTCAGGGGGACTGTTCAGATGACTTTGTGTTGGGAACTTTGCCGTCACGGAGACTGACAAAAGTTTTTATACATTAAAAGAAAGTTAACGCCGCTTGCATGTCTTTTACCATCTCTTCATTTTCGCGATACGTCCTCATTGCAATCCGGCATGCAATCGTTTTTCATCCAAAGTCTTGTACCACTGTCGAAAAAAATGGTACGCACACTCGTGTAAAACACATGCTACCCCCCTGGGTGATGCAAACCTCACGCTAGCACATACAACCCAGAGACGGGTGGCCACCTTTAGCGTGCTAAAGCTACTATGTATGACAAAGACGCATGAACACCACCTGCTGAAGAAAGGGAGCAACACCTTGATGTAGCATCGGCCCTTACCCAGACGACCGGCGCAGTTTTGCGCGCCCCGAGTGGACAAACCCATTAAAGTGAACCAGGTTACAGCGTTAACCGCCATCACGTGGACCCCGTCTTAATCAATGCTTTACAACCGTTTGAGTCGACTTTTATCTCAGTTTGAAAGGCCTTCGTGATCCTAAACGCTGCAGCGTTTAGGATCCTTCCTCCTGCCGCGTTCTGAGGCCGGCAAAAACGACCCCCTAACTCCAGGTGCTGCTCAACCGGCTCCTCCACCACCCCTCTGCGGGTGTTGCTGAGAGTGTGTCGTTGAGAGTGTGTTGTGTGGAGCGCGGCCCCCCGCTCCGCCCCCCCTCCCTCCCTCCCTCTCGGTCGCGCCCACGATGTCCTTGTGCCCGGGCGGCGTGCAGCGTCCGGGAGCGCTGGCGGGCGGCGGTGGCGGCGGCGGTGGCGGCGGCGGCGGCGGCGGGACGCAGGGGGCGCTCCCTGTCTCCACAGACTGAGCAGTGAATGAGGATAAGTGAGCAGCGCCAGTCAATGAATCAAGCGGCAGGACGGGAGCAGCCAGAGGGGTGGAGAGAGCGCGCGGCAACGCGTCCCCACGGGAGAGGCCTCGCATTAGGAACCTCCTCGTCTGTGTGTTTCTGGCACAGGTTAAATGGATCGCTCCCATTAGTGCGCTGAGAGGACAGCTCCATTATATGAAGGAGACTGTAACTTTGAATGTCACCCGGCGCAACGGACCCGGGAGCCGCGCCTCGTCTCCCGGCGCGGCCGCCGCTGACAATAACCATCCATGATAATCATTCCCTGTCAGGCTCCGAGGAACCCGGACTTATGACGCCCGGCCCGCCGCGCCGCGCCTCAGACTTCATTACGCCGCTGTCACTTCCTGTGCCGATGATGTCGCCGCCGCCGCCGCCACCGCCGCCGCTGCTGCCGTCGCCGCGCTCCATGGCAGCCCCCCCCGCCCCCCCTCAACTGAACTCCCCCCCCCACCCCCCGGACCCTCCGATCTGCTGTCTAAGTGCCATGTTTACAGGACGGAGCCCCCCCCCACACCCCACACCCCCACACCCGCCGCCCTCTCCACCGGCCTGGCCTGACGTGGCGTTGGGGGGCAGACCCCCTCCCGCCAGCAGAGCAGGGTCTCGGCGCGTTGTTCCCGGTCAGCCTGGCCGCCCCCCCCCCCCCCCCCCGTCCCCAGAGAGGTCTGGCCGGACCCGCGCCGGCCTTGTTTACCTTTGTGAGGGAATGGTCTGATCAAAGACCCCCCACCGTGACCGCCTCCGTCCCCTCCTTCACACTGTGGCAAAGTGTAAATACCAAAAACGTAAAATGGATGAACCTCCATTTTAGTTATTTTGTATTAACCATTTGTAATCTTTCATTTTTTCTGCGTAAATAGGTTTTACGTGACACTAACCATTTTATATTTTATGTAAATTCTATTCCCATTCCATTGACTTAACGTCATTCCCTTTCTTTACTGTATCAAAATTTCTGGGATTAATAATAATCTAATTCCTAATAATTGTATTTTAATGGTGCAAACGGCCAGCATTGGCCAACATGCACACAAAGAGCTGTGCTGAAGACTTCCTAAAGCATCCTCAAGCGTGTTTCACTAGGGGGGGGCGCGTTCGCCAGCCAAGGAGAGCTTCACCTCCACGGTCACCTTTGACCCCGCCACCCAGCCGAGTAGACATGAGCTGGCAGGCGTTGGCAAAGTCAGCGCCGGCAGCCGTGTCCTCCCTGCACCCGTGCCTGACTCACTCGCTGGCTCCATGGCGCTCTCTCCTTGCCACCTCCAATCAGAGGAGCCTGAATGACAAATAGAGGTGGAAAGGGCTTTTCCTTTAAACTCCTTGTGACAGCCCTTGCATACATTAAACGTGTGTGTTTGTACATGCAATTTAACACCAGCTATGATCCAAGCGTGGGCCATCCAAGGATTCATTTCAATAAAATGCGGGAGTGCCTGGTATTATAGCATCCTTCTTCCTAAAGCACTGACGCCATCGTCCACCCAATAATCATCAGAATTTTTAGTTTTAACGTTCAGTTCCATCCCAGATTGCTCACACGTTGGTGCCTGTTATCCCTCTCACTGTCTTCATTCACGTTGAGCATGTTGTGTTAAAGAGGCAAAGACCCATCTTATTGGTCCCCTCCCTTGTTTGTCATTAACTCGTTTTCCGCTCACTTGTCCGTGCGAGCTGGGAGTTAAGAGAGGAGCGTCTCGGGGCTCCTCCTCACAGAGGAGCCACTGAATCATGTCAGCAGCACTCCGTCCCACGAGTTTGACGCGCCAGCCGCAGAAAGGAGGGGGGGAAAAAAACAAACAAACAAAGAAAGAGAGAGAATCAGCCAATCGCTTCCGCATGACAAGCGGGATCTATTAGTGTGCTCTCGGCCCGCAAAGCATGCGCATCCAGGGGGGCCGCCGGGGGGACCGCGGCTGGCTGGGCGCTCGTCCGCACCGGGCTCTGGGGCCATTAGACTAATGTTGCAGACAGCAGCAGCAGCAGCAGCCACGCTCAGAGCCAGCGCTGCGGTCTGAAGTGGCCAGGGCGCTTTGCAGGAGGTTGCACCTGAGTGTGCGTGTGCGTGTAAGTGTGTGTTTGTGTCAATGTGTGCGTATGCATGCAAGTGTGTGTATGTGTGTGTGTGTGTGTTTGTTTGTGTGTGTGCCGGTTCATGTGTGTGTGTCTGCATGCAAGTGTGTGTGTGTGTGTGTGTGTGTGTGTGTGTGTGTGTGTGTGTGTGTGTGTGTGTGTGTGTGTGTGTGTGTGTGTGTGTGTGTGTGTGTTTGTGTGTGCGGGTTCATGTGTGTGGGTCTGCATGCCAGTGTGTGTGTGTGTGTGTTTTTGTGTGTGCGGGTTCATGTGTGTGTCTGCATGCCAGTGTGTGTGTGTGTGTGTGTGTGTGTGTGTGTGTGTGTGTGTGTGTGTGTGTGTGTGTGTGTGTGTGTGTGTGTGTTGGGTGTGTGTGTTTGTGTGTGTGTCTGCATGCCAGTGTGTGTGTGTGTGTTTGTGTGTGTGCGGGTTCATGTGTGTGTCTGCATGCCAGTGTGTGTGTGTGTGTGTGTGTGTCAGTGTGTGTGTGTGTGTGTGTGTGTGTGTGTGTGTGTGCGTGCGTGCGTGTTCATGTCTCTATATACATGTGAGGGGGGGAGAGAATTGGGTTGGTGTAGCTTAACCTCAACCTGAGCATGGGGTCTGACTCACTGAGGTCAAAGCTGTATCCTGCTCTGGGGAAACAGGCTTAGTCACATGTTCAGGCCGGAGAGGTCATTGTGGTCGTGCAGCCATTGTAGCGCTGGAATTAGCATTATTTAATCTCTAATGAATTTGTATTAGCTGGCTACGGAGGTTTGAGGCACATACTGCACGCCTTTCTTATCTATGTTGTGCCCACATAGGGTTTGTATGTTCTTTAAAACCACAGTGTGCATTCTCACAAATTTTGGGGCCTTGTGGTTTAATGTTTTGCTTCAAAATCTCTGCAGTCACAACCACTTGCAAATGATCCCCGTGTACATTTGTTGCGCCTCTTTCTTCTTGCCTCGTTCATGGTTGCATCATGTTCTCTTTCTCTCTGTTCGCAGGCATCTCAGTAACGAAGAAGACACACACCTGTAAGTACAACAACATTGTTTGTGCTTTCTCTGTCCCCATTGCTCCACACGTTCCCAAGCGTCATGAAATCCTACACTAAAATGTAAATGCAATACAACATATTGAAGAAATGTGCTGTTTAGTTTCACGGCTCGTAACCCATTGCATTATTGTTTGTGAAACAACTTCAATATGTATTGAAGAGAACGTCAGAGGGAGAGAATAGACGGGGAGTTGCTGACGGAATTACAGTTTTAATGCGCATCTTGTGACTGCTTAATAACCAAACACCATGGTACAAGCCAGTGTTTTGAAGGAGCTCTTTGTTCAGTGCAAAGGCACTTGCAGCGCTGAGACGGATGTGGTCTCATGCAGTTTGTACCCTCGGGGCCCCAAACACACTACACCGTGTACAGCAGCATGCATTGTGTGTGTCTTCCTCCAACAACACAGATCCTACCGGCCCAATTTACAGATAAGCACTGCGTTCGGTGTGTGTGTGTGTGTGTGTGTGTGTGTGTGTGTGTGTGTGTGTGTGTGTGTGTGTGTGTGTGTGTGTGTGTGTGTGTGTGTGTGTGTGTGTGTGTGTGTGTGTGTGTGCGTGACATAAGATGTTTGACACGCAGGGTTCTTGCTTTATAAATGCTAACAAGGGCCAGCAGGTTACTCGCTGTTCTTACTTGC
>OLKM01000616.1:101971-104471 GCA_900291075.1 Melanogrammus aeglefinus
GAGAGAGACTATATGCCAAATAAGATTTTAGTTGAAAAATACAGCAGATTCCAGGCGAGAGGATGGAGAGGAATGAAAGCGGGAACGAGGGAGAGAGGAAATAAGGACAGGAAGAGAGGAGAGGAGAGTGGAGGAGACGGGGTGGGTTTGGAGAGGCGACCGGATGAGGGCAGTAGGTTATATGAACACTAATGTGTCGGCGTGCCACTGCTCTTATGATGCATTGCGGTGCCATGGAGGGCTTGCTTACTGATAGTTCTCCCTTGCTAAAATTGGCTCCCTCTCTGATTAAGTGGCACGGTCCGTAATGATGCGGCGGCTGACTGCAGGTTCACTCACTTTGAATATCAAGTTCATTCCTCACCGTGGTCATTAAAATGTAGGACTTCAGACTTCAAATTAAGTCACTTGCGTCTCCTAATTAGGGGGACTGCGTTGAATTGTGGACCTTTAGTAGGTTTTTATGCTGCGTGAATTAAGCGAATGACCTTTTGCTTATTGGAAATCTCTGAATCATATATAGATATATTATCTTCTTTATTACAGCGATGTTATCGCGATGGACTCGGAGTTATTTCACCGCGACGCGGCCGGCGCTCGGCGTGGCCCCGTTGGGCCGCTTGCCGTACGCCGGGGCGCCGTTCGAACGCGGCGGCGCAGAGAGAAACGCGCTGTTCTCCGGCATTGTGCTGGATTACAGAATCAAGGTCGACTCACAAGACACAGAACAGTATTATCCCTTAAGCCTGTGTTTTGGTTTCAAATAGCCCCTTTTTTTGACTGCTAATCTTCACGAGTGAAATGCCGACGTGCGTGCGGAGGGAGGTGTCGGAGGGTGCGTTACCTGCCCTGTTCGGGTCAGAGGCTTACGCCGGCTTACAGGGGGGCTGTATTCAATGAAAGATTGCTTGTTTGTCTCTGAAGATCGTTGTGCCGTGCGTTACTCACAGTCAACGTCTGGTGAAGGCAAGTCAAAGAAGAAGAAGTTCTCATCCAAAGTTGGATGCTTCGTTTTTTTCGGTGCGGTTTTCTTACTTCATGTTTCTCTGGGATTTCCTCGCTCGCTCACCTGTCCTCCAGCGGACCGGCGACAGGATTGTTATCTATTCACTCTTCAACTCCTCAGAAAGCTTATCAGAGCACCACCCACCGGCACAGCCCGTCCACCCCATGCTCCTCTGTGGTGGGGGGGGGGGGGGTGGGGTGGGGGTGGGGGGGGGGGGGGTGAGGGGCGTCCCTCTCCCTGGGCGTGTCCGTCAGCCCAAACCAGGGCCGGCCCTTGGGGCTGGAGGGGGACCAAACTTAAAGGTGCTGTGAAAGACTAAAAGTGGGCCAGGCTGCTGCTGTCTCCTGTTGACCTACCTTGTTCAGAAGGGGTCCAGGTACAGACGGATGACAGGCCTCTTCCTCCACCTCCTCCTCCACCTCCACCTCCTCCTCCTCCTGCTCCTCAGCGCACCACATTACTAATGTGTGCGGGGTGCAGGAGGAGAGCACTTCCGTGATGAATCACTCCCCTGCACCCGTGGCATCCTCATAAGTCAAGAGTAAAAAAGAAATAAAAAAAACAAAACGTGTTGAGCGTGCGCTCACTTAAAAAAAAGACACTGTCCGCTCCTCTGTCCACCGCGGCCCAAACCAGTGCTGCTGGTGGACGGATGTGTGTGTGTGTGTGTGTGTGTGTGTGTGTGTGTGTGTGTGTGTGTGTGTGTGTGTGTGTGTGTGTGTGTGTGTGTGTGTGTGTGTGTGTGTGCATGAGCGTGTGTATGCATGTGTTTGTATGCAAGTGTGTGTCTCTTTGTGAGTTAGTGTGTGTGCGTGCGTGTGTGACTGTATGCGTTTGTGAGTGTGTATGTGTGTGTGTGTATGAATGTGCGCGTGTATGTGCATGAGTGTGTGTGTGTGTGCATGTGTATGCGCGCGTGTGTGTGGGTATGCGTGTGTCTGTGTCTTTGTATGTGTGAGTCTGAGTGTATGCTTGCGTGTGTGTGTGTGTGTGTGTGTGTGTGTGTGTGTGTGTGTGTGTGTGTGTGTGTGTGTGTGTGTGTGTGTGTGTGTGTGTGTGTGTGTGTGTGTGTGTGCTTGCGTGTGTGTGTGTGTGTGTGTGTGTGTGTGTGTGTGTGTGTGTGTGTGTGTGTGTGTGTGTGTGTGTGTGTGTGTGTGTGTGTGTGTGTGTGTGTGTGTGTGTCTATGCGTGTGTGTGTGTGTGTGTGTGTGTGTGTGTGTGTGTGTGTGTGTGTGTGTGTGTGTGTGTGTGTGTGTGTGTGTGTGTGTGTGAGAGAGAGAGACGAGGGGGAAGGTTAAGTATGGCACGTGGAGCATCGCCTGCAGATCTCCCTCAATCTTGAGGCCCACGCCGCTCCCTCCGGGCGCCACCAGTTGTTGTTTGCCTTTTTTTTTTTTTTTTTTATTGCCAGCATTTTTGGGTTGTTATGTTTTTTTTTTTTCCTGGAGAAGTTCCTTTCATGGTTGAGCAGCGCTGCTAATAAATGAGCCTAAT
>OLKM01000616.1:109471-113740 GCA_900291075.1 Melanogrammus aeglefinus
CCATCGACTGACTACAGTTTTTACAGTTATTTTCACACTGACCTTTACAAAAAAAATAAAAATAAGTCGTATTGCAAAACATAAAATACAACGCAGAAGAACATGAAGAAGAAAATGGACTCAAGCATTCTCACTTTGTGTGTGTGTGTGTGTGTGTGTGTGTGTGTGTGTGTGTGTGTGTGTGTGTGTGTGTGTGTGTGTGTGTGTGTGTGTGTGTGTGTGTGTGTGTGCGTGTGTGTTGAGGGGGGGGGTGTTTGCGTGCGTGTCCGTGAGTGTTTGTGTGGTTTGCGCGTGCGTGCGTGCACATGCACTCTGCGGAGGGATAGAGAAGGTGTTCGTTTCTCAGGGTCGACCACAGACGGTGGCAGTTAGACATGAACCTACGTAGGCCACATCCCCCCCGCCACCCCCACCCCCCGGTCTCGTAGGAGCTTTGAGGGTCTTGTTGGCAGAGGAAACTGAGAGTAGAGCTCGAGAACAGAAGGCCTACTCTGTCTTTGTGATTGATACCTGTTCCGCCCGCGTTGGGTTCATTTGAGTTTAGTGTCGACGGCATGCTTCATTTGATACCCTCGGAATGGTATTCGGCTCATTTTAGGAGCCGTCATGAGTGACGCTGTTGGTACAACAGCACTTCCTGTGTTCAGCGTCGCTCGTGGCTCCCAGGCGACTGGTGAAACATGGTCATTTGGCAGAGGTGTCGGGTCAGGATGAGGGGCTCTCAACTCCATACGGTGCTGATAATACACATCCTGTTTGATATTGAAACTCACATTACATTATATATATATATATTAATATTCATTATTATTAATTATCATTTGTGTCATGTCTATAAAAGCGGCTGTAAAGGGGTATTTTAAAATGAAGGGAGAGAATACCTCTCGTTTCAAAGGATGAGCATGACCTTTCTGTCCTTGGATTTTTATTATTTTACCATTCACATCAGGTTTATTTGTCTGAAAACAAAGACTATACAATATTACCCCCCCCTTTTTTTTTTTGTCTCAAGATGAAACGGTTACGAGCCGAACTTATGGAAATTTCCAGTGCGATGTGGTTATTGGCCAGAGCTGGATTGCAGTAAAACCAGAATATTGTATCAGAGGGAGCCAGCTGGGTTGGAGTCAGAGCAGATTATCATATGGGAGGGGATGAGCGAGGAGATGGGGGGGGCGGGGGGGGGGGGGGAGACGGAGAGAGAGAGAGGGAGAGAGATGGAGGGGGAGAGAGCGAATATGTGAACATGTGAAATAGAGAAAGCCAGGGAGTGAGGGAGGATTGAGTAGCAAAGACTGAGCAGGCGGCAAGGGCGGGGGGAGGGGGGGGAGAGAGAGGGGGGAAGGGAGGAGGAGGAGGAGGAGGAGGAGGAGGGGGGAGAAGGAGAGGAAACGGTAGGTAAAAAGCGAGGCTTCTACCCCCGGTCGCCGTGGGGTGATGGGGATCAACTGAAACCCCTTCGTCACAATCTCTCTTGCTTCACCTGTCAGAGGGGCGAGCGAGCAAGCAGTGTGCGAGCAAGCAGTGTGGGGCAGGGGAGGGAGGGGAGAGGAGGGAGAGGGGTGTGGGGGGGGGGGGGGGAGTGGGGGGTGGGGAGTGGCAAAGCAGTGTGAGCAGTGGGGAGGAGAGGGAGATGGCGAGAGAAATGGTGGGGAGAGGGGGGGGGGCAGTGTGAGCAATAGGAAGGAGAGAGAGAGAGAGAGAGAGAGAGATAGAGAGAGAGAGAGAGAGAGAGAGCTGGAGAGAGCGGGAGAGAGCGGGAGAGAGAGAGAGAGAGAGAGAGAGAGAGAGAGAGAGAGAGAGAGAGAGCTGGAGAGAGCGGGGGGAGGGGGAAAGGGGAAAGGGACTCTGTGGGGCCAGAGAGGAAGACTCTGAGGCTCCCCTCGTCTTAGATGTGTGGAGGCCCCCCCCCCCACCTCTGCTCAAGACATCTGGCTCCACACTGATTGCTGGTATCTATAGACAGGAGCAGGAGCCACAAACACGCTGTCTGCGTCTCTTGGTTCTTCCACTGTCATCTGAAAATGTGTTCTATAGTTTATATTATTTTATAAAAAAATATTTTGTTTATTTGATATTCTTTTAATCTTTTGCATATTTAACTGTGCTCTTCTAGTGTTTTGCATAATTGAATGGATTATTTTAAGGATTTCTGTATGTCTATTTTTATTTTTATGTAGTAATTTCTATTTCGTCTTGTATAGTATTCCTTAGCAAAGTGTGCAGGGCAGAAGCGGTCTGCGTAAGAGTCAGTTCCGCGCGCGCGTGTGTCTGTGTGTGTGTGTGTGTGTGTGTGTGTGTGTGTGTGTGTGTGTGTGTGCGAGAGAGGAGCAGCTCTGCCTGCGTACGCCTCCATGAGATAAGGGAACCTTGATAGTGAGAGTGTGTTGTGTCTAGCGAGTCATGTAGACAGGCTGTGGCTGCAATCAGTGGGACGAGAGCCAGCCTGCCTGCCTGTGTGCTCCCAGCGCCCCCACTGGCTGCACGCTGTGCCAATCAAAGGCTGGTGGGCGGGGCCCGGGCCGACATGAGCGCTGATGTCACAGTCACATGGATGGTGGTGTGGTCGTGCTCCAAGCCTAGGAGACGGAGCTGTGTGTTGGCCAGCTGCTGCTGAGACAGCAGTGGAGGGCTTTTTGCGCTGTTACGAGTGCATTCTTATGGACCCGGAGTTTAATGATGTATTTTGTGATTTCAGCTATGAAAGGTAAGGGCTATACCAGGAAATAATACTACTTCATGAAATGCATGCTTGCTGATACTCGTGCACCCTGCAAAAGGTTTAGCGCTCAAGTAACAAGTACCGCTGCTCTCTTCGTAGACCCGCAACTCTTTCCATTCCCGCTGCACAGCAGGGGGGGAGGCAATAGGGTTAAGGGGAAAGAGAGAGAGACATGGGGAGAGAGTGAGGGAGGGAGAGAGAGAGAGGGGGGGGGGGGGGAGAGACACGGAGACAGGGACGGATGGACTTAGCGACCGGGAGAGATCAAGTAAAGCAGAGTAGAGAGCACAGTGTAGTATCAGGCTGTATTTAGAGTGTATAACGTGATGAAGCTGTGCTGATTTCTCCATGAATGCATGTCTCCCTTTGCCTGCACTTGCACACTGAACTGAGAGTTGTTTCATGTTTCACACAGATCATTTATTAGACCACAGATATATAGTTATCCATGGTGTGTATAATGGTACACATGCATAATAATATTTGGCTTTTTTGGAGGCATTTAATACTAGCGTGAGTCCCTACTCGTGCTGCTCCAGAGAGCCGAGTGGGATTTTGCAGCGATATGGCTCCGAATGTAATCATAGCCCTGCACCCTCTTTAGCCGGGGAGCTGGAGTGCTTTGGGCATAGTTGCCAAAAAGAGAGGGTGTGTGTGTGTGTGTGTGTGTGTGTGTGTGTGTGTGTGTGTGTGTGTGTGTGTGTGTGTGTGTGTGAGAGACAGTGTGGAGGGGGTTGGGGGGGGAGGGGGCTGCAACGGGGGTCTCTATCTCTCCTCCTCTGCCCCCACACCATAATAATCCTGTTGTTCCAGTCCAAGGGACGGGCGAGTGGGGCAAGGGGGGAGACGTGGGTAGGGGGTAAAGGGGGGAGGCATGCGAGTTTGGGTAAGGGGGGGGGGGTGGTGTGTGCGTGGGCTAAGGGGGGGGAGACGTGCGTGGCTGCGAGTGAGGAGCTCCGCAGACAGGCAAGGAGAGACCGTAGTGGAGAGAGACTGGCAGAATAACCATATCTCTGGACTGATATACCGGTGCATGTGTGTGTGTGTGTGTTTGTGTTCCACTGACCTATTTTTTGGTCTTTTTCCGGGGGGGATGGTGGTGTAGAGGACTTTACATGTCGGGAGTGAGAGCACGACTCGGCCGTCCCTGTCGCTGAGATGTAGATCTAAAATGCTTAATCCCAGCTCTCTCCCCTCCCCCCATAGACTCTCACACACACACACACACACACACACACACACACACACACACACACACACACACACACACACACACACACACACACACACACACACACACACACACACTCACACACACACACACTCACACACTCATACACTCACATACTCCCACACATACTACCAACACACACACACTACCACCACCATAGTAGCAGAGCCACACATGCGCACACACTCATGCGTACAGACAGTGCCTTCAAGTGCAACACACACATGTGCACACACACACACACACACACACACACACACACACACACACACACACACACACACACACACACACACACACACACGCGTTTGTGTGT
>OLKM01000616.1:114929-122429 GCA_900291075.1 Melanogrammus aeglefinus
ACACACACACACACACACACACACACACACACACACACACACACACACACACACACACACACACAAGCCCACAAATGCACCCACACAAACATACACACATGCACACATGCACATCCCCTCTTCGTTCCCCAGTCCTGTTGCATGCAGACCTCACAGGAACACGTGATTCAGCCCAGGACTTGTGCAGCAGACTGTGAAAAAGACGTGCGGGGGGCCCTCGGCCGAGGTAAACTCAGACTGCTTCTGATGGCTGCTTCAACGCCGTGTCGAGGGGGCGCTGTAAATATTTGCTGTAGCTGTTGGTGTTTATTGTCTCTTCCCATCAGCGGTGCACCGAAGGCCTCTCGACGGCGGCGCGCGCTTGCAGGCCCCGACGCGTTACAGCAGAGGTTAACGAGATCGACTGTTATCCAGTTAGGGGCTTTGAGCACATAACTAAGCCAATAGAAGGATGGCCGCCGATTAAGGTGAGGCAGAATATAGCACCAGTCACCTGCAGGGGCTTAAAAAAAAGACTGGGAAGTGTTATTTAAAAATAAATAAATGAATGTTCCCTTGTCACCTTCACGGCTTAAAAAAAACCGTTCTCTTGTGCGCTCTCTCTCCCTCCGTCTCTATTAACAGCTATTATAAATGCATGATGAATTTTCTCGCGATGCATTATGAAGAAGGGTTCCTCGTCTGCAAACCCCCCCCCCACACACACACACACACCCACGTATAGGCCCAGCGCGTCCAGGAGCGCATTACACCTGATACTCAGGTGTCCACGGGGGAGCGGGCACTCTGACGGGACTCACGGTGACTATAGGTTTATCTTGCTTGGGCCTGGCTGACGGGAGCGGACCCTGGGCAGGTTATTAAAGAGCGTGTGGCGTGCCAGTCTGGGCCCGGCGGCCCCCACTGAGAAGCACATCCTGGTTGCCAGGTTGTGTGTGGAGGGCCCTGCTTAATGAGATATTGACTGCCCATTGAGAGCATGGATTTTTGATTTGGCGGCAGGAAGATTGGGAGAGGGGGGAGAGGGGATGTGCACTGTGGAGGGAGGGAGGGAGGGAGGGAGGGAGAGAGAGAGAGAGAGGGGAGGGAAGATAGCCAGAGGGGAGGGCAGGAAGAGAAGAAAAGGGAGGAGGAGAAGGAGGTAGAGGAGAAGTAGAGGAGAGATGGAGGAAGAGGAGGGAGGAGGAGGAGGAGGAGAGGAGTGGTAGGAGAGATAGGGAGAAGCGGCGAACGAGGAGAAAGGATTTGGCTGAAGTTAGAGAGAGCGGGAGAGAGCGAGCGAGGGGGAATGGTGGTTCTGGAGCGAGATGAAGGGGACCGAGAAGACGGGAGCAGAGGAAATGTGTCTGCTCTTCCTAACAAAGCCCTGAATGCGGTTCTATTTCCTCCTGCCAAAACTGAACACAGACCATAAGCAATGCGACGGGAAACCCACAAGTTTTATTAAGCTCCTGCCTTCGCCTTCACGTCTTTACCTGCACAAAGTGCGCCTGGCAACAACCAATTACCACGGCGACTCAAACAACTCTATTGAATCACAGTTATTGTGATTGTTGCCGCTCACTATCCGTCCAATTGTACGTATAAATAATATATTTCGTTTTTTTCAATAAGACGGCCTTGTGGGGTAAAACACCTAGTGGGGGCTTAGTCAAATAGTCAAATTAAGGGTAATTTCCTATCCTCTACTTTCACTCAGCGTTTCAAGAGTCACTTATGGCTCCTTTGAAGTGTCTCTCTGTCACGCAGCATTTAGTGGCGTGGTAGAATAGCTCTCACACACACACACACACACACACACACACACACACACACACACACACACACACACACACACACACACACACACACACACACACACACACGGCACACCTTTGATAATCATAAACCACAGCGCCATGAAGGGAGCAATGAAAGAACTTTATTCTTTTATATTTGTATCTTAAGGAGCTACGGCTGTAGATGTCTGCTGACAAGTGGGGGGGGTATTGGCAGCAGGGAAAATGATATATTCCAGTATGTTGATATGATACGAACAACATTTCTATTCCCTTTTTATTCGAGGCAGTAATGATGTGATTGCTAATGATGAAAATAGTGTGATATAGTTGCGTATAATTGTGTGTAATTATAGCGGTTTTCAATTAGCTGTGTTGGCTCCCTTTGCTCTGCCATTTTTGGGCTTGGAAGTTAACAATGGTGTGTGTGTGATTGAAGTGCTTTTTTTTCCCGGTTTGGTACTGGAGGAATCTTTCTTTTATTTTTCTCTCTTTTTTTCTCTCCACGTGAGCCTCTAGAGGCCTGTCCACCGTCTTTTTGAAGTTTCATCAAAGAGGAGATGATGGTGAAAAAGCATTATTGATTTTAGCGTTTTGTCTTGACTCCCAACACTGAGGACAATAACAAAAAGAGAAGGCAGAGAAAAGGAAAATAAAACATACAGGAGATATGTGTTTTCCTCCGAGCCAGAGGGGGGAACCGAGACGGGGAGAGAGAGGGCGGTAGAGAGAGCAAGGAGGTGAGAAGCAGCTCCAGACAGCACTAATGCATCTCTCCCTCGAGTCTTTTGCTCAATCCTCCTACTTCCACCCTTCGCTTTTTTTTTCTCTCCCCTCTGCTTTCGGCTCGCTCTCCTCCCATCATGCCGGAGTAAATAAAGCCCATTACTTTGAGCCCATGTCTTGGGACAAACTGGCTCTCTCTCTGTGAGCGCAACGGCTCAGACAGACATTCCTCCTCCGTCACCTCCTCCGTCAGGGCAGTCAGCGACGACTCCACCACTAAACCAGCTTCTCCCCCCGGGCGCTACCCCCAACACCACCACCCACACCACCAACACCACCACCACCAACACCACCACCACCACCACCACCACCAACACCACCACCAACACCAACACCACCACCACCAGCTCCGCCAGACACGTCCCTATCTCTGGGCAGGGATCACATCTCAGCCTTTGCCACGCCAGAGAAGCTTTGCCTCAGTGGGTTAGCTCCACCCGTCCACAGCGCCCCTGCCCGGGTGTCCGTCAGAGGGTGGTGGGATCACAGTAGATCACAGCTTGTTATTCTCTGTTATTAATCTGATCCCGAGTGACAATAAGAGAGGGCCTTGCTGACAGCTGTTGACAGGTGTTAAGTGCCATCGCTGCATACGGCGGCTTCAGCACTTCAGCAAGTGCCTCTGGTACGTTCTCCCTGTGCTGCCAAGAAGGTCATTTTTCTCTCTCTTTCTCTGTCTCTCGTTTAATATAATGCATTTCCGTGATCTATATTAGATGGAAGACCTTTTTGGCAGGCATGTACACCTCCTCAGTGCCCAGAGTAGGCACAGGTCATCGCAGCATGTAACCCTCCGCTGTTAACACGGGGAGGATAACAGAGGCCGCCGCCGCCGCCGCTGTGCACACTACCCGGCCGCGCTAAAGAGGAGGTAAGAGGTCAGAGGTCGCACGGCGGGGCCCGGCCTGCCGCTCGCTCGCTCCCTCCGCCTGCTCCTCGGAGAGCGTCTGCGGCGCGCCCCGGGGGACCCCCGGCTCCCGAGAACAAAGGATGAAAAATGAGCGCGCTCTGGAATTCTGATGAGACGAGGGAGAGGGCGGCGCGCACAAAGGTCATCACAACACGCGCCCTCTCTCTGCCCTCTCTCTGCCCTCCTCCCCCCTCCTCCCCCTGCCTCCCCCTCCCTCCCCCCCCCCCCCCCCCCCTCCCCCCCCACCACTTGAGGAGAGGAGTGAGAGGCGCGGGGCGTGATTACACGTCCCAGCAGAGGCCATCATGACGCGCTCCTCTTGTTCCAGGAGCGGCTTCATTTACCCCTGGTGTGATCAGGCACCTGCCGCCGACAGACAGCAAACATCGGCGCCACCAGCTGGAGCACTCCGAGGCAGTAGGGGGTGCTCTGGCAGAAAGTAAACTCTGTCAAAAGTCGAGGCGCCGTGTTGACGTCGGTGACGACAGGTTAGGCTAAAACCAGTTTTAACCCGCACCGGCGCACACGAGAGTGTGTGTGTGTGTGTGTGTGTGTGTGTGTGTGTGTGTGTGTGTGTGTGTGTGTGTGTGTGTGTGTGTGTGTGTGTGTGTGTTTGGGGGTCAGAACACCTTTTGAAGGCCGCCTGTTGAAACCGGCCCTCTCAGAGCGAGGCGAGACCCTTCCACCAGTCCACCGGCACGGCAGTGAGGGGAAGTGGAACGGAAGAGCGTTCTCATCATCATAAATAACAAAGCCTCTGCCAGCGCCGTCTACTTAGGATTGATATTTTATGCACATGCATTTGTTTGAAAGAAGAGAAACGCTGCTTCAGTGCTAATTACGGAGATGAAAGGAGGGAGAATGTGCAAGGCAATGAACTTTGTTGGAAGTAGCGTAAGCCACTGGGCTAAGTCAGGGACACGCCGGCTCTTATGTGAAGTCCATCCCTTTAGATTTGTAATTGTTAGATATATTTATTAAACCTATTCCCATATTTGATCTACAAAAGAAAAAAAAAAAGACAATGTCTCGTCGTCTTCTCACCCACCAAGACAAGCCCCCCGTTCTCTTATTAATATACAAAGTGTAGCGCTGCGAGCATGGGGGTGGGGGTGTGTGTGTGTGTGTGTGTGTGTGTGTGTGTGTGTGTGTGGGGGGGGGGGCTCCCAGACAATGTCTGTGGGTGTGCCCCAGCAGGAGCCAAGGGCCCCGGCCCGCTGTGTGGAGAGGGCCCTTGACCTGCCTGGGGAGAACTCCCCCCCCCCCCCCCCCCCCCGGGGCCTCGGCGGTATCTTGATTGCTGATTAGGAGTTCTGTTCCCCATCGAGCTGAAGCGTTCTGCATGTGGGGCTCCGGCGCTCCCCCACGCCGCGGGCCTGATTAAGGGGCGAGGGGGGGATGATGCGCCGACGCGCCCAGCCAGCGCCGCCTCCGATCGGGACACCCGTGCTCCTGTGAGGGATCCTGGGAGTCTGAAGTGGGACCGGCAATCACATCCTCAACCGACTCCGCTTCCTCGTTTTATTCAGTTTTGTGTTTTTTTTTTTCTACCGAGCGGCGTTTTGGCGGGCGGGCGGTTTGGTTTCTTTTGTTTTGTTTTCCCTCTTCTCTTCCCTTTCTGTTTGGCAGCGTTCTGTTTTTGTGTTGCTCCCTGGGGCTGGTGGTTTCTGGATGAGAGGTTTCCCCGGGTGCTGAGTACAGACCCTTGTCAGCCCGGTCCAGCCCGGGACCCATGGTCCACTGCAGCCTCGTCAGCAGAGACCATCGCCTCTCCCCACCAGGATGGGCTCCTGATCACCCTCTTACTGGGGGCCATTTGGTCCTCGGAATGAGCTCCATTCCCCTTATACCTCTCTCTCTCTCTCTCTCTCTCTCTCTTTCTCTTGCTCTCTCACTCTTTTCTCTCTCTCTCTCTCTCTCTCTCTCTCTCTCTCTCTCTCTCTCTCTCTCTCTCTCTCTCTCTCTCTCTCTCTCTCTCTCTCTCTCTCTCTCTCTCTCTCTCTCTCTCTCTCTCTCTCTCTCTCTCTCTCTCTCTCTCTCTCTCTCTCTCTCTCTCTCTTTCTCTTGCTCTCTCTCTTTTCTCTCTCTCTCTCTCTCTCTCTCTCTCTCTCTCTGCCTCTCTCTCTCTCGCTCTCTTTCTCTTTCTCTCTCTTGCTCTCTTGCTCTCACTCACTCACTCACTCACTCACTCACTCACTCACTCACTCACTCACTCACTCACTCACTCACTCACTCACTCACTCTCACTCTCTCACTCTCTTTCCTCTCTCTTGTATCGCTCCCCCTCTCCTCTTCTCTCTCTTTCTCACTCTCCCCTCCTCTCTGTTTTATCTCCCTCTCTCCGTCTGTTGCCTATTTTCACAACTTCCAATATCTCAGCACACAGGACCTAAGCATCATACAAATTGAAAGAAATAGCCTCCCCTACACTGGTTTGAAGTTATTTGTTATTTTCATTCCAACAATGCTGTTCTGTTGTTTTTTGCCACCCTGCTACCCATTAGATGTTTTCCCAACCCAGCAAGTGCTTGCATAATGTTTAGGGTATTTTTTTCTTTTACAGAATAATTTGGGTGCAATTCAGAAGGCTGTCATCTCCGAGTCTTGATTCTGTCAATAATTGAAGGGGTAGCGGCAGGAAGGCCTGTTCTCGCTGCGCTGACGGCTGTTTTAATGGCTTTCATGTGTGACTACGGGCCACTCAGCCGGATTCTGCCCAACAAGAGTGTTCTCAATTATTATCAAAGCAGCTCAGCCCACCGCTGTACTCCAAAGACTTTCCACTTGAAAACATCACCACAGCTTAGCTACAATCCTGCGCCCAGCAACCCTTTGGTGTCTAAACCGAATCGATAAATAGCACACAGACGGTGTTACTTTGTGTAAATACGAGTATTGTTTTAAGCATTACAGTGAACTTTGTCACCGGCACCAACGTATTAAAAAAGGCTGTATTTAAAACATGTGCAAGCACACAAAGCTTTTATTTTTTCTCTGTATTTATCTTATTTGAACATATCTCAAGGTTTATTCAGCGTGTTCACTATCCACAGTGTGTACACACTGCCGACAGTGGAGTTGATAGCAGAGCTGGTAGTGACACTGTCATTCCCACGGAAAATTAATGGGCTTCTCTGTGCTTAGTTGTGTCAATAAAACGTATTAAGGTGACAGACTGCTGTGATGAGAAAAGAGTGTGTGCTTGTGTGTGTTTGTGCACGTATGTGTGCTTGTGTGTGCGCATGTGTCCTTGTGTTCGTGTATCTGTGTGTGTGTGTATTTGCCGTATGTGTGTGTCTCTGTGTGTGCATTTGTGTGTGCAAGCGCATGTGTGTGCGCCGGCGTGTTTGTGCCTGAGCATTTGTGTGTGAGTGTATGCATGTGTGTGTGTGTGTGTGTGTGTTCCTGTTTGGTGTGTGTCTGTGTGTGTGTGCGCGCATGCGTGTGTGTGCGTGCGCATGTTTGCTTGGGTTCGTGTGAGAGCCTAACCACACGGCGATGAAGTGGGGAAGATAAACGGGGGCTTCCCACAGCGGGCAGGGAGGAGGTTTTTGGAGTTTCCTGTTGGTGTGTTTGTTTGTTTGCCTGTTTGGGCTTTTCATTGGGTGTGAGAGAGCGAGAGACTTTATGGGAGGAAAGTCCAACCTCAGTTCTCAGGTTGCGAGGCTGTTTAAAACCATTTGAAATCATTGACATCATTTTGAAATACGATGTGAAGTGAGCAGGCTAGCTCGTGTCAGCGCCGCTGCTAAGCAAGGCTAAGTAAAATAGAAAAGACTCAAAACTATTTACAACAAATAGTTATTTTGCATCATGTGCCTAATTTTCGATTTATTGTGTTTGAACTCTTGTTTTGATCTTTGACATATTTCACGGGCAGTGATTGCACCGAGCAGGCATTCTTTGATGTAGGAATTGTCTGTTTTTTTTTTGTCGATTTTTTTCTCGAGTTGCAGGATTATTTTAATTTATACATAAGGGATTTGGGGTTTTATTTGTTTTTCTCAAGCTTGAGTAAGATTAAAT